>CM070873.1:44939656-45272156 GCA_036365515.1 Torymus aiolomorphi | reverse complement strand
AAACACACACACACACACACACACACACACACACACACACACACACACACACACACACATACATCCATACAGACATTTTTCAAAAACGATGTATTTTGATTCCTAACACCTCGGAACACAATTATAACATGTTTTTACAACAACTCAAAAATTTACTATCACAAAGCTTCCTCTAGGAGGAAGCAATAAAAAAAACAGAAGATAGTCTTAAAAAATTTATTTTCATGGAGTTATTTAGAATAGTCTTTTTCTGAAGTGACGTAAAAACTTAGAAGATTTTGGTCAGGTGAGATTTTGAGGTGAGATCTCACGTGAGATCTCACGTGAGATTTTTTAGTAGGGAGTAGGTCGTTTTTTCACTGATTCTTCCTTTACTTTTTTTGCTTTGCACTTTTCTGCCCCGCTTGGATACTTTCGTTTCAACATTTTGGTAGTATAAACTTTCTGGACCACAGTCAAAAGCATGCACACTGCCTCCACAAGAACGGCAAAGCCCGTATGAACTTTGTCTTCATTGTTTTTCTGTGTATTGAGTGATGCCTGCAACGACCCGCGCGTCGGCGCCGTCACTACGTTTTCCGCGAAATGAAAAACACATCAAGTGGCTTCTGCTATAAGCCTCGAAGCGTAAGCGATAGTAAGACATAAAGTTGCCGTTGCTACAGCCTCTTCCAAACTAATTTCGATACGTTCGGTATTTTTTCATGATGTTTCACTCTATACTAATTGCTCAAATAATTAGTTCAAGTTTTTCAAAATCTATTTTTCGATTGTAGCGCGAATCAAAGAAAACGTTAAGTAAATAGTCTTTGAATCATTTATTTTTTTCAGTATACAAATATGTATCCGTACAATACTTAGCTATAAGAGGGACGTTTTCTGCTACAGTAAAGCGCTTTTAGCTAAAACAATATAAGATAATCTGAACGCATTTACTTTAGTAATCATATTTTAAACTAGGGGGGCCGCGCCCCCCAGCGTGCCTTCGGCACGCCATCCCCCCCGCCCCCACACACACCTGCTCCTCGCTTCGCTCGTCGCCCGCCCCCTCCTTATGTAAAAACTTCGTTTTTACATAATAAATGCCTATTATGTAAAAACTTCGTTTTTACATAATAGGCACGCCCGCAATATTCAGGAGATCCTTGTATTTTTATAAAAGCGAAAATTGCAATACTTCCGATATTTATAATAAAAAAAAAATTAAATATATAATAATAATAAAAAACTAGCTGCTCACGGACTCACGGGTGTTTCTAACTACATATACCTATACAATCTCAATTACAAAAAAATACTTCCACAAATATGCATTGTAACGGGGTGAATTTAAAAGAGGGTATTAATCCCTCTCTGGGATGCGCCAGGCGATATACGGGCGTCTACTACGCCCAGAGCAGCGCGCCGTTGTAGACGGACCCGTCGGCCGGCCAGAGCGCGTTGGCGCAGGCTCAGAACAAGCGCGCCCGGCTTTCGCTATAGAAAGCTTAGGCCGCCTTCTACTAGACCCGGCGCCGCGCTCTGCCGCTACCGCTGACTTCGGCGCACAATTCACCGGCGGCTAGATATGCACTAGCTTTACTTACTCTCGCCGGTGTTCCCGTACAACGCCGCTCAGGTTAACCTGAGCGACTTTCACTTACAATTTCCCCGTTGACGTTACTCCTCTAGGAGGTGATGCCTCCGGCTAGCTGCAGCTGCTGAAAAGGTAGAGGGCGGTATTCGGGGAGATAGGGAACGGTTACTCGCGAAATGAGAGACTCAACACGAACGATGAAAAGGTAAAATAAAGAAGGTTTATTGGTCAAAAAGGAATCGCGCTAAGGGGCGCGAAGCCCGAACATCTCCTACAAAAACGAACGCGCAGGCCGAGACTTACGCGGAGCCGGCCGGTCGCACGGCCGGCGTCACCGCGCCGCGAGACGCCACAAAATGGCCGCCGCGCTCTTGAACACGAGGCCGCTTGCCTCTACGCAGGCGGCGTCGGATAGCCGCGCTACACTACTTACGCGTGGCCGCTCGCACGCAAAACCTACGCGGCAAAAATACAAAAGAAGCGCACACTTACTTTGGCGCTGGCCAGCGCGTCGCCCGAGGTCTGTCCCTCTCTCTCTCTCTCTCTCTCTCACGCTCTCGCACTCTCGCCTCCTCGCTGCGAGGCGTCGGGCCTCGTGGCTGCTCGAGCCTCGGCTGCCGCCTCTTTCTCTCTCTCCTCCTCTCACTTTTCCGGTGGCGGAGTGGCCCGGCCGGCGAAGGCAGCCGGTGTTGCGTCGCTGCGGGGCTGGCGGCGGATCGGAGGCGCGGAGGGCTATTCCGCAGGGCGGGATGCAGCACTCGCGGGGCACTCGGAAGCACGGCACTCAAAAGGCGGGAGAGCACGTGCGCACCTGTTGCGCTACAGGACTAGACTACCCATCAATGGTCGCGGCGTCCCTTCGGAGCGCCACGGCGGCGTCTTCTTCTTCTTCTTGCTTCGCCTCCCGCGCGTCCCGCTTGGCGCGCAGCGAGCCGCTGTACGTGCAAGCGCGCGCGATTCAAACCTCGCGGCGCGGTACACGCGGCTCTTTCGCCTTTATTGCCTGCACCCGTTACAGCATATATATACACTAATACCGCGGAAAGGAGAAAAACAGAAGGAGAATGCTCAATACTGATGCATTCGGCAACGGCAATCTGACTTAGCCCTGCGACCTGCGTGCATGAATACTTATACTGCAGCAGTCATAACGGCTATAAGTACCTCGGATCACGGTCGTACACACTTTCCGGACCTATGTATACTACCGTGCCTCGGCTAGGCTGCGTTCGCACACCAAGAACAGCGGAAAAACACATGCGACTCGTGCGGCCACGAGGTATAAGATATATCTATATATATATGATCGCGCGCGCTTTGTGCTACTGCTGAGTAGTGCGGCGTACCGTCAGCCGTGGCGCACATGTGTACATGGTGTGTGTTGTCAACAATCGAATCGTCTTGCTCCCGGCGTCCCCAGCGATGACTGTGGCTGCTGTAGTATGCCGCCCTGGTGAATCGTGTTCGCCCTTTCATCGTGTTCGTCGATTGTCGATGATTCGTCGGAGATGGGAAGGCAGTGTGTCAGCGGCGAGAGCAGATTTAGTAAGCATTTTCTCGTTCTTAACCTCTCTAATGGGTGAGCTGATGGTACTTTCGCTTGTTACAGGTATCTGTGGCAGCGACAGTAGTGTAAACGACGGGCACTGCTGCAGACTGTTTCTTGGGTGTGTAAATGTTGTCTGAGTCATCTATTTATTAATTATATGTGGTTTTTAGGTGCTCAACTTTCCTTATTTGGCTCTTACACTAGTGACTATATGTACAGTTAAGCTGCTGCTTGTGTCTTCAGCATCTTCAGTGAAACAACGGTTTAAGGTCTCCACCAGTTCTTCCCCTCTAGTTGTTACAGGAAGCTGGTACAGTGAGTGAACAACAGCCATTGCTGCAGACTTTTCTTTTGTATGGTATGTTTTTCTGAGTCGTCTATTTATTAGTCATATGTGGTTTTTAGGTGCTCAACTCTCCTCGCTTGTCCCCCAGAATAGGGACTGATCTGCTGTACATGCGCTTTGCTGATCCCTAGGCTGAGGCAGTCCCTGACATTGAAACACAATTGACGGTCTCTGTCAGTACTTTCCTCCTAGGTGGTGTGGTTACTGACACAGTGGATCGCTGTTAGATGATTCTCAGCAGACTGGCATCCATGGAGTAGTGCCAGCCTAGACCGTCCAGCCTTATTTTGCAACTTCTGCAGCTCTAAGTGACCTTCGAGTGTTAGTGCTTTAAAGTGTGAGGGGATAGATAATAGGAACTGGGAAATATTATATAACTGCTGTGTGTGTTGTTAAATGCGGTAAGGGTAGGTAGTTGTCCCTGGTAATGTTAGCTCGCCTATTTAATTTCTAAGTTTAGTCAGGGTGTAAGAACTCGCTTCAGGGTATCTGTTGTATTAAAATACATCATTATGTATTTCGCAGACTTCTACCCAGTGAGACTTGACTATTTAATAGTTTTCTACATGCTGTAAGACTGAGTCAGCTAGAACATTGCATTCTTTATGCATTGAAATTTACCATATTACAACATTTATAGCTCATACATTACACAAAATTTTTTTTTGTATATATGATATTCCTTTAACATGTACTTATATAATATTACAATTTTGATTCTTTTAGTTCAATCGCTTATGTCCTGGGAACATAGTAGGTTAAGCTGGGTAATCTTATATAAAATTTTTTAAATTTGTTATTAAAAATCTTTTTGTAGAAAACAGGGAAATAGATATTTTGTTTCTTTAATTATTTTTCCAATGTGTTTATCCCATTGAATATTGTAATCAAATGTAATTTTGTATCTTATTATTATGTTTTTGTAATTATATTATCTTTGGAATGTTATGTCGATTTTTTCCATCTTATTTAGAGCTATTGTATCGAATACTTCTGTGTAAATCTAATTCTGTGAAATAATAAGCGAAAATTCACTATACGTGTATTGGGGTATTAAAAATCATGTTTATATGTTTAGATGATCCAGTAATTATTGTACACAAAAATGTTAATTGGGAATAAGTTTTGTTTAAACTATATCTACATGCTTTGTATTTAACAGTTTTATTGAAAGTCAAATTCTTGTATGATAAGCGAAAATCGACTATTTCAGGTTTATTTAGGCATTAAAAATCGTGTTTATGAATCCATTTTATATGAAAATGTTAAATGGGAAAAAGTTAAGTGGGAAAAAAACGCGCTTGTGTTAGAGGATATTTGAAACCTTCGCCGAGTTATATGGTTTTTGAAACCACTCTATGAGTTGGTGGATTTACGAAGTCTTCGCTGAGTTGGCGGAGTTTTGAAGCAAACGCCGAGTAACAGGTTTTTGAAGAAAACGCCGAAGAAATTTCGAGGAAATGCAATTAATTTATAAATTCAATAAATAGCATGTGATAATACCTTAAACTTTTTGATTTGCAATTTAATAATTACTACATAACTATTTTAAATATAATTTTCTTGATTATTTTGAATAATTGTATTTATGGAATATCAGATATTTATTTATTTTGTAACGGGCTAAAAGCTGTCCTCGATGCGCTATATCTCAACGCGGACTTGCCGATGAACGGCGCAGCAATTGACAGGCGCGAGCACTTACTCGTGCCAACCCTCTATGATTAGCGGCCCGTCAGCTCCGTGCTGGGCTAAGTGCTGGTGGAACCGGTCTTTCACGCTGAACCATCGACGAATTTTCCGGCGAAATTCATTCCACGTGGACCAACCCTGTCTATGGGAACGGACCCACACCCCTGCCACACCGACGAAGAGTTCGGGCAAAGCACTTAGTTTCTCGTCTTCTGGGAGCTTTGCCAGGGTCCATTTCTCTTCGACTCTATCGAGGAACAAGTCGATATTTTCCTCTCGATCTCCGGCGAACCTCATTCCCCAACGTCGAACTACTTGACCGACATCCCTTGGTGTTCCGCCGGTCGTATCTTTGACGTTGTGTCTCGCCGTCAGCAACGTCGCATCCCGCGAATCGCGCCGTTGCTCAGAATCGGAAGTGTTCCGCACTTGATTCTGAGCCCCCCCCCCCCCTCTCCAGGCATCGCCGAGGCTCGTTCGGCGCGGGAGCGGGATGGGTGGCGACGGTGATATTCTATCACCGGATGATGGTTGCTGTATGCTGACTCTTCTTATCGTTCTTCCATCTTGTCCGGAGTTCCTCGCTGCGGTTTCTTCTTCTTGTGGCAGACAGTTGGGCGTCGAGTTTGCCGAATCGTCGTGATTGGCCTCTCCACCTGTCCCGACGAGTTCTGTCGTGTCACTCGTCGGACGGGTTGTTGGCTTGCCAGTCAATGTCCGGAGGGTCTCTTCTATCCTCCGCAATCTGGCTTCCATTCCCTCGACATATGCTGCCCACTCGTTCGGGACTTGAACCGTTGTACCGTCCGCCATCGTAATCGTGTGCGTTGTGCCATTTTCCAATTGACGTCCGGTACTCTCCTCAGCCTCGGTCGAGTCGCCCTCAACTTGTGCACCTGGAGCATCCGCTGCCCGTACAGTGCTTTGCTCGAGGCACTGTGCTTCTGTCGCGCCCGACTTCAGTATCTCGAGTGGATGTGGCTTATCACTGGTGGAGATCACGTGATCCACGAATGCTTCACGTGCGTTCATGCGCTCCAACAGTGTCGGATCCTCATCATCGGCGACTAACCCCGCAAAATCCCTGGGAGCGTAGTCGCCGGATAGCCACCGGCTGAGGCGGATCAATGTCGTGAACAATCTGCCATCCATTCTTAAACCGAGAACTTGCATGTATTGCTGTATCTCTTCATCGCTGAGGCACTTACACCAATCCTCGACGGCTTTTCTTACCGAACCTGCCATCGCTGATTTGACTAATCGCTGTCAAAATCTATTCAGCGCAACTCGTTTACGGGTTATTAGCCGCACGAAACTCGCTCTCAACAAGTTCTAATCGCTCTCGGAGTGTACCTATGTGCGCGGCTAATCGATCGCACGCACGTATCTGGTTGGCGCACCAAAACTACAAAAAGTAAAAAATAAATACAATTTAATTTTCCCGGCTAACCAAGTACACTCCCTTTGAGTGCGTGTGTGTGTGTGTGTGTTTCGGTTCGACTCCCAGTTGAGGTCTTACAATTTTGTACCTTCAGCTGGGAGACGCTAAACCGCTACTTTTATTTCGAATAGTAAAACAAAAATTTCCGCGAAACCGTTTCCAAAATTTTACATCCCAATTTTCCGGTTGAGAGAAAAAAAAATGTATTTTTCACTGTCGGTCTCTCGTACCGACAGAATCCACACACACACGCTTACACACGTAAGTTACCGCGCGCTTGCACGGAGAGAAATCGTGTAGCAAAATTTACAAATTTCTATAGGAAAAATTACAATTTTTCATAGTAAAACGGAGGCAGACAAATTTCCTATTAATGTTTCCAATTTAATATGGTAAATTTTATAACAACTCGTATAGGAAATATTTTTCTAGTTAAAAATTTTAAAAATTTAATTTTCATTTCCGTTATCGTGGTTATTCATGATATTCTATGTATTTCAAGGTTGCACACACAGACATATATTATTAATACAAGAAATACAAGAAATAAATTAAAGTAAAGAATAAAGAAAATTAAAAATTTTTTTTCGACGGAGACCGGATTCGATCCTTCGGCCCTTGGCACGGCAGTCGGACGCTCTAACCACTTACCCATAACAACATTAGACTACAAATTTTTGGAACTTGTACATTAACTATCGCTAGATGTATGGCAGATTTGAGTTAGACGCGTTGTTGAATTTCAATTAATATATGGCATTATAATTAACGTAAAGGAAAATTATCAACTGATAATGCATTTATAAAAGTAAAAATAAATAGGAATTTATTATATCCGACCAGTTTTGTGTTGCAAAACATATTGTGTGAGATCTAGATAACCTGAAAATTAGGGACGTCGGTAAGACAGAGCAGCAGACTGCGCGTGCTCACCGCGCGCATGCGCATTTCACACATCATAATTTTTACCATAAATCATTGTAAAACTTAGAATTAAATATTAAAATTTTTGTAACTCCTGCATTCGAATATCAAGTCTTCGCAGTTTTTGCCATAAAATATAGTAATGTTTCATATTTTTTATAAAAAAAAGAAGATACTTTTAATAGTATATTACAATATATATATTTTTTGCTATATAAATATAGTAGAAAATTATCTCGATACTTGTAATATTTAAAATGAAATTTGTAAAAGGAATACATTACAATGGTAGAAAATCCTATAATTGTAGTAAAAAGCGTCAGAATCAGAGTATATCTTTGCTTTGATAAGATTAATGGTAATTTTCCAAATCAAATTTTTCTCCGTGTGCGAACTTTGGTACGCGATGCGTCGCGGTTATCTGCACCACCCGCTTTTCCTTCAATCCGTAGGAAAAAAAAACCAATTTCCCCGCACGCTCGTCGGTGGCAGGTGTCCGTGTATCCACACGTTATGGGCGCCAGTTGTAACGGGCTAAAAGCTGTCCTCGATGCGCTATATCTCAACGCGAACTTGCCGATGAACGGCGCAGTAATTGACAGGCGCGAGCACTTACTCGTGCCAACCCTCGATGATTAGCGGCCCGTCAGCTCCGTGCTGTTGCTCGCCGTCGGCTGCTTTCAGCAGCAGCCGCGCCTTTCCGCTCCGTTACAACGCGCGACTTCGTCGTCGCGCTCTCTCTCGAGCGTGCTGCCCCAGCTGCTCAGTTATCACGCGAGTACTACGTACTTGCGACCGCAGAGGCCGGCGGTATTCTTCACCGTGCCACCGAATAGGGAATTGGAATTAGGCTGCGTGAAATAATACGCGAACAAATAAAAGCAACGAATTATCTTTATTGGAGCCCTGGAGGCTGTTCACTATTTACACGCGCGGCGCGTACTCTAGGTACGCGCCGATTCGGGTGGTGCGCCCGCGCACGCGAAGTACGTGTGTGCGCGGTCGCACACACGTACGCGCAAAAGCGGCTCGCGCCGACGTAGGCCGATCGCCACGCGCGATCGACTCTCGCGCGCGCGTCGGCGGCCTCGCTCGCTCGCGCGGGTCTCGCTCCTCGGACGCTCGTCGTCCGCGGGGGGAGCACGCGATCGCCGGGCCAGGACTTACCTCCGTAGCCTATCAGTGCCGCCTTTAAGTGAATTGAGGCCCTGGGCCAGAGGCAGTTGGGGGCCCCTATAAGGAATTAATTTCCCCAAAGAAATGTAAACCAATCCAAAATTTTTCAACGTATAATTTTTTTTAATAAAAACTGATCAATGAAATGTGATAGAAGTTATGAAATTTAATATATGAATAAATATGTATATGTAATTATTTAATTCATAAATTAACATCTTTATGCAAATCAGAGTACTTTCAGTAGTTTTCATAAATCTATGAAGATATAATTAATATAAATATTCAAGAAATCAAGAGTACTTTCATTTTATGTTTTTCATTTGGAATTTGTTTCACATAATTGACAGAATACTAGTCTGATTAACAATCAAAAGTACTTATATTAAAATTATCAGTAAAACGAATAAGCATATATTTGCTATTTCATATTGTAAAATTCAAATATTTGCGCTCATTTATTTATGTAGATGTCGCGCGCCACGCCATTCAACTGTACACAAACAAACTATATTAAAGAGACGAACATCGATGCGCGCTTTTGTTTTAACACATTGCATTGCGCAGCGTGTAAAAGCACATCATACTGCTACTTTTTGCAGAAGAGTAAGAGTATTAAAAATGAAACGCGTTTATCCGAGTGGTGCTAGTAAAAAGCGAAAATATAAAGAGGATAAAAAAAAACTTAATGCTCTACCGAAAATTAGTGGATATTTGGAACAAGAAAAGATTAATGATCTCAATCCAAGTGAAATAAGGAATATGCCTTCCGCAGAAGCAACTCCGGTATTTTCTTCAGGTATGTATTTTCTCGATATTTTTAATTATTTGTGTACACTTTATATATAGTGAAAGTAATGAAACTATTTATTTTAAAAGACCAAAATAGTACTAGTTGTAGTAATATTGATATTGAAAAAATAAATGAAGAAAACTGTATACATCGAAAAAAAAACAGAATCGAGTGATAATATTACAAAGAGTACTACGTCAGGTAAATTTTAAAAAGTAATAATTTTGATAAGAGCTTAAATTAATGTTAAAAAATGACATGTTTTATTAAAATCAGAAGTTACTTCAACAACTAAAGGTTCCAAAGAGATTTGTTGTTCTGATTTGCAAAATGAATCAATCTCCCAAGATAAAGCCGAGACTAACGTCTATAGCCAATGTACAGGTATGTAAAAATTTAAAATTATTTTTTTAATTATCAAAGGTCGCGGCCGCAACTTGCGTGGCAAATAAAAACAATAAAGGCAGCGTCTACGTCCATGCGGTATTGGGCGCGCTTATATATAAAGTATATAAAGAGAACATAGGCTACCTTGAAGTCCGTAGCGTTATCGGACTTTACTTTTTTTACTTAAATTTGGGGAATTAGTCGAGCCCAACTTTTTCCCTGAACTTCTTGAACGTCGACGCACCCGCGAGCTTCCCGGAAGTTCGCGCGACGACTCTGTTGATGGGCCGCGCTCGCGAACTTACGGGGAGGGGGGCGAACGGCTCGCAACCCCATCGGCAGCCTATCTGCCGACCTTTTGCCACCGCCGTGCGACGGTGTTTAGTGTGCGCGAACGCTCGCCCCCCGACTCACACCGAGGTATTATTGAAAGAATAATATAAATAATTTGTAGGATTTATATGTATTCACTTGAATATTAAAAAAAAAAAATTTTAATCATATACATTTTTAACAGATACAGTCGATACATTGTCTGATGAAAATACCAATTATTG
This sequence comes from Torymus aiolomorphi, assembly GCA_036365515.1. NCBI lineage: Eukaryota > Metazoa > Arthropoda > Insecta > Hymenoptera > Torymidae > Torymus > Torymus aiolomorphi. The sequence goes on along the minus strand of CM070873.1, from coordinate 45,261,715 downwards.
CACAGACCCAGCATTATGGGGTGAAATGAATGAGCAACTACGATGCTACTGGTTAAATAAAGAGCCATATTTATGCAATAACAAAGATGCTGATTATGCAAAATCTGTTCGGATTTATCAAGAAGGAGAAAAAAATAAACTGCGTACGTTTAATAAATCATTATTTGAATGTACACTACAGAATGGTGAAAAAATTCAACGCGAGTGGTTACTATACTCACCATCAACTGGATGTGTGCATTGCTTAATGTGCAAACTTTTCTCGAGTGAAAAAACGAAATTTTCGTTTTACGGATTCTGTGATTGGAAGCACGCAGAACGTATTGTAGAACATGAGCGAAGTAAATCCCACAAAGAATGTTTAACAGCTTATTACAAAAGAAAAAAACAAATCAACTGTATTGATAAACAGCTGATCATTCAGCAAAAAAATGAAAATTATTATTGGATTCAAGTACTAAGAAGAGTAACCGATGTGGTTAAATTTCTTGCTTCTAGAGGACTATCTTTTCGAGGTGATGATAGAAGTTTTGGATCTGTACGTAATGGGAATTATTTAGGAGTTTCAGAACTCTTAAGTCGCTATGATCCGCTCATGGAAAAAAAGGTCAAGGTGTGACGTCTTATTTATCCACAAATATATGTGAAGAGTTCATAGAACTTATGGGTAAAAAAGTTCTTTTCTGTATAATTCAAGAGTTGAAAAAATCGAAATATTTTTCTATAAGCGTCGACTCTACTCCGGATATTACGCATATCGACCAACTGACTTTTGTCGTTCGTTACGTAACAGATGAAGGACCTGTTGAAAGATTTCTGATATTTATTCCTATTGAAAAACACAATGCTGAATACATGTTTAATATCATTATTAAATTTATGGAAGAAAATGATATAAACATCACGATTGTCGCGGTCAATCATATGATAAGGCCTCGAATATGTCCGGTCGTTATACTGACTTACAAGCTCGAATTAGAGATGTTAATCCGTACGCTAATTATATTCCTTGTGTGGCTCACTCATTAAATTTAGTTGGAACAAAAGCCGCTGAATGTGTTCTTCAAATAGTTAATTTTTTTTTCTCTAGTTCAAAAATTATATACATTTTTTTCATCGTCAACTTATAGATGGCAAAAATTAGTCTTAGCTTTAAGTTCTGAAAAAAAGTTGTAAAATCGCTAACTGCAACGCGATGGTCAGCTCGAGCTGATGCAATTACAGCTCTTCACGATAGTTATGAACATGTTAATGCATCCCTTAACGAAATATCAAACGACGAGTCTGAATGCCATGAAACAAGACACGAAACTAAATCCATTTTAAAGCATACGCTTAAGTTCGACAATATTTTTTTAACCGTGGTTTGGAAAGATATTTTACTACCTTTAAATGAGACGAGTAAACATTTGCAAAAAGTTAATATTGATTTACATGTAGCCGTTAGTTTAATAAAGTCTTTGGAAGATTATTTGCTAAATATTAGAGAGAAATTCGATTACTATCTAGATAAATCAAAAAAATTTATAGATGTACCTGCAAATGAATCTGAGCCCAGGATAAGGAAACGAAGTATAAGACTCACTCAGAATGAAGGATCTAGTTCAAATGTAAATTTCACTTACGAAGAAACATTAAAAATCGAAGTATTTTATCCGATAATAGATTCGCTATGCTTGAACTTAAAAACAAGAAAAAGTGCGTATGAAAAACTGCATGATGCATTTCATTTTTTCACGAAACTTCAACAGCTGGACCTTGAACAAATTACAGAATCTTGTGAAAAAGTAGCTAAAATGTAGGATAAAGATATTTGTGCAGAAAATCTAATTTCTGAATGTTTATTTTATAAGCACTATCTTTGTGAGACTGAAAAAGAAAAGGTTTTAGCTATATCGGACATGTACGTACAATTGAAAAAGATCATTTGTGTTCCACGTTTCCAAATATTGAAATTTGTTTTCGAATTTTTCTAAGTCTCATGATTACGAATTGTAGTGGCGAACGTTCGTTCTCAATATTAAAATTACTTAAATCTCCACAAAGAAGCACAATGACGTAATCTAGACTAAATTCTTTATCTAGAATGAGTATTGAGTCCGATTTACTCGAACAAATCGATTTTGAAGATGTGATCTCTGACTTTTCTGCCCAAAAATCCAGAAGAAAAATAATTTAATTATTTATTTTTATATTTAATAATTTAATAATATAAATATTTAATAACGTAAAACATATTTGCTTAATATTTTTCACCATTTTTTTATATGTATGCAAACTTAAAAAAAAAAAACTATTTATATACCACCGTGGACGGGGGCCCCTGCAACCCCGGGGTCCTGGGCCAGGGCCCCGCAGGCCCCCCCCTTAAAGGCGGCACTGTAGCCTATAGTCAGGGCTGGAGCGGACCCTCCCGGCGGTGTCGGCTGCCGTGCGCAGCGGCGTCTCTCTCTCTCTCTCTCTCTCTCTCTCTCTCTCTCTCTCTCTCTCTCTCTCTCTCTCTCTCTCTCTCTCTCTCTCTCTCTCTCTCTCTCTCTCTCTCTCTCTCTCTCTCTCTCTCTCTCTCTCTCTCTCTCTCTCTCTCTCTCTCTCCCTCTCTCTCTCTTCTCTTCCTCTCTCTCTCTCTCTCTCTCTCTCTCTCTCTCTCTCTCTCTCTCTCTCTCTCTCTCTCTCTCTCTCTCTCTCTCTCTCTCTCTATCTTCTTCTCTCGGCCGCGGGGCTCTCGCTCTCTCTCTCTCTCTCTCTCTCGCTGCCGCGAGTCGGCTCGGCCGTAGCTGGCTTCGGCCGCGATGCTCCCTCTCTCTCTATCTCACTTGCACTCTCGGCCGTGGTTGAGCGTGGCTCTCTCTCCCTCTCTCTCAGCCACGAGGGAACACGGCTCTCGGCGCCATGCTGCGTCTCTCTCTCCTTCGCTGCACTATTGCACCGCTCACTCGCTCTCTCTCTTTCTATCCCTCTCGTGCACTACACTGTGACTCTCTCTCCAAGTCTTCGCACACGGGAATCGAGCAGCTGCCTTAGCTACGGCAGGAGCGATACTGCCGGGCTCTGTCTCTCGCTCTCCTTCCCCCTCACGCAAGGTTGTCTCGAGTTTTCATTTCAGGGCTCATTGTGTGTCGTAGTTGCGCTCGGTACTTTGCGCACAGCTACACGTGCGAGCAACTACACACACACACACACGCAAGCCCCCGGAGAAATACGAGGACAAGCCCGACTCTATTTGCGAATCCTCATGCCGCAATTGTCGGCCTTACCTTTTCCAAGGCCGCGGTATGTTTCTGTTTTCGGTCAACTACCTGTGTGTATACCGTGCGTCGGAGATCGGCTCGATCCGAGCTCCGTGTTCGCGCACATACACACACACACACAGACGCGCCTACCGTTACAATTTATTTATTTATTTATTAGACGGGCTAAAACCCTTTGTACAAAAGGTAAAAGATAAATACAGGAGTTTGGATTACAAACTTGCTTATCATAAAGTAATAAATATGTAATATTTTAATATTTAATAGAGAGAGATCGGACGGCACTATTAAAAAGCGAAATATTAAGAATCGCTGTAATGTGAGAAGGGATGGTGTTCCATGCGCGTTTTAAATGATTAATAGTCCCTTCTTAAAAAAGTGATGAGCGGCCATATTGAAGCATCTGAAAGCTTGATTTTGATTGGTCGATAAGAAGAAGGCGCGATAAGTTTACTGTTTGGAATTTAATGTTTGAAATTTTTAATGGAATTTTTATGTTTAGAGTAGTATAAAAATGATGAAGTTCTGACTTTGAAAAAATACTTAAATAAGTTAAAAGTAAAACATAATGAAGGTAGCATACGTAATTACTTAGATCGGAAATTGCAGAAAAAGCACACAAATACGGACAGGCATAGTACTAGAGACAAGTACCCTATGTGTGAAATTTCAGAAAGAAAATATAATTTGAAGTAAAGGTTATTTAGGAATTTTAAAAGGTTTTGACGATAATATTATAATCAATTATTTTATTTATATTTCATACATAATTTAAAAAAAATAATACCTATTATTTTATTCATATTTTATACATAATTTAAAAATTAATAATTTTTAATCTTCGCAAATGAATTTAATTATAATTATGTCATAAATTGTTGCAAAAATTATAAATTATGTTATTTAAAATTCATTAAAGGAATAAGCAAATTAAGTTTGAGGAAGCCACAGGCTGAATTGGCAGCGGTTTTTTATATTGTTGTTCTACGTGTCGCACGTATTTATTAATAATTTCTTTGACAAGTATATTACGTTGCCAAACAACACGATGTAATAGACTACCACCGTCTAGATCATAAATATCATTTGCATTTATCTGTGGAATCGGAGATAAGCACTCAAAATTTTCATAAAAACTCGATCTTGACGTTTTGCGCATTCCATTCTCATCAAAGAGAGAAAGTGGAAATGGCGCGAGTTCATATTGCAGATAGTTTTTCATATCTTCTTGATTTTTTAAATTCAAAGAAATTCGCTGAAAAATTAATAGCGGATTTATTGCGACGACGTAATCTTGAATTTTTATGTTAGATGTCATAAAGCGAAGAGAGCGAACTTTATTTTTCAACGAAGCTTTCATACTTCCAAACGATTTACCAAGATAGGTCTACAATACTTTCATTCCTTCGTGACGCGCATTATAACAATTTATACTTTCATTACCGATTATTCCAGAGTAAATTGACATTACGAATTTTGATTCTACAAATGGATTATGCTTATCGAAAAATTCATTAATTTTCTGCAAATCTGCTGCATCTCTTTTTATTATCATGATATTCGTGTTCATCTCGTCAAGCTACCCCAGATTATTGTATAAAGTACAAAAGGATTTTTGTGCGTGATTTAGAAGCCGAGATATTTAAGATTTTGCAAGCACGGTCGATTTTGAATGTACGAAATCAGCTTTACACTGAAAAAAATTTTGGTACGGCATTTGTTTCCATCGTAGTTCGTCAGCGTCCTCTTCGCTGCGTGCGTGAGATGGTGAGATCTCCCACTTTTGGCACAGCGTTTGTCCCGAATGTTCAGTGGTTATACGGCAGGGGGCATCCGCGGTGCATTTACAGAGAGGAGCTGTGCCAGTACGGGACAGGAGGTGTACCGAATCGCGGTACAACAATTGACCCTACTTTTGGCACAGCGTTTTTACTAATCGGATCAGCTGGAGTGCCAAATTTTGTTCAGTGTACGAGCGACCGCTCGACGCTATCCTCACTCCGCCGCCCTCAACAGCTGATGCACGAAGAGTCCGCGCGCTTGACTTTATCATTAGATTATTAATACTAGCAATCAATAAAACATATCCTAGTATTTTTTTATTGAAAATATAGGTATTCGACAGTAACCTCCAACAAATCCCATCGCTGTAAAATGTTAATTGCATCCTCTAGATTTTTTTTAAATAAAAAGATTATCTCGGCTCCAGGAGGTCGTAGAAACTTTTTTCTTTTTAAATACGTGAAAAAATGTCAGTAATCGATTGCCATAATAGCCATTGAAAATTGAAAAAGCTGTTCGCAAAAAACACGTCCAAAAAAAGGATATTTTTTTCAAAGTCATTTTTTGACCATTAAAATTGAAAAATTCGTTATAATATTATAATAACATGATAGTACAACTAATCCAGAAAAAAAAGTGGTCGATCGTTACTGTACGACCATTCGTCGACGAGAGATAGCCAATTTTCGAGAGCGCCTTTTACTCGAAAAATCGATATATCTTGAAAAATAATGAATATTTAAAATTTTTTCAGAAACGTACTTTTTTGTCTTGCCATGAGCTATACTTACAGTAAATATAAAGTTTCCAGGTATAAAATTGACCGCGTACTAGAGAACCAGATTTTCAGAGGTTTTTTCGATATATCTCGAAAAGTAACAAAAATCGATATAAACGTATTTACACGAATCGATAGATCTTTTTAATATCTACACTGCCTCATTTAACTTTTTTTGATCCGAGTTATAGTTTTTTTTTTGTTATTGGCGAAAAACCGTTTTTTCCAACTTCACGAATTTTTTTGACCAAGTTCGCCACTCTGGCGGTGATTAATGAAAATAGAAACGTGATTCAGAATTTAATCTCCTATGCGGCCATACTTTTTTCATCCGGGATGGAATTTCTGTAACCTCTTTTCCCTATTGCTTCGACTATCTGAGGATACGTTGATGTACGGGCGCAATTTTTAGGGTTGCAGCGCAAGTGCTAAGGAGATATTCCGTATAATCAAAAGCGAGAGGTGTTCCTAGTGCTGAGGAACCGACTACGGGCTGTGGCCAGGATACGCCGGGTTCGACCTGTGAGAGGGGGGCGATGGTCTGCGACGAGGACCGACCTCACCAGCAATGAAAACGTAAGTTTTAGTGGGATTAGTGCTAGCACTTAAAGCGATTTTCCTCGCTCGAAGCGTGCGACTGTTCGTATCAATTTCGTTCTCGCGGGGTCTTAGAAAGTTGCAATTAAGGTTACCGCGAGTGACGTCAGATAGTTAATTATCTATTGTTCTTGCCGGTATAACGCGGAGTAATTCGCGGGTGATTGCGGGCGCACACACGCGTCGCGACGCGCAAGTCCCGAACGGTTTGCTCGTTCGGGCAAACTTTGTATTTCATTACTTACTGTCTGTTCGTTAATAAAAGACCGTCTTGTAAAATACTTAGAGCACTTTCATTTCTCTTCCTTTCCCGACGGAACGGGCCGATATACCGCCGCCGCTGCGGAAACTGGATCTATTACAGCGTATAGCTGAGCACCGGGCAATGCTTTTCCCACGCGGAAAAATAAGTGCGATTCCTTCCGAATTGCACGTCGTTAACAGCAGTTCGGGAGAATTCGCGGGCAATTTTTGGACCGAAAGTCACATATTGCCGACGTGAAAAAGCCGCGGAAAATTCAGCGAATTTTCCTATTCGGCAACGGAAAAATCCTGTTACAATATTAAATGTCTCAAAAAGTAATCATATGATCTTGATGAAAATTTACACATATTACCTGTATCACATACAAAGGTTGTCTATAAATTTCAAGATGATACATCGAACCGTTCTCGAGAAATTACTATTCGAAAAAAAGGTTAAAAAAATATTGAATGTGTGGGTGTCTTACGATCTTCCCGAGGCAGGGGTGTAAGAAATAACTTACTACGTGTGTATGTTTTTGACGTTTCGGTGAACAATGTCACCCTCATCAGAAATTTACTAAAATATTACTATGATTTAGAAATTTTACAAATTCAAAAAAAAAAGAAAAAATGTCAAAAATATAATAGTTACCAAAAATTATTTTAGTCACAATACGAATTTTTATCTGATTTTCTCCTCCACCGCATGATTGCGGGGAGGAGGAAATTCCAACAGTCCTTCTTACACTGATTTCGGATCTCGTTCTTTTTAAACCTCTAATATCATTCAGCTTATATAGGAAATGCTAGAGAACGTATTTCCGAAATCAATGTTTACAAATATAGGCTGGGTAACGCGTGTGTGTACTGTTTTGGTCGCATAAGAATGAGTGTATATATCGTTATTTTCTTTTGCATGTCTGTAATAAATGTGTGTAAATATGATTTAAATTTTGTGTGTCTTCTTTCTTATTGACTGGTTGTTTTTCTAAATGTATATGTAACATCTCTGAAACTAATCTTTTATTTAAGTTTTCCTCTTTATCTAATATATTGTAATTTACAAAGTTAAAATTGTGACCAGATTCCTTTTCATGTAAAATTGTCGCAGAGTCTTTTGGTTCTATGTTCATTAACTGTCGTCATTAGGCGTCTTTTAGTTTATCCTGTGTATGTTGCCGAACAATTATTACAATGAATACGATAAACTACATTGTTTACGAATTCTTTTTTAGATTTGTCTTTGCGTTTGGTTATGATATTATTCATATTGCTATTGATTTTTGGGATGGTTTGAATATTGTGCAGCTTTTTAAAACTGGACGATACTTGTTCAAAAAATCGGTTTATGTAAGGGAGACTGATGAAATAGTACATTACATTCCTAGGGACGAAAGTCGATCATTCCTCCCGGCGGAGGGATTGCCCCCCGAGGCGAAGCCGAGAGGGGCAATCTGCCGGAAAGGATGATCCACTTTCATCCGGTGTAATGTATACTATTTTTCTACCTATCCGGTCGAAAATTCGCGGCCAATTTATATAAATACTAGTCGAAAACGTGCAAGGCATGTAGAATTCGTCTGCTTCGTAGCCGTCGCCATGTTTTTACTTCCCTCTCTACAGGATCTCTGTTCGAGTAGCGCGTTGAGCGTGGCAGCATTGTCGCTGCAAAAGTAAGCGCAGAGAAAATTTCATATTCGAATATGAAATTTGGTCATTCAAAATGCGTATGTGTTGGCAACGAGCGAAGCCACATAGCATGAAAGCTTCCCAGTGAAACATTCAAGAAATATTCTAATGGAAGCTTTCATCTACCTTTTTAAAAGATAACTGAAACTTTCAGATAGATTCCATTGTAAGGTTTCTTGTAAGCTTCCCGGAAGGTTAAAGCAATATTACAATCAAGATTGCCAAATGTCCTTTCGATGAATATTACATGAAAGCTTCTAGAAAGCTTACGGGAATCTTACGTGAAATATTCCAAGAATCAATACAGGAATCATTCACGAAAGGAAACCGCAATATTACAGTAAGCTTTTAGAAAGATTACACTGTTATCTTTTTTGAAAGCTTACGCTAAGATTACCAAAGAGATTCCCAAATCCTTGCAGGGATCAATACAGGAATCTTTCACGAAAGGAAAATGCAATATTACAGTAAGCTTTTGGGAATATTACACTGTTATCTTTGTTGAAAGTTAACGCTAAGATTGAAAAAGAGCTTCCCAAATCCTTGCAGGGATCAATACAGGAATCTTTCGAAAAAGGAAACAGCAATATTACAGTAAGCTTTTGGGAAGATTATACTGTTATCTTTGTTGAAAGCTTACGCTAAGATTGCAGAAAACATTACCAAATCCTTGCAGGGATCAATACAGGAATCTTTCACGAAAGGAAACAGCAATATTACGGTAAACTTTTAGAAAGATTACACTGTTATCTTTTTTGAAAGCTTACGCTAAGATTACCAAAGAGATTCCCAAATCCTTGCAGGGATCAATACAGGAATCTTTCACGAAAGGAAAATGCAATATTACAGTAAGCTTTTGGGAATATTACACTGTTATCTTTGTTGAAAGCTAACGCTAAGATTGAAAAAGAGCTTCCCAAATCCTTGCAGGGATCAATACAGGAATCTTTCAAAAAAGGAAACAGCAATATTACAGTAAGCTTTTGGGAAGATTATATGTTATCTTTGTTGAAAGCTTTCGCTAAGATTGCAGAAAAGATTACCAAATCCTTGCAGGGATCAATACAGGAATCGTTCACAAAAGGAAACAGCAATATTACGGTAAGCTTTTAGAAATATTACACTGTTATCTTTTTTGAAAGCTTACGCTAAGATTACCAAAGAGATTCCCAAATCCTTGCAGAGATCAATACAGGAATCTTTCACGAAAGGAAAAGGAAATATTACAGTATGCTTTTGGGAATATTACTCTGTTATCTTTGTTGAAAGCTTACGCTAAGATTGAAAAAGAGCTTCCCAAATCCTTGCAGGGGTCAATACAGGAATCTTTCAAAAAAGGAAACAGCAATATTACAGTAAGCTTTTGGGAAGATTATACTGTTGTCTTTGTTGAAAGCTTACGCTAAGATTGCAGAAAAGATTACCAAATCCTTGCAGGGATTGATACAGGAATCTTTCACGAAATGAAACTACAATATTACAGTAAGCTTTTGGGAAGATTAGACTGTTACCTTTGTTGAAAGCTTACTGTAAGATTGCAAAAGAGATTCGCAAATCCTTGCAGGTATCAATACAGGAATCGTTCACAAAAGGAAACAACAATATTACGGTAAGCTTTCGGGAAGATTACACTGTTATCTTTCTTGAAAGATTCAGCTAAGATTACCAAAGAGATTCCCAAATACTTGCAGGAAAAATTCCACTAAACATAAATAGAACCTTTCATGAAAGATTGCAATAAGCATGAATGCAATATTATCGAAAAATAATGCGAAAAACTTAATGGAAGGTTCCAGCGAAACATTCCAGTAGCGTTAACTTCCAATGTTCCACAAAAGCTTCCCGTAAGTTTAAGCGAACCAACCGCAAAAAATTCCAACTATGCGATTCCGTAACATTCCATGAAAGTTTTTGAAAGGTTGCCAATATCGACCATGAACCATTCTAAGAATCGATACTGGAATTTTTCATGAAAGATAACTAGAAAGGTTAAAGTAAGCTTACTGAAAGATTGAACTGGTACATTTCTTGCAAATCTTCCGAAAAACTTTTGAAAAAGATTGATGAATACTTTCAGGAAAGATTGCACTAAACATAAATGGAACCTTTCATGAAAGATTGCAATAAGCATGAATGCAACATTATCGAAAAATAATGCGAAAAACTTAATGGAAGGTTCCCGCGAAACATTCCAGTAGCATTACCTTGCAATGTTCTACGAAAGCTTCTCGTACATCTTCGGAAACCAACCAAAAAATTCCAACTATGAGATCCCGTAACATTCCATTAATGTTTTTGAAAGCTTGCTGACACCCACCATGAAAAATTCTAAGAATCGATACTGAAATCTTCCCGCACATAGCATGAAAGCTTCCCAGTAAAAGATTCAAGAAATATTCCAATGGAAGCTTTCCTCAACCTTTCTAAAAGATAACTGAAACTTTCAGATAGATTTCATTGTAAGCTTTCTTGTAAGCTTCCCGGAAGGTTAAAGCAATATTACAATCAAGATTGCCAAATGTCCTTTCGACGAATATTACACGTAAGCTTCTGGAAAGCCTACGGGAATCTTACGTGAAATATTTCAGGAATCAAATCAGGAATCTTTCACGAAAGGAAACAGCAATATTACAGTAAGTTTTTAGAAAGATTACACTGTTATTTTTGTTGAAAGCTTACGCTAAGATTGCAAAAGAGATTCCCAAGACCTTGCAGGGATCAATCCAGGAATCCTTCACGAAAGGAATCAAAAATATTACGGCAAGCTTTTGGGAAGATTACACCGTTATCTTTGTTGAAAGCTTACGCTAAGATTGCAAAGGAGATTCCCAAATCCTTGCAGTAAAGATTCCACTGGACATAGAACCTTTCATGAAAGGTGTCAGTAAGCATGAATGAAAGATTACCGAAAAATAATGCAAAGACCTTAAAGGAAGATTCCGGCAAAACTTACCAGTAGCGTTACCTTGCAATGCTCCACGAAAGCTTCCCGTAGGTTTTAGAGAACCAACCGAAAAAATTCCAACTATGCGAATCCGTAACATTCCTACCCACATAGCATGAAAGCTTCCCAAAGAAAGGTTCAAGAAATATTCCAGCTGAAGCTTTCCTTAATCTTTTAAAAAGTTAACTGAAACAATCAGAAAGATTACATTTTAAGGTTTCTTGTATGCGTTCAGAAAGGTTAAAGCAATATTCCAATCAAGATTGCAAATGACCAATCGACGAATATTACATGTAAGCTTCTGGTAAGCTTACGGGAATTTTACATGAAATATTCCATGAATCAATACACGAATCTTTCACGAAAGGAAATAACAATATTACAGTAAGCTTTTGGAAAGATTACATTGTTATCTTTGTTGAAAGCTTACGCTAAGCTTGCAAAACAGATTACAAAATCCTTGCAGGAAAGATTCCACTAAACCTAAACAGAACCTTTCATGAAAGATTACAGGAAGCATGAACAAAAGATTACAGGAATTTTTTACGAAAGAAAATAACAATATTACAGTAAGCTTTTGAGATGATTACATTTTTATCTTTGTTGAAAGCTTACGGTAAGATTGCAAAACAGATTTCAAAATCGTTGCAGGGAAGATTGCACTGATCATAAATGGAAACTTTTATGAAAGATTGCAGTAAGCATGGATAAAAGATTAGCGAAAAATAATGCGATATGCTTAATGGAAGGTTCCGGCGAAACTTTCCAGTACCGTGACCTTGCAATGTTACACGGAAGCTTCGCGTAAGTTTAACGGAATCAATAAAAAAGATTTGAACTATAAGACTCGACCATATACAATGAAAACTTTTGAAAGGGTTCCGGAACCTTACATGAAACATTCTCAGAATTGATACTGGAATCTTTCATGAAAGATAACTAGAAAGGTTACAGTAAGCTTACTGAAAGATTAAACTGGAAAATTGATTGAAAATCTTCCAAAAGCCTTTTGAAAGAGATTACTGAATACTTTCAGGGAAGATTCTACTAAACATCAATAAAATCTTACATGAAAGATTGCAGTTAGCATGATTACCGAAAAATAATGGAAAAGCCTAATGGAAGGTTCCGGCGAAACTCCTCAGTCGCATTCCCTTGCAATGTTCATGAAAGCTTCCCGTAAGTTTTGTGGAACCAGCCAAAAAAATTCCAAATGTGCGATTCAGTAACATTCCATGAAAGCTTTTGAAAGGTTTCCAGAATCTTCCATGAAACATTCTAATAATAGATACTTGAATTTTTCATGGAAGATAACTAGAAAGGTAACAGTAAGCTTACTGAAAGATAAACTGGAACATAAATTGCAAATCTTCTGAAAAATTTTTGAGAAAGATTCATGAATACTGGAATCTATCATGAAAGGTAACCAGAAGGGTTACAGTAAGCTTAGTGAAAGATCGAACTATAACATTCATTGCAAATCTTCCGAAAAACTTTTAAAAAAGATTTATGAATACCCCCAGGGAAGATTCTTCTCAACATAAATAGAACCTTTCATAAAAGATTGCAGTAACAATAAGTCAAAGATTACTGGAACCGTAACATATTCTGGTAAGGTTCCGCGAAAGCTTGCCATAAGTTTAATGGAATAACAAAAAATTCCACCTATGCAACTGAGCAACATTTCATGAAAGCTTTAGAAAGATTTCGGGAACCCTTAATAAAATATTCCAAAAATGAATGCTTTAAGGAGATATTGGATACCGACATCATCTTCCAACGAGTATACTTTATCAAAATTATAATAGAATGGCTATAAAATAATTCTATGTATAGTATTTAAATATAAGGAGGGCGTTAAAATTGTGGTTTTCCAAAAAACTGTTTAAAAACTTTTTAATTAAAATAGTTTTAATGTTGATAAGTAGGAATCTGCATTTTTGCCATTTTGATCCAATTTTTCAACAATTATCTCTCATAATAGTACTCTCATAAGAATTGCCAAATGAATTCTGAGTATTGTATTTGCATAAAAGGAAGACGTGTTTTTCCAAATGAATGTTTAAAATTAATAATTAAAGTTAATATTTTCTTTGTTTAGAAATAGTACAGTTTGATACTAACGCGTGCACCTTTTCGCTTGTGTATCGAACAGTATCTTTTGACACGATGTGTACAAAGCTTGATTTAGCGTATGCTTTTTCATTCAAAAAACAAGCGTGCGCGAAATCGCGCTTTGCGCACGGAGAGTCAAAATAATACAGATACATTTCGATGCTAGTGCGTCAAAGTGATTTTATCCTAGTGTGGACGTTTGCACCTGAGCGAAGCTAGGGTGAAAAGGTCACACAAGGTTAAAATCACCTTCTCGCTCGCGTATCGAACCGTATTTTTGTATACGACGTGTACAAAGCTTGATTTAGCATATGCTTTTTTATTTGAGCGTGTGCGAAGTCGAGCTTTGCGCACGGAGTGTTAAAATATATTCAGTATACGAATTGTATTTCTCCCTATTGACACTATATTTATTTCTCAAAGAGAAAGCGTTGTAATTGTGAAAATTTTCAAAACAGAGATTTTGATGAATTTCTATGTTTTTGAGGTTTCTGAGTCAGAATAATAGGTTTAAAAAAAATGTATGTATGTATGAATTTATGAAACGAAATTTTGTCCCCGGCATAACTCTTGAACGGATAGACGTAATGAGCTGAACTTTTGCATGCATCTTACGTATGTCTTAACTCAGAACTGATTAAATTTTGGAGTCAAATGAATGACAATAAGGTCTTATTTTGATAAAATAACAATTTTGCCAAAATTTTTTGTTTCAGAAATAATTTTCTTTTTAATTGGTTCTTCAGGTATAGAAAATGGATACCGATATTCTTAAAGTACAGTTAATTTCATTATAAATTATGTATTTATAACTACTCACGAGTTATTTTGGTCTTAAAAATGTGATTTGAAAAAGTAACAACTTTTTCTAAATACATAATAGTTATATGAATTGTAAATAACTTTTTCGCCATTTCATCTTAAAGATGCATCTAATATAAACACATATTCTTGTAATATGTTTAATCCCCTCTCTTTTCATCTCTTTTGAGACTATTTTGAAGTTATTTTTGAGTTGAAAATATAGATTTGAAGATTTCATCAACTTAGAACAAAATTATGCTTTTTTAATGAATTGAAAAATTTCTTTATCCATTTATATTAAACATATATAGAATATAAGCAAATTTAAATAAAGTAAATTTGATAATATTTTAATACATTTATAATTGATTTTATAATGTTTTAATTGAAACTTGATTTTATAATACCGTTTTAACTTTGAGGCCATGTTCAACTCAAACGTAGATCCCTAGCTTATCGGCACCAAAATTTTATTTTTTTTATTACATCTAAACACAAACTTTAGGAAAAAGCGTTGGATTTCCGTAAAAGAGCGCTTTTCTCTGAAATTTTTGTTTAAATACGATAAAAAAAATAAAACTTAGGTGCCGGTAAGGTAGGTATCGTTTCGGTATTTTACATGGCCATTTTAAAGCCATTAATATTTTAGATGAATAATCGAAATAATAACATGTATGTTAGGTATGTATGTATGATATTATTTAATAACAATTAAATAATCGTAGATAGTGCACCTTATTTGGATGAAAATGTTCCAACTCCTTCAAGCGAGCGATAGCGTAACGGATAGCATGCGTGCGTAGTAACCCAAGGGTTGTAGGTTCGATTCCCGGGTTAAGTAAAAAAATTTTATGTAAAATTTTTTCTGCGATGAAAAAATTGCGATTAATATAGTAATAAATTCTAAATAATATGCGAGAATTGTAATAGTTATACTTTTTAGAGTATTGTATGTAATATGTATGGCTTTAAGTTCCAAAGTAATATTTCAAGAACTTGAAGAAAGGTTCGTGAAAGGTTTCTTGAAAGATTACTAGAATGTTTCGTAGAATCTTTCTGAAAGATTGACAAATCTTCCACAAAACTTCCAGTTACTCTTTTAAAAACTTGATGAAAGGTCCTGGAAAGTTTTCCGGAAATATTAATAGATTTTTTTTTAAAGCTTTTGCCAGTAAATTGGGCAGAATTTTAAGCTTACAGGAATCTTTTATGTAAGCTTTCTGAAAGATTTCAATAAATCTATCAAAAACCTTACAAGGATCTTTACAGCTACCTTACTAAAGTCTTATTGGAAGATTTCCTGTAAACTTACCGTATCCTTTCGAGAAAGAATTGGGCGGAATTTTAAGCTTACAGGAATCTTTCATGTAAGCTTTCTGAAAGATTTCAATAAATCTATCAAAAACCTTACAAGGATCTTTACAGCTACCTTACTAAAGTCTTGCTGAAAGATTCTCTGTAAACTTACCGTATTCTTTCAAGAAAGCTTCCATAAAGATTGACAAATCTTTCACAAAGCTACCAGTTACTCTTTTAAAAGTTTGATGAAAGATCCCGGAAAGCTTTCTGGGAAGATTAATAGAATCTTTCCTGAAAGCTTGTGAGAAAAAAGGGCGGACATTTTGAGCTTTCAGGAATCTTCCATGTAAGCTTTCTGAAAGATTTAAATAAAACTATCAAAAACCTTACAAAGATATTTACAGCTATCTTACTAAAGTCTTCCTCAAAGATTCTCTGTAAACTTACCGTATTCTTTCAAGAAAGCTTCCAGAAAGATTGTCAAATTTTTCACAAAGCTTCCAGTTACTCTTTTAAAAGTTTGATGAAAGATCCTGGAAAGCTTTCTGGGAAGATTAATAGAATCTTTCCTGAAAGCTTTTTGTGAGAAAAAAGGGCGGACATTTTGAGCTTTCAGGAATCTTCCATGTAAGCGTCCTGTAAGATTCCGAATCTTTCTTGGAAGCTTTCATAAAACTTCCAGGAAGCTTTCATGCTATGTGGGCTAGAGGTTTCAGCATCCGCTAACATTTACGACCCGAGCGAAGCGAGGGTTGTTGGTTAGTGGATGCAGAAAAGCCCAGAGCGAAAAAAAAACAAAATTGAGTTTTTGAAAAATTTAATTATAAATTAAAAAAAAATTTATTTTATAACAAAATTTATTTGCAGCTTAGTAATAATTATTTAGGAATATTATTATTTATTATTAATCTTATTTATTTGTTATTTTCTTTGAAATCATCAGTTCTTTGATAGTAATAATTATATTTATTAGTAATATTGCCATTAATAGTACAATTTTCAAATAGTACATTGGAGTCTTTGTTTAAAAATGGTTGCACATTATTATTAGGCACGACCGTTACTCGGGAGAGCCTTATAATTTCACCAGAGCGAAAATTGTAAGAATTCAAATACTGAAAAATTAATGTGTAAAAACCATGTTCCACTCAGAGCGAGTGCGTTTTAAGCGTTTTCTGAGATGTATGTATGTCTGTACGTCCGTATGTACTCAAGTTTCTCGATTATATCAATGAATTTTCGACCGATTTCATCGGGATTGCGGGAAAATACTCCTCTAATTATACCTAACTGCTGGTTCTATATTGAGATAGATCGATGAAAAATTTTTCAAATGCGAGCACAAAGAAATATCTCAAAAAATCGATTTTTAAGTCTAATGTATAGAAAAATTAATTTTAAGCTAATATGTACAGGTCTATCTGCTAAAACTAATTAAAATACAGCTTTTTTATGTTGAACACTTTTTTGTACGAGCAATATTTGCCAAGATAACTGCGAAAAACGGCCAAAAATGGTCAAAAATGAATGATTTTCGGCTATAACTTCTCAGGATTAGATTTTACACAAAAATATTAAATACAAAAGTTTTAGATAATATTGAAACAATACTTTTTCCCATTTAACATTTTTTTGTAAAATCAACTCCTGACGAGCTAGACTTATAAAAACGATTTTAAACGCCAAAATACACATAAAATGAACGATTTTCCGCTATAACTTGTCAGGATTTGATTTTTCACAAACATGTTTACTACAAAAGTTGTAGATAATATTAAAATAAAACTTAACATTTAACATTTAACATTTTTGTGTAAAACCAATTCCTGACGAATTAGACTTATAAAAACGATTTTAAACGCCTAAATATACATAAAATGGACGATTTTCAGCTACAACTTGACAAGATTTGATTTTATACAAAAATGTTAAATGTAAAAGTTGTCGATAATATTTAAACAAAACTTTTTTCTATTTAACATTTTCGTGTAAAATAAACTCCTGTCGAGTTAGACTTATAAAAACGAGTTTAAACGTCAAAACATACATAAAATGGACGATTTTCGGCTAAAACTTGACAGGATTTGATTTTACACAAACATGTTCAATACAAAAGTTCTACATAATATTTAATCAAAACTTTTTCCCATTTAACATTTTCATATAAAATGGATTCCTGACCGCTTAGACCTATAAAAACGATTTTTAATGCCTAAATACACCTGAAATAGTCGATTTTCGCTTATCATACAAGAATTTGACTTTCAATAAAACTGTTAAATACAAAGCATGTAGATATAGTTTAAACAAAACTTATTCCCAATTAACATTTTTATGTACAATAATTACTGGATCATCTAAACGTATAAACATGACTTTTAATACCCCAATACACGTATAGTGAATTTTCGCTTATTATTTCACAGAATTAGATTTACACAGAAGTATTCGATACAATAGCTCTAAATAAGATGGAAAAAATCGACATAACATTCCAAAGATAATATAATTACAAAAACATAATAATAAGATACAAAATTACATTTGATTACAATATTCAATGGGATAAACACATATTGGAAGAATAATTAAAGAAAAAAAATATCTATTTCCCTGTTTTCTACAAAAAGATTTTTAATAACAAATTTAAAAAATTTGATATAAGATTACCCAGCTTAACCTACTATGTTCCCAGGACCTAAGCGATTGAACTAAAAGAATCAAAATTGTGTAATATTATATAAGTACATGATAAAGGAATATCATATATACAAAAAAAACTTTTGTGTAATGTATGAGCTATAAATGTTGTAATATGGTAAATTTCAATGCATAACGAATGCAATGTTCTAGCTGACTCAGTCTTACAGCATGTAGAAAACTATTAAATAGGCAAATCTCACTGGGTAGAAGTCTGCGAAATACATAATGATGTATTTTAATACAACAGATACCCTGAAGCGAGTTCTTACACCCTGACTAAACTTAAAAATTAAATAGACGAGCTAATATTACCAGGGACAACTACCTACCCTTATCGCATTTAACAACACACACAGCACTTATATAATATTTCCCAGTTCCTATTATCTATCCCCTCACACTTTAAAGCACTAACACTCGAAGATCACTTAGAGCTGCAGAAGTTGCAAAATAGGGCTAGACGGTCTAGGCTGGCACTACTCCATGGATGCCAGTCTGCTGAGAATCATCTAAAAGCGATCCACTGTGTCAGTAACCACACCACCTAGGAGGAAAGTACTGACAGAGACCATCAATTGTGTTTCAATGTCAGGGAATGCCTCAGCCTAGGGATCAGCAAAGCGCATGTACAGCAGATCAGTTCCTATTCTGGGGAAAAAGCGAGGAGAGTTGACCACCTAAAAACCACATTGACTAATAAATAGATGACTCAAAAAAACATACCATACAAAAGAAAAATCTGCAGCAATGGCTGTTGTTCACTCACTGTACCAGCTTCCTGTAACAACTAGAGGGGAAGAACTGGTGGAGACCTTAAACCGTTGTTTCACTGAATACGCTGAAGACACAAGCAGCAGCTTAACTGTACACATAGTCACTAGTGTAAGAGCCAAACAAGGAAAGTTGAGCACCTAAAAACCACATATAATTAATAAATAGGTGACTCAGACAACATTTACACACCCAAGAAACAGTCTGCAGCAGTGCCCGTCGCTTACACTACCCTCGCTGCCACAGATACCTGCAACAAGCGAAAGTACCATCAGCTCACCCATCAGAGAGGTTAGGAACGAGAAAATGCTTACTAAATCTGCTCTCGCCGCTGACACACTGCCTTCCCATCTCCGACGAATCATCGACAATCGACGAACACGATGAAAGGGCGAACACGATTCAACAGGGCGGCATACTACAGCAGCCACAGTCATCGCTGGGGACGACGGGAGCCAGACGATTCGATTGTTGACAACACACACCATGGACACATGTGCGCCACGGCTGACGGCACGCCGCACTACTCAGCAGTAGCAGAAAGCGCGCGCGATCATATATATATATATATAGATATATTTTATACCTCGCGGTCACACGAGTCGCATGTGTTTTTCCGCTGTTCTTGGTGTGCGAACGCAGCCTAGCCGAGGCACGGTAGTATATATAGGTCCGGAAAGTGTGTACGACCGTGAGCCGAGGTGCCTAGCGTAGCCGTTACGACTGCTGCAGTATAAGTATTCATGCACGCAGGTCGCAGGGCTAAGCCAGATTGCCGTTGCCGAATGCATCAGTAATGAGCATTCTCCTTCTGTTTTTCTCCTTTTCGCGGTATTAGTGTATATATATGCATATGTGCGCAAGTATTTTTTTGTAATTGAGATTGTATAGGTATATGTAGTTAGGAACACCCGTGAGTTCGTGAGCAGCTAGTTTTTTATTATTATTATGTACTTAATATTTTTTTTTATTATAAATATCGGAAGTGTTGCAATTTTCGCTTTTATAAAAATACAAGGTTCTCCTGAGTATTGCGGTCGTGCCTATTATGTAAAAACGAAGTTTTTACATAGGAAGGGGGCGGGCGACGAGCGAAGCGAGGAGCAGGTGTGTGTGGGGGTGGGGGGATGGCTTGCCGAAGGCACGCTGGGGGGCGCAGCCCCCCTAGTTATTTATAGTGACTGAAGAACTAGCGCTTTCTTGGATCTTCATTTTCTTCTTTGGTCCAGTAAAAGAAACATTGACTGGTGGTTTTTCAGTGAAGTGTTTACGAGGTATGTTACTTATACTTCTATTTGTCTGCAATGGCAATTGATTTCTATTCGCAGTGGAGAAATGCACTGATGGATCCAGTTCAATAATTTCTTGGTCTTTGCATTGACCCATGGAGTCACAAAAATCCTCATACATTAGATGTAATTTAGTAACTTCAACAATTTGGTTTTCATGGTTGCTTAAGAAATCTTTGCTCGCAGATGGTGAAATAAGCCCAACACCAGTTTTGTTGTTTTTGCTTGTTGATGGTACAGCAAGAAAAGCATCAGTCTTATTAGAGTTATTTTCATTTATAATACCTTGAAAAATTAAATCTTTGATCCTCGTGGAGTCAGCTACATACCCAGCAGCTACTGCGTCTGACTTCCAGCCTCCCAATTGCTTGATCATTGTCATATTAGCACCTGAGATAGACAATAATGTGGCTGAGGTCCTGCGTTAGCAATGACCAGTATATCTTGCTGTATTCTCCAATCGTAGAAAAGAAGCAATTATTGAAGGTGTTGAGCCAATCTTATTTTTCCCCATGACTTGTTGACTACATTTTCCATTCATATAATGAATAAAAATCTATCTGTAAAGTTATCTAAAGGTCTTAAGAAGATATACTTCTTAACTTGTGAATAAAATAATGGTCCAATGACGAAGCTTCTATCAATATAAGTTTTTGTGTCTTCGACCGATATTATGAATTTATCATTTTTATCTTCAACATGAGTGTATTTCATATTAGTAAACTGAATACATCTCAATGCGCCACAGATGCCAAAAATGAGTAAGATCTGAAAAATTTGTAAGAATTCAGAAGATATTAGTTTGAATGTAAAAAAAAGAAACAGAGAAAGGTATACATGTATATAGATATCCATAAATACCTTTGCGCTCAAGTAGATATAATCATCTGCATTTTTCATGAATTGCATGATTTGATCCCAATTCAATGCAAGTGATTTTTTTTCCCTGTAACCTCTAGAATTATTCTTGAGAATAGCTTTTAAGTTGAGATATTTATTGATATCAATATTATGCTTCATGATGAGCATTTTTTTTAGCATTGATTAAACACTCCATAGAGTATTTGGACCTACTTTTTTTGCAAATCCTTGAAATAACAAATAAGATACTTTCTTCAAAAGAATTTGCCTTGTTGTGATGCTTTATTATTTATTACTGCTTGGGCCTCCTTGTCAAAATCACGAATCGTTTCCTCTTCGTCAGTACTGTCATCGGATGAACAGTCACTCAAATTCATTGTTGTAAATAATAATATTCACATCTCACGAACTAACAAGTTTTCTCCAACAATGATGACTAGGTTAGAGATTCGTGGTGTATATAGGTTATAAGGGGGTGCCATAGCCGTACCATTACCGACTGAGAGATTGGCACAGTTTCAAGCTTATTAAAAATAAAATACGTAGAATCGCAAAAAATCAAGAGAACACCCTTCTGCGGTTTTGAACGTTCTATCATCCAGTAAAAGTTTGGAGTCGAAATATCAAGTGGTTTTTGCAAAAACTTTGAACAAAACAAAATTCGGTTTCGATCAAAGTTTTTGCAAAAACCGCTTGATATTTCGACTTCAAACTTTTACTGGGTGATAGAACGTTCAAAACTACAGAAGGGTGTTCTCCTGATTTTTTGTGATTCTACGTATTTTATTTTTAATAAGCTTGAAACTGTGTCAATTGCTCGGTCGGTAATGGTAGGACTATGCCACCCCGATAAGCGTTATTCATTAAAAACATTACTTATGTCGACTGCAACTTACTATCAACTGATGAGAATTTTTCCATCGGCCTTACATAATCTTATAAATTAAATTAAAATAATTAATATTTATGGCAGTCAGATTGCCCGTGTTTATAATCACCCCCGCAGAATCTGAAATAAAAACTTAATTAAAACCTGAAAAAAAAACTTTATTAGCAAAGGATTATCTGACTGCCCCCCACCACCAAATTGCCCAATTGCCCAACGTTTCGAGCCCGCTCCGGCTCCTCCTCAGGGACTGAAAGGAAACCCGCGATACACCTCCTTATATACCCATACCCACTTATTTCCTCTTACCCCCACCACCATCCACCTTCCCCTCTCCAACTTTCCATTCTCACTTAAATTAATAAAGAATGATAAATGTTATCTAATTTACTTGACTATACCATTAAATTTACATTATTCCGATTCCTTAGAATGTGAATACTTTCAAGGCTTTCCCTCTTATATTTATTCTTAATCCCTTGATCCAAAATATTCACTCTCCCAAAATCGAAAGAATGCAAACTATTTAAACAATGTTCTTTCAAACCCGATGTAAAATTTATACTACGTAAATTATATTGACGTTCATATATTCTCTTCTTCAAATATCTACCCGTTTGCCCAATATAATCCCTACAATCCCTTACAATCCCTACATCCATTACAATCCCTACAATTAATTTTATAAACTACTCCCGATTTTAAACCTTTATCATCCTTGTCTTTACAATTACTAAATAACCTTTCTAAATTTCTAAAGAAAACTTGAATATTATGTTTACTAAAGACCGTTCTAAACCTTTCCGACAAACCTCTAACATATGGTAAACTAAAATATGCGTTTTTTCCATTTCTATTCCTTGTTTGATTATCTGCCCACTTCTTCAATCCACCATTACAAATTTCCCACACTCTCTCATCAATCATTTTATCAATAAATTTTACCGGATAACTATTCTTAATAAATGTTTCTCTAACTAAATTTAAATTCTTTTTCCTAAAATCTTTATGTTACAATTTAATCGCTCTGTCAATGACACCTTTGATCGCACCTGTCTTGTTTCCGAATTGGTGGTGAGAATCAAAATTTAAAAATCTACCTGACCATGTAGGTTTTCTATACCAATCTAATTTGACTCTATTATTATTAACTCTAATGACTCTAATATCTCAAAAACTCAATTGATTATCTAACTCGACGTCTTTTGTGACTTTAATTCTATCATGGATAGATTGGTATATAAGGAGGTGTATGGGTATATAAGAAGGTGTATCGCGGGTAACATTTCAGTCCCTGAGGAGGAGCCGGAGCGGGCTCGAAACGTTGGGTAATTGGGCAATTTGGTGGTGGGGGGGCAGTCAGATAGTCCTTTGCTAATAAAGTTTTTTTTTCCAGGTTTTAATTAAGTTTTTATTTCAGATTCTGCGGGGGTGATTATAAACAAGAGCAATCTGACTGCCATAAATATTAATTATTTTAATTTAATTTATAAGACTGTAAGACCGATGGAAAAATTCTCATCAGTTGACAGGTTATAAGCGTGGTCGAGAGAGCAGGGAGGGAAGTACTCCCGGCACTAGGTGGCGCACAGATAGGGAGGAAACTTCGACTTTCGGCGGAGGTACGTAGGGAGGGAAGTAGAATTTTCGACCAGGGTAGGTAGAAATAGTATATTACGCACCATGGAAGGAAAAAACTTGGACAGTCCACAGCTCGTGTAAATTGCCACCCTCGCCTTCGGCTCGGGTGGCAAACACGACCTGAAGGCTGGCCAATTTTACTCCCGTGGTGCGTATACTATTTTTCCTCACATCGAGACCGAAAATGCCATATTTTCGTTTCGAGCCGGGCGGGAATGAAGCACTTTCGGCCCGGTATGAGGAAAAGTTTGTTTTGGTTCCTGTTGGTGTTCACGTTGGTGTTGTTGTTATTTAATTTGGCTATACGTTTGCTTATATATTTATTTATGAGTTTGGTTGGGTAATTATTTTCTCTCAGTAAGTTTTTTGCTATGTTTATATTATCTTTATGAAATCTTGTATCTGCTAGTTTAATGGCTCTATCTGTTATGTTATATACCATTACTATTTTTTGAGAGAGTCGATGTTGTGAATGATAGTTTAGAAATCTGCCGGAAAAAGTCGGTTTGGTGTACCAATTTGTAATAACTTTCTGGTTTACTTATATCAATAAGATGTCAAAAAAACTTATCGAATTGTTTGTTTCAATTTCATGGGTGAATTTTAATGTCATTATATGAGTTGAAGGTATTTAACATTTCGTTTACTCCTGAGTTCGGGATACACGTAATTATCCCTATAAAAAAAAAATCAGCTGATTTGTCATCTGATTTATCAGATGATTTATCATTTCAAAACGTCATCTAAAATTTTTTCAGAGTGTTGCCAAAAACTTACGAAATTTAAAAATCAGCTTCTTCAGCATTGGAAACAGCCTGCCAGGATGTTTTACCCACCAAATGGGTTCAAAAATGGACGTCTAAAGGCATTTTAAACAATATTTCAATTTTTACAAATTTTGTACATGAAATATCAGCTGATAAATCAGCTGATAAATCAGCTGATAAATCATCTGAAGAATCATCTGATTTATCAGCTGATATTTCATGTACAAAATTTGTAAAAATTAAAATATCAGCTGAAATGTTTAAAATGCCTTTAAACGTCCATTTTTTAACTCGTTTGGTGGGTAAATCATCCTAACAGGCTGTTTTCAATGCTAAAGAAGTTAATTTTTAAATTTCGTAAGCTCTTTGCAGCACTCTGAAAAAATTTAAGATGACGTTTTGAGATGATAAACCAGATGACAAATCAGCTGATTTATCAGCTGATTTTTTTTATAGGGATGTCATCTACGTATCGGCAAAAAAATCAGTGTAAGAAGGACCGTTGGAATTTCCTCCTCTCCGCAATCATGCGGTGGAGGAGAAAATCGGATAAAAATTCGTATTGTGACTAAAATAATTTTTGGTAACTATTATGTTTTTGACATTTTTTCTCTTTTTTTTTGAATTTGTAAAATTTCTAAATCATAATAATTTTTTCTACCTACCCTGGTCGAAAATTCGATTTCTCTCCCTACGTACCTCCGCCGAAAGTCGATGTTCCCTCCCTATCTGCGTGCCACCTAGTGCCGGGAGTACTTCCTTCCCTGCTTTCTCGACCGGACAACCACGCTTATAACCGATATACACCATGAATCTCTAACCTAATTATCATTGTTGGAAAAAGCTTGTTCGTCAGTTCGTCAGTCCGGAGTATCTCCGGAGTATAACTTCCCTCCCTGCTCTTTCGGCCACGCTTATAACCGATATACATCACGAATCTCTAACCTAATCATCATTGTTAGAAAAAGCTTGTCAGTTCATCAGTTGTGCAAATTTGTTATTTTATTACTCACAACACATTCACAACAATGAGTTTGAGCGACTGTTCATCCGGTGACAGTACTGACGAAGAAGAGGCGATTCGTGATTTTGACAAGGAGGCCCAAGCAGTCATAAATCAGAAAATAATACCTACAAAATCTGTTAATCGCTACAACTTGGTTTATAAAACATTTCTAAAATGGAAGGATGACAACAAGGCAAATTCCTTTAAAGAAAGTATCTTTATTTGTTATTTCCAGGATTTTCAGAAAAAAGTAGGTCCAAGTACTCTATGGAGTGTTTCGTCAATGCTAAAAAAAATACTCAACATGAAGCATAATACTGATATCAATAAATATCTCAACTTAAAAGCTATTCTCAAGAATAATTCTAGAGGTCGCAGGGCAAAAAAATCACTTGCATTGAATTGGGATCAAATCATGCGATTCATGAAAAATGCAGATGATTATATCTACTTGAGCGCAAAGGTATTTATGGATACCTATATACATGTATACCTTTCTCTGTTTCTTTTTTTTTACATTCAAACTAATATCTTCTTAATTCTTACAAATTTTTCAGATCTTACTCATTTTTGGCATCTGTGGCGCATTGAGATGTATTGAGTTTACTAACATGAAATACACTCATGTTGAAGATAAAAATGATAAATTCATAGTATCGGTCGAAGACACAAAGACTTATATTGATAGTAGCTTCGTCATTGGACCATTATTTTATTCACAAGTTAAGAAGTATATCTCCTTAAGGCCTTTAGATAACTTTACAGACAGATTTTTATTCAGTACATGAATGGCAAATGTAGTCAACAAGTCATGGGGAAAAATAAGATTGGCTCAACACCTTCAATAATTGTTTCTTTTCTACGATTAGAGAATACAGCAAGATATACTGGTGGTTGCTATCGCAGGACCTCAGCCACAGTATTATCTAACTCGGATGTTAATATGACAATGATCAAGCAATTAGAAGGCTGGAAATCAGATGCAGTAGCTAATGGGTATGTCGCTGACTCCACGAGGACCAAAGATTTAATTTTTCAAGGTATTACACATGAAAACACAACTAACAAGATTGATGCTTTGCTCGCTACACCATCAACGAGAAATAACGAGACTGATGTTTTTCTCGCTATACCATCAACGAGAAAAAGCAACAAGACTGCTACTTTGCTTACTATACCATCAACGAGCAAAGAAGATTCTTTAAATAATAAGGAAAACCAAATTGCTGAAGTTGCTCAATTACAACTAACGTATGAGGATTTTTGTGATTCTATGGATCAATCCAATAACCACATAATTGTTCAACCCGAGCCATCAGTGAATTTCTCCACTGCGAATGGAAAGCAATTGCCATTGCTGACAAATAAAAGTGCAAGTAACATTACTCGTAAACGCTTCACTAAAAACCACAGGTCAATCTTTCTTTTATTGAACCGAAAAAAAAACTCAAGATCCAAGAAAATTCTAATTCTTCAGCCGCTAGAGACAATAATAATGTTCCACCAATTTTAAACAAAGATTCTAATATAGTATTTGAAAATTTCACTATTAATGGTAATATTACAAATAATTATTACTACTATCAAAGTATTGATTATTCCAAAGATTCTTAAATTAATGTTATAATTAAGGTGTAAATAAACTTTGTTACAAGATGTAAATAAATTTTGTTACAAGATGTAAATAAATTTTTTTTTAATTTATTTAATTTATTAAATACATTTTTATAATAATAATTAAATTTTTAAATAAGTCTATTTGACTTTTTTCGCTCCGGGCTTTTCTGCATCCGCTAACCAACAACCCTCGCTTCGCTCGGGTTGTAAATGTTAGCGGATGCTAAAAGCCCTTCGCTCATTATATCGCATCCATGTTTTTTTAGCGACAGTGGTGCCACAGTCGCTGCTCGAACAGGCTATAGGGAGGGAAGTAAAAACATGGCGACGGCTACGAAGCAGACGAATTTTACATGCTTTGCACGTTTTCGACTAGCGTTTATGAATTGGCCGCGAATTTTCATTATACATTACACGGGACAAAAGTAGATCATCCTTCCCGGCGGATTGCCCCCCTCTGTTTCGCCTCGGGGGGCAATCACTCCGCCGGAAGGAATGATCGATTTTCGTACCTAGGAATGTATGTACTATTTAGTAAATTTCTGATGAGGGTGACATTGTTCACCGAAACGTCAAAAACATATACACGTAGTAAGTTATTTCTTACACCCCTGCCTCGAGAAGATCGAAAGATACCCATACATTCAATATTATTATACTAACCGAAGGATAAATTCATACAATAGCACATATCGTATTATTACATTATTAAGGTTAAAAAAATTTTAACCTCAAATATCTCTAAAATTTATGGACCACTCCTTTTACCCAAAGAACTCATCCAAAAGATATCCATAATGTACCCTAAAAAAATTTTACAACGATTAAGATAATTTTACTCCAAGTATTGTGCGACACAGAAATGAACTTTTTAACGTTTTCAGGAATAACTTCAGACTGATATAGCTAGCAACCCTTATAAAAATATCCTATAGAAAATCCTGTAGGAAATGCTATAGGAAATCCTGTAGGCATTCCGTAGAAATCCTGTAGGAATCCTATAGGATATAGGCAGTCCTATATGAAATTCTATATAGAAGTTCTATAGGAAATCCTATGTAAATTTCGCGCTTTTCCTGTAGGAAATCCTATAGGAAATCCTATAGGAAATTCTGTAGGTAATTCTGTAGGAAAAACTGTAGACAATTTTACATGGAAAATCCTGCAGGGAATTCTGGAGTATTTTCGTGAAAACAGTTTATAGAGGTTTAGCATCTTATTTAGCGCTGTAACATCGCACAGCAAAATCAGTGGCAAACAGTCCTAGGTAAAGAGTTGCACCTAGGGACTGCCGTGCACGACTGCCGGCGCTTACCGATTAAGCCCAATGAGCTCAGATATCAAAATCAAGGTAATCCTTGTCAGTAGTAGGGGCAGCGCGGCTACCGCGCCAGCGCGGCTACCGCGCCAGAGCGGCTCCCGCGCCACTTACCCACCGAGCACTACTTACCGTCCGTCGGTAAGGTAGGGTGCAAAGTCACCATGCGAGAGGCCCGGTAGAGGGCGCATTGAACATTTACTCCATCGATAAAATGTGTACGTATGTCATGTTGCAGGGGGCATGGGGCCCTCATGTGATGTTATGTTGTAAGTGAATATAGAATATTTTTATAATATTCATATAGTGTTTAAATTTGTTAATTATAAGTAGTCTTATATTCCGCGCCAGCCCGGTTGTAGAGGGCGCATTGAACATTTACTCCATCGATAAAATGCATACGTATGTCATGTTGCAGGGGGCATGGGGCCCTCATGTGATGTTATGTTGTAAGTGAATATAGAATATTTTTATAATATTCATATAGTGTTTAAATTTGTTAATTATAAGTAGTCTTATATTCCGCGCCAGCCCGGTTGTAGAGGGCGCATTGAACATTTACTCCATCGATAAAATGCATACGTATGTCATGTTGCCGGGGGCATGGGGCCCTCATATGATGTTATGTTGTAAGTGAATATAGAATATTTTTATAATATTCATATAGTGTTATTTGTTAATTATAAGTAGTCTTATATTTTATAAGTATATTTTATCTTAGTATATTCAATCAGTATATTTTATATTGTATAAGATTCTACAAAGATATTTTATAAGTTCATAGAAATTTTAAAAAGTTAATGATGAGCAATTCAATGAAATTTATATTAACAATATTAAATGACTATTTTTAAATTCAAAAGAAACTTTAAAATATTTAAACAAGTTAGTTTTTAAGGAAAATTTTCTATTATAAGAATAAATATTTCATAGAGGGCATTGGGATGTGGAAACGTTAAGGGAAAATAAAAAAGATATGTAAGATTATTTCATATTTATTAAAAAAGCTTTTTCATATTTATTTAAAAAAGCTTAAAAGTAATACATAGTAGAATACATCTTAATCTACGAGTATAAAAAGTTTCAAATTAATCTTTCAATTTTACTATAAAAATATATTTAGAAACTAGTGAACATCTTAATTAAAAAGTATTACAATTTAGCAAATAACTTTGAAAATTTAAAATTTAAGTTAAAGAGAAAATTATCTAAAAACTTATAATTATATAAATTCTAGAAGGCATCCACCTAAAGATTTGACGAAGACTTCTCTATTAACTAATTCTGACTCTATGTTGAGAAGCGCCTCTGGCTTCTCCAGTAATAAAGAATTAACTTTACTTGGAAGGAAAATGTCAAAACTACTGTCTAATTCAAGAACAATTTTTAAGCCGTATTTAGTGGATACCTTTTTTAATGAGGTTATCTTATACTGTTTATTTAGCTCCAAGTCCCGTAGTCGTTTTGTGGGCAGGTATGATGGACTTCTCGCTGCTTCATTTATGAGGTCCATGACTGAAAAAAGAAATGATAAATTATTATTTATATTTTTTTTTTATAGAATTACTTACTTATTTATTCTGACGTATCAGAACTTTCAGGGGTTGAATATTGCTCTCTCAAGTCTTCCACCCAGCGGTATAAAGCGCAAACTATTTCAACTGAACAATTCTGTTTCCACTCGGGACGATGATTAATGCAGGCTAGCGGTCGTATAAATCCAGGAGTTCTTATAGATGGACAACCCAAATCCTCCAAGTTTCTTATATTATCGAAATAGGGTTGCAGCCAGTGTTTTTTCTGTTCACCTTTGACCCAAATTGTTAATAACGACCCCTGCGCTTTTTCTTTCAATTTGTCGAAAGCCGTTGACAGGTATGAATACGGCACCTCTCCGTGTTCCCAATGAATTCCGTGCAGATTGTATTGTAAATATCTATTTAAAATTTTTACATTCTGGTCTAAATCACTCCAATCACAGGGTGGTTGAAATGTCGCAACGTACGGCACCGGATTTAACGCATTAGGATCTATATAAGCAATTTCTTTAAATATAAAATTGCCGTTGTTATCTTTAAAACCTTGTGTATCTACAATTAGTTCCATGATAAGTTATATACTGGAAATGTAGATAACATTATTTGAATATTATTCAAGAAAAAAAGTAGAGTTAATATAATAGTGTTAAAAGTTAGAGTGAAAGATGTGATAATAACTTATTAATTCATAATACATGCAATGTAAAAAATTAAAGTCCCTACGGAGAGATTGAAAAGTTAAAGTACAATAGCTGAGAAAATCTTAGAAAAAAAAAATATGAACTCATTATATGTGAAAAAGTTAAAGTAAGAGATGTGAAAATAAATTATAAATTCATGATACGTGCTATGTAAAAAATTAAAGTCCCTAAGAAGAGACTGAAAAGTTAAAGTTCAACAGCTGAGAATATCTTAGAAAAAAATATGAATTCATTAAAGTAAGAAATTTTAAAGTAACTTATAAATTCATGATACGTGTTATGAAAAAATTAAAGTCCCTACAAAGAGACTGAAAAGTTAAAGTTTAATAGCTGAGAATATCTTAGAAAAGGAATAACTTATAAATTCGTGATACGTGCTATGTAAAAAATTAAAGTCCCTACGAAGAGACTGAAAAGTTAAAGTTCAACAGCTGAGAATATCTTAGAAAAAATATGAATTCATTAAAGTAAGAAATTTTAAAGTAACTTATAAATTCATGATACGTGTTATGAAAAAATTAAAGTCCCTACAGAGAGACTGAAAAGTTAAAGTTCAATAGCTGAGAATGTCTTAGAAAAATGAATAACTTATAAATTCGTGATACGTGCTATGTAAAAAATTAAAGTCCCTACGAGGAGACTGAAAAGTTAAAGTACAACAGCTGAGAATATCTCAGAAAAAATATGAATTCATTAAAGAAAGTGATTTGAAAATAACTTATAAATTCATGATACGTGCTGTGAAAAAATTAAAGTCCCTACAGAGAGACTGAAAAGTTAAAGTTCAATAGCTGAGAATATCTTAGAAAAAGGAATAACTTATAAATTCGTGATACGTGCTATGTAAAAAATTAAAGTCCCTACGAAGAGACTGAAAAGTTAAAGTTCAACAGCTGAGAATATCTTAGAAAAAATATGAATTCATTATACGTAAAAAGTTAAAGTATCTGAAAGTTTAAAATAGTAAGTATAAGATGCCTAAGGGACTTATAATATGAATAGTGTGAAAAAGTTTAAGTATGAGACGTGAAAATAACTTAGAATTAATTCGACAAATGAATTTACTTTTTATAACTGTAAGAAAAGTGTTGTATTAAGATTCAAGACTTTAAAACTTTTAAATTATAAGTCCTGAAAGAAGAAATTATTAAAGACCTGTAAGAATGCTATATTAAAAGTATTAGAGCTGAAATAAGAAAAAGAAACGAGTGGCTAGGACCCAGCTCGTCTAACCTTTATAGTAAGGAAATGTTTGTAAATACTTTTATCAGCCCAAACTTAAAAGTTTCTCGGTGATGCGCAGTTCGTCACCTACCAATCTTTCCTCACTCATCTATGAATCTTTTACGTTACCACGCATGTGCATACGATCATCTATAGATCTTTCTTCTTTAATCTAAAATGAATAACTATACCGTGCAGGTGCACTGCCATCTATCAATCTTTAAACTGTCGCGCATGCGCACCTATATACCGACAGTGGATAAAAGGCTGCGCGTCAGTCCCATGAGGCTTAGTCTCCTTACCAAACGTAAGTATTTCATATAATTACTTTTGATTTTCAGCTTATTAATATACAATCCTTACAGCTTATTGATCTATAGTTTAACTTATAATGATTCAGTTTTTCTCTTCATTATATTAATGTAACTTAAAGTTTTCGATTATAATAACTTCGTCTTTTCAACGTATTAACATATATAATTTTCAATTCTCTAATACTTTATCATTTATAGTTCTATAAAATTAAATTTTTTTTTTTAATGCTTTGCTATTAGTTTATAATACTTGAACATTTTTTAGATACATCTCATTATTTCAAGTTGACAAGTGCTACTGAGCTTTGAGAGTATTTTTTCGTTACCGTCTGAAAATAGCTTGAAAGATTTTCATCTAATATACCGATAGTTGCTGCAGAAGTCTATCTTTTCACTAGTTAAGTTCAAAACGAATTGGTAAGTTAATATAAATTAATTTAAACCTTTTTTTTCTCAAGTTCATTATTCTTTTTCCACTTAAATTTTTTCAATATTTCACAAATATTCCTTTTCAATTAAGTGTTTATTTTATTTAAAATTTTTTATTTAAATGTATAATACTAGAACTTAGCAAACTATAATTAACTTTGATTATACAAAATCATTGATTATTTTAATTTCTCTTCACCTTTTCTTTTTTTATCAATAATTATTTAAAATGATAACATAATTTTTTAATTTTCAGAATACACTTACGAAAAAAAGTCTTTTTTTAATTTGAAAAAATGGATGAAGTTAAAGATCTTTGTCAGGAACATGTGAAAATTTTTGAAGAGGTGGAAAATATTTTAATATATAAATCTATGGATTCCGAAGTTATTGAACAATGGGTAGAACAATGTGTTTTATCATTAGATAGTCTTCGGGAATTATTGAGAAAAAGAACGCTGACAACAGCTCAAAAACAATCTATTTTATACGCCATAGCAAGGATTGAGAGTATCAAAGCAAAGCTTGATGCTATAGGAAAAACTGGTTATGGAATAGTACCAGATTTAAAAACGGATGAAATCGAGCATCGAGTTCGTTGGATTGATATTGAAAGTGCTTTTAATAAAAGGGTGAGAACTAGTATAATTGCAAATCTTGTACATATAGATATATCAACCTTTTTAAAGGACGCCTCAGTATTGTTCTGCCAACAAGTGAAGAAAATTTTGAAAGATATTCGATGTGCCATGAAAATTAACACTGTACTATCTTGTTCATTCAAGAAACTTTCTTCTGATGTAAATGAAGATTCACAGGAAAGTATTGAAACGAAACATTTCAATACGCCAAACGCTGAAGTGGTTTTAGGTACATCTTTAAGTGAATGGTTTGATAATCATGTTTTAAATAAACTTTTGGCTGAGGTAGAAGAATTTCAAGAAAAAGATTCTGGATGGACTTTAAATTCTATTATTAATATTCAAATTAATATGAATAAGTTCAATCCATTGCGCAGTGGTAATTCATATTTACCTTTACCACCATTTTTAGATAAAAAAATGCCTGCATTAATATTCAAAACAAAGATAATCAATGCTTTAAATGGGCAATATTATCTGCTTTGTATCCAGTAAACCGTAAAAATCATCCTAACAGGGTTAGCAATTATCTTCAGTATGAAAATAATTTAAATATGACAGGTATAGAATTCCCTGTTACGATAAAAAAATTTCCAAGTTTGAAAAACAAACCCCTTTAATATCGGTTAATGTCTTCGGATTGCATGAGAAAAATGTGATTCCCTTTTATTTGACACATGAAAAAAAAGAAAATCATGTAAATCTTCTTTTATTAGAAAAAAACAATTAAGGGACAGCTGAAATCACATTACATATATATAAAAAATTTATCACGTCTAGTAGGAGGAAGTTTATCACATAGAAAAAAGAAGCGATATATATGTGATAGATGTTTAAATTTTTTCTTTAATGAAAATAATTTAAAAGAGCATGAAAGAATATGTAAGAATATTAATAATTGCAAGGTGAAACTTCCTATAAAAGGTAAAGATATCATCTATTTTAAAAATTTTAATTATAAAGAAAGATTACCATTCACAATATATGCAGATTGTGAATGTCTGTTAAAGCCTGTACTAGAAAACCAGGAAGATGAAGGTTTGGCTAATACTTTATCGTTTCAAAAACATGAAATGTTTAGTATAGGATATTATTTGAAGTGCAGTTTTGATGACTCTTTATCTGAATATAGATTTTATCGTGGGGTTAAACCAGCTATGTGGTTTGCTAGTGAATTGAAGGTAATACATGACCGTATTACTAATTTATATACAAACCCACGATTTATGCCAATTTTAACACCGATAGAAATGATTAATTATTTCAATTCAAAAATTTGTCACATTTGTAACAAATTATTAGAAAACAGTGATAAGGTAAGAGATCATTGTCATCTCTCAGGAAAATATCGCGGTCCTGCTCATGCTAACTGTAATTTGAATTATCAAGATTCAAGAACGATTCCTGTGATATTTCATAACTTAAGTGGTTATGATGCTCACTTTATAATTAATGATATATCGAATTATATGAAAGGTGATGTTGATTTACTTCCATTGACTAAGGAGAAGTATATTTCTTTTACAAAACATGTTGAGAAAAGTGATATTAAATTTCGCTTTGTAGATTCATTTAGATTTATGCCATCTTCTTTAGAAAAATTAGCTTCATATTTAAGTGAATATAAAATTGTTTCAAAGGAGTTTTCATCTTTAGAAAAAGAAAAAATCAGTCTTTTAACGAAGAAAGGCGTTCTGCCTTACGAGTACCTGGATTCGTGGGAAAAGTTGGATGAAACTGAGTTACCTGAAAAAACAAAATTTTTCAGTGTGCTAAATGGTTCAACCATATCTGATGAAGATTATGAACATGCACAAAAAGTATGGAATACCTTTAGTATTCATACCCTTGGAGAATATTCAGATCTTTATATGAAGACAGATGTTTTATTATTAGCTGATGTTTTTGAAAATTTTCGTGATCAAAGTATAAACGTATATGGTTTAGATCCAGCTCATTATTATACTACTCCAGGATTTGCATGGGATGCAATGCTAAAGTATACTGGCATACAATTAAAATTATTAACTGATATAGATATGATTTTATTCATAGAAAGAGGTATAAGAGGTGGATTAAGTCAGTGCTCTCATCGCTACGCAGCTGCAAATCATAAATATATGACTGAAAATTATGATAAAAATAAAGAAAATACATATCTAATATATTTAGATGCTAATAATTTATATGGTTGGGCAATGACTCAATGTCTCCCTTATGATTCCTTTGAGTGGATAGACGACTGTGAAAATTTAGATTTTTTCATAGATGATGATGCACCTTACGGGTACATTTTAGAAGTAGATTTAGAATATCCTTCAGAAATACATGACATTCATAACGACTTACCTTTTTGTCCTGAGCAAGCAAAACCACCGGGATCAAAACAGGAAAAACTTTTGGCTACACTTTCGTATAAAAAAAATTATGTTATACACTATCGATCACTTAAACAAGCTGTCAAAAATGGACTTCAGCTTGTTAAAATTCATAAAGTATTGAAATTTAAACAATCTCCATGGCTTAAGTCTTACATCAATTTAAATAGTAATATGAGGGCGTTAGCAAGAACTGATTTTGAAAAAAACTTTTTCAAATTGATGAATAATGCTGTATATGGTAAAACTATGGAGAATGTAAGAAAACGTGTTGATGTCAAGCTATCAACTAAATGGGCTGGAAGGTATGGCGTAGAAGCACAAATATCAAGTCCCCTTTTTCATAGTATTAGTATTTTTGATGAAAATTTAGTAGCTATCCAGCTTAAAAAAGTTGAAGTTTTGTTAGATAAACCAATTTACGTTGGACTTTCAGTTTTAGACATTTCTAAAACTCTGATTTATGATTTTCATTATAGTTATATGAAAAAAATGTATAAAGAAAATTGTAAGCTTCTTTATACAGACACAGACAGCTTGATTTATGCTGTTGAATGTGATGATTTTTATGCTGATATGAAAAAAATCTCTCAAAGTTTTATACTTCAGACTATCCCAGTGAAAACATCTTTAATATGCCTCATGCAAATAAAAAATTGTTGGTCTTATGAAAGATGAGTGTAATGGTCAGATTCTTACAGAATTCGTTGGCTTAAGAAGTAAAATGTACAGTACTCGCGTTTATGGTCAAGATCATATGAAAAAATAAAAGGTATTAAGGTTTCAGTTGTTAAAAAACTATAAAGTTTGATGATTTTGTAGATTGTTTGCAAAATTTATCTATTAAAAAACGACAACAGTATTCCATAAGATCCCGACTCCATAATGTAGAAACTATAAAGCAGTTAAAGATTGCCTTAAGTCCATATGATGATAAAAGATATGTTCAAGACAATAATATAGATACTTTAGCATGGGGTCATTATAAAATAAATAATAAGTGAGTATATTTTTTGTATAATAGTAATTTATATATTAATTTATAGTAAATATTCTACATATGTAATATAGAAATTTATTATTTTAGGTGTCCAATGCGTGTTAAAAAGAATGTACATTTTGATGAAAAGCTAACTGTTCATGTAATGCATGCGTGGAGGTTTGCATATCATAAGGCTCGGTGTGGAGAATGGGAACAAATTGCTCGTGACAGAGAACGTTTTAGGAGAAGAATTGATAAAGTTAATGAAATTTTGCATCCAATTCTTGTAAAAAATGTAAGGAAATAGGTATTAAATAAAAACAATTAGTTCATCTTATTTACAATTTTATTTATTCATAAATCACTTTTTTTTTATCCAACTATTATGAGACTTATCAAAACCTAACCATTTTACATAAATTTTATCGCCATGTTTTTTATAATTTTTTCTACTAAGTAAATATCAGGATATTTAGTCTTCATAAGTTCTTCTTCATAGAATCCGCCAGCGATTGGTTTATCTTGATAATCTTTCAAATGATATGTAAATGGTGATGTAGGTAATACTTTATTTATTGTAAAAATTTCTGTAGACCAGTTTGGTGTATATCCTTTCTCGAAAACAGTTTTATTTTTACTTATTCGAACTTTATCACCAAGTTTAAATTTTGCACGCCTACAAGGACGTTTAGAGGTTTTCTGATGAATGCATAAACGATTATAAACTTTATTAACTGTTGTAGAATTAACATCTGCGGGCTTCATACCAATCGTTCGGTGCTTAGTATTATTATACTGTAAAGTTAGGTCTTGCAAAATATCTATCCATTTATAACTGCCTTGTAAACTAAAGTTTTTCCACATTTTGTTTTTTAATGTACGATTAAAACGTTCACAAATTGAGGCTTTGAGTTTGCTATAGGATGAATATAGATTTATATTATATTTTAGCATTAAACTTTCAAATTCTTTATTATAAAATTCTTTTCCTCGATCAGTTTGTAAATTTTTAGGTATTCGTCCTTTTTTAATATAAATTTCATAGCTTCAGATACATTTTTTCCAGTTTTACTTTTCACTGGTACCGTCCAAGCAAACTTAGAAAACACATCAATGACAGTAAGAAGATACTTGTAACCTTTGTTTTTATGTGCATACGGTATCATTTCCACAAGATCAGCTTGCCATGTTTCATCTAGATCTCGTATATCATATTTTCGACGTGTGTAATTACGACGAGCAGGTTTGTGTAATTCTTCTACTATATCTTTTTTATTTTCCATCATCAAAGGTTATGAGTTACTTTTACGTATGGTTGCTATTTCAAATTCCAATTTTCTCAATTTATCATCTATTTCATCTCTATGGATGTCAACAATATCATCTAAATTTTTAAGCTCAGTTCTTAAGTGTGCTGTTGACTGATACACTTTTTGTACTTCAGCTTGTACAATACGTTCGAGAGTAATCAAATTTACAGCATCATTCTTATCGTTAGGAGCTGCGACATTACATAATCTTTTATTTTCTATATCATACTGTCCATCAACAGTAAATTTGTATCCAATTCCTTGAGGTCCGCGACTAGCTTCTATTCGTCCTAAATGACGTCCGAACAGATCCACACTCATATTTACACTGAAATAAAATTTTGTGCGACACTCTTTTAATATATAATTTTTGCTTCCCGAAGTTCTTCAATAATAGATTGAATTTCATTTACGTGATTTTCATTACCAGCTGAAACTTCAGCTATCAGAAGTCTAAGACGTTCTACAAGTTCATTTGGATCATCCCAGTATATATAATCAGTATTCGTATATTTACGAGCTATTTTATAAGACTGTAGTAAACCTTCACCTGTCTTTAAGTTAGGGTTTAATATGAGTTTTGAAATATAGTCATTATATTTTTTAGACGACTGTTGACGAAAAGATTCATTTGGTTTATAATATTTTTTACATGCATTAGTGTTATTTAAAATCTCTTCATAGTTTTTTAGGTCTTTAACAGTAATAACTTTATCATTGGGTTGTTTCATAAACAATAATTCAATGAGTCCTGGATTTTGTTCATATTTTTTATCGCCTATAGTAATATTATTATCTTCAAAGTATATACGTGTGTCATCAATTTTGTAGGTATCGTCATGCATTTTACGTACACCATAAACTGTATCTAATGAACTCATTTTTCCTTTATTTAATAAATCAATATATTCTGTTACTTCATCTTTCTTTTTAATTGTTACATCATTCTGATCTTCTTCACTATCTAAATCAGCTGTCTCAAAAGAACTTGCAGTATTTTCATCCTCATCGTTTTGATCGTGATTTTCATAGAATCTTTGTTCTTCCTTTTCTTCTTTCTTAATTCTATCAACTTTATCTTTTTCTTCACCTTATTTTTCTCCTTATTTTTCACGTTTTCATTCTCAACTAATTTATTTAAAGGTTCTATAATTGGCTTGTATGATTCATTAAAAGCTTTTTCACTGTCTATTTTATATGATTTTATTGAATCATATTTACGTTTTATTGCGTTCCGAGCTTTCTCCACTTCACGTAGAATGGATATTTGATTATTAAAGTCAGACATGTTAACGATTCAACACTTCGTAAATAAATGATCTATTTTTAGCTTGATTGTATATTTATAACAAATTGATCAAATCCTTTTCGGTATCGACCATTATTTACAACATTATCTTTATTGATAACAAGAAAACTATGATTAGTCTCCCAACAAGATGAGCAAATATCTTTAAATCTTTTGTACGTCATATCTGTATTTACGTGATCGTTGTAAATATGTTTTAAATTCATATCATCTTGTCGAAATATAACTAATAGATTAACATTATCACGTACTAAATGTTTAGGAACTTGTGCATACGATTGACATAAATAAAAGCAATCAACATTTTTATGTCTACCCATACAATAGAATGATTTAACATTATTTTGTTTTTCACATGCTATATCATCAAATATGAAAATAGAATTATTTTGAGCTTCGTCAGGTGAAACAACTAGATCATGTTCGCTGAAAGATAAATATTTGATTCCTTCAATAGGTTCAATAAGCTTTTCAAGGAACCGGTATTTTGATTGATTTAAAGACTTTGAATAGATATAGATATTTTCAAACTTTAGACCATTTGGGTGTATAAGTAAAGAAAGTAGAGCATTTGTTTTACCACAATTTGATGGTCCACAAAATACAGCACGAATACTGTTTGGAAATAAATCACCGTGACGTTTATAAGATATTTTATTTGGTTCGGTTAAACTATCAAAATTGATAACTGGTAATTTAATTTGGTTTTCTTTAACATCCATCTTGTTTTACAACTTGATTACGACTGATGAAAACTTCTATAAAAGCATATACTTATAGTTTTCTCCTCATTCATAAAAAGACTATCATCGAGTAATGATTATTCATAAAGGCTCAGGACTAGTTAATAATTTGATAAATAAACTACCACTTGAACTTCATTTTCCTGGTTATCAATACTGTGGACCAGGTACAAAGTTATCTAAAAGATTAGCTCGCGGTGATCCAGGCATTAATCCACTTGATACTGCATGCAAGGAACACGATATAGCTTATTCAAAAAATCGCGAAAACATTAAGGCAAGAAACTCAGCAGATCAAGTTTTAGCAGAAAAGGCGTGGGAAAGAGTGAAGTCTAAAAACGCTAGTTTTGGAGAAAAAGCTGCGGCTTACGCTATTACTAACATCATGAAAGTAAAAATAAGTTGGGTATGGGACAAAGAAAGAGTAAAACAAAAAGATTAAGAAAAAAAATGGTTGGGCTTAAACGTTTAATTAAGTCTACTGCTAAATCTCTCAGTCCTAGTACAGATTCACAATCTGTAATCAAATCAGCCCTTATGACCGCACGCAAACATGTAAAAAGAGCAGGAGGAAAAAAATATGTTAAAGTTCCCCGTATATTACCTGTATCGAAACATGGTGGCTTTCTCCCTGCTCTGGTTCCATTGTTTGCAGGTCTTAGTGCTTTAGGATCACTAGCAGGGGGAGCTGCTGGCATTGCTCAAGCTATCAATCGAGCGAATGCTGCTAAAAGACAGATGGAAGAACAGCAAAGACATAATAAGAAAGTTGAAGAATTAGCCCTTGGAAAAGGATTATATTTAAAACCCTATGCAAAGGGTTATGGTATCTGTTTCAAGCAATTAAAAAAAGTGAAAAAGTAAAAAAAGTGATTAAGAAAAAAAAAAGCTTGTTGAGACAGTAAGATTACCAAAACGGCCCTTAACTGACAACGATTTATTAAAATATGTAAAAATTATGCAAATAAAAAATTTTAGAGGTGTATTTATGAGAAATGCATTACCATCAAATGGCTGCCTTTATAAAGAAAGTGCTATTATCAATCTTGATGATAAGGATGGACCTGGAACACATTGGGTAGCTTATCGAAAAAATGGAAATAATGTTTTTTATTTTGATAGTTTTGGTGATTTGCGTCCGCCTCAAGATCTCATAAATTACTTAAAAGTGAAAGAAATAAAATACAATTATGAAAGGTATCAACAATTCAATACTTATATTTGTGGACATCTTTGTTTGAAATTTTTATGTAATCAATTGAATTCAACTGAAAATTTCTATCTATATAAGAAGAAATAATATTGAATGAAGTTAGTTCCACGTAAAGTATCAAGATGTTTGAATCGTTTACTCTTAGTTTGTCAGGGACTTCGTCAGTTCTAGCAGCTGATTATTTCCTCCGATTGAACTTGATCCCAAAAGAAAATATGTATTGGGATTAGTTGAACTGCTAACTTTTAATTCTATACCAAATATTGATATGAACTGCAATAAATTTTATGTTGGTAAAGAGATAGTGGAGTTACCTACTGGTAGTTATGAAATAGATGATATTGAAAAAACGTTACAAAAAACTCTCGAACGCAAAGGAATAATAATTAGTATTAAGCCTAATAATAATACATTACGGAGTATTATTACTTGTAATCGTAAAATTGATTTTCAAGAGAATGATTCTATTGGTCAATTATTAGGATTTACAAAACGCCTTCTTGAACCTAATATAAGTCATGTGTCCGACATGCCAGTTACCATTCTTAAAGTGAACGCAGTACGTGTCGAATGTAATATAACAACTGGTGCATATATTAATCAAAATAAGGTTCATACTATTCACGAGTTTTTTCCGGCAGTGCCACCAGGATTTAAGATTATTGAAGTTCCAAAGCAAATAATATTTACCGATCACTGTAAAAATTATCGACCATTTACAATTACGCATTGTTGATCAAAACGGTGACTTAGTAAATTTTCGAGGTGAAGTTATTACGATTCGCTTACATATCAAAACAGTTTGATAATGGGAATAGTTTACAACTCTAAGATTGGAAAAGGTTATATTAATACTCCAGTATGTCAGCAAGCGATCAGTCGACAACAAGTAACGAAACAGTTAACACGTCAAAACATTCAGTTTCTAAAAAGTCTAGGCTTAAAAATTATAAATCAAAAGAACAACGGAAACGTAAAAAAAATACAGTCAAAAAAATTAAAAAAGTAACTTATATATTTATCTGCTGCTGTCATTTGAAACGAGAAGAAAATGGAGGAAGTCCTTAGTGTACAGTCACCAGTAATTTTTGATGAGGCAATTTCACACTATGAGCTTCATGCTCATCAACCATATACCTCATCATCTTTCAATAATAGTGATGAAATTCGTATATCTATTCAGCATCAAGATTTATGCTTATTACCATCAAAAAGTACCTTACATATATGTGGTAAATTAACAAAAAATGATGGTACTCTGCTGACAAATACTGCATTTGTAAATAATGCTATATGTCACTTATTTGAAGAAATGCGTTATGATATCAATGGAGTAGAAATTGATAGATGTAAAAATGTTGGATTGACTTCTACGTTAAAAGGTTATGTTTCTTTTTCACCAAACCAAAGCAAATATCTTGAGAACGCAGGATGGATAGGTGTAACAGAAACAGGAAAAATTACTGATAATAGTGGAAATTTTGATGTCTCTATACCTTTGTCCATGATTTTTGGATTTGCTGAAGATTATCGTAAAATAATTGTAAATGTTAAACATGAACTTATACTGACAAGATCAAGAAATGATTATAATGCTGTTATACAAAGTTCTACTCAAGCTGATGCTGTGAATTATGAAAATTTTAAAATTCAACTTACTCGAGTAGAATGGCTTATGCCTTACGTTATGTTATCAGACAAACGTAAAATACAGCTTTTTAATTTTATACAAAAAGATATACCTATTGCTATGAGTTATCGTTCATGGGAATTATACGAATATCCTGTTCTTCCAACAACTGTAAAACAAATATGGACTGTTAAAACCTCTAACCAATTAGAAAAGCCACGCTTTGTAATTTTAGCTTTCCAAACGAAACGAAGAGGTGAGAAAAATGTAAACAATAGTCATTTTGATCACTGTAATATCACTAATGTCAAACTTTTTTGAATTCTCAGTACTATCCTTATGGTAATCTCAATTTAGATGTTACACATAATCAATATGCGCTTTTATATGATATGTATGCACATTTTCAAAGCGAATATTATAACAACAATGAAATAGATCCTTTGCTAAGTAAATCAGAATTTATAAATTATACACCATTTATTGTCATCGATTGTTCTAAACAGAATGAATCTCTAAAACAAGCTGCTGTGGATGTCCGTCTTGAATTTGAAACCAAAGAAAATATTCCTGCAGAAACCACTGCTTATTGTTTAATTTTACATGATCGTATTATAAAATATAATCCTGTTAGTGGTGATGTTAAAAAACTTGTATAAAAATTTATATATGTATCATTTGTTTGTAAATTATGAAAAATAAATAAATTATAAAAAAATTGAATTATCTTTTTATTACCTATCTTTTTATCCCCTCCTTTTTCTCTTAAGTTTTAAGAAATAAGTTGTGTTTATAAATCACATAAATTCTAAAATTACCTCAGTCTAATTGAAACAATCAACAAAATGGGTCAGTCAAATAGTACTAGTAGTAGCAACATTCCATACAGCAAACTTTCTGACAATAGTCAGAAAGAAAAACAAAAGCCTGAGTCCCAATGGAAAAATTTTACTGGTTCAAACACGATTTCATACACCAGACTATCTGACGATAGTAAAAAAAATGAATCAGCGTGGAAAAATAATACTAGTAAATATTCTACTAACACTCAATCCTTTCCCCAACAACAAGATTATAAAAGATTTAAGTAGTAAGTGAATGGGATAAAAATGTGTTGATATCATCATAAATATTCACAATGGATATAGCATACCCTCTGAACATCATATGAGGGCCCCATGCCCCTGCAACATGACATACGTATGCATTTTATCGATGGAGTAAATGTTCAATGCGCCCTCTACAACCGGGCTGGCGCGGAATATAAGACTACTTATAATTAACAAATTTAAACACTATATGAATATTATAAAAATATTCTATATTCACTTACAACATAACATCACATGAGGGCCCCATGCCCCCTGCAACATGACATACGTATGCATTTTATCGATGGAGTAAATGTTCAATGCGCCCTCTACAACCGGGCTGGCGCGGAATATAAGACTACTTATAATTAACAAAT
Source organism: Torymus aiolomorphi (assembly GCA_036365515.1). NCBI lineage: Eukaryota > Metazoa > Arthropoda > Insecta > Hymenoptera > Torymidae > Torymus > Torymus aiolomorphi. The sequence goes on along the minus strand of CM070873.1, from coordinate 45,217,474 downwards.
TTAAACACTATATGAATATTATAAAAATATTCTATATTCACTTACAACATAACATCACATGAGGGCCCCATGCCCCCTGCAACATGACATACGTACACATTTTATCGATGGAGTAAATGTTCAATGCGCCCTCTACCGGGCCTCTCGCATGGTGACTTTGCACCCTACCTTACCGACGGACGGTAAGTAGTGCTCGGTGGGTAAGTGGCGCGGGAGCCGCTCTGGCGCGGTAGCCGCGCTGGCGCGGTAGCCGCGCTGCCCCTACTACTCTTGTCACATTGACTCTCCGTAAAGTCGTTCAAACGGTTGAATCTCATGGCTTTACATACCCTCACGGTTCCAATGTGTTTATGAGAGTCCCGACTGCTGCGCCCCATAGCGGCATAGCAACGAACATACATAAACGAGGCTCTGGAGAAGCAAGCTTCTACCGCATGTCGCAGCGCAGCGCAGCAGTCGGGACTCTCATAAACACATTGTAACCGCGAGGGTATGTAAAGCCATGAGATTCAACCGTTTGAACGACTAATGGGTTTTTACTCCTAGCGAGGTTTTTCCCCATTCTACACTCCACATAGTAGTCCAGCCATACAACCGTTTTTGCTCTATAACTTCTGATAGTGTGGAAATGCCCTCACAGGGTAACGCACAACTTCCTCTTTTTGATTTCCTTCTTTAAGGAGAGGTAACTGGAATCGCCCAGGCTCCTCCTACGTGGATTCATTTCTACGTAAGGGGCTCCTGGACGGTGATCCGGGCAGGCTGTACCTCACTGGTAGGGGGCGACGGAGGGGGCCCCCACCATCCCTTCTTTCTTTCTTTCTTTCCGTTTGAACGACTTTACGGAGAGTCAATGTGACAAGGATTACCTTGATTTTGATATCTGAGCTCATTGGGCTTTAATCGGTAAGCGCCGGCAGTCGTGCACGGCAGACCCTAGGTGCAACTCCTTACCTAGGACTGTTTGCCACTGATTCTGCTGTGCGATGTTACAGCGCTAAATAAGATGCTAAACCTCTATAAACTGTTTTCACGAAAATACCCCAGAATTCCCTGCAGGATTTTCCATGTAAAATTGTCTACAGTTTTTCCTACAGAATTACCTACAGAATTTCCTATAAAATTTCCTATAGGATTTCCTACAGGAAAAGCGCGAAATTCACATAGGATTTCCTATAGAACTTCCTATATCATATAGGACTGCCTATAGAGTATCCTATAGGATTCCTATAGGATTTCTACGGAATGCCTACAGGATTTCCTATAGCATTTCCTACAAGATTTTCTATAGGATATTTTTATAAGGGAACTTTTTTCTCTAATTGTGTAGAATTTTATTCTCCATAAATCATAAATTATATGAACGATATTAACTTAAAATTGTAAAAAAAATGGATAAATAAAATTTAAAAAATGGAGATATCGCTATAAAAAATAGTACATTTCGACACTGGTGCGGAAGGTGATGATTTACTTCATGTGACGCACGAGCGAAGCGAGTGCGAAAAGTCACATGAAGTAAATAATCACTTCCGCACTCGTTTCGAACGGTATTTTATACCACGAGCGCCGAAAAATCATACCAAAGTTGTGATTTTGAGGTTAGAGTGGTATAAACCGATTTCGACAAAAAATGGATAGGGGAGATTGGAGTAAAACCGGTTACTGGGGCAAAATTGGAATTCTCAATTTCCGGATTACTACTAGTGCGATCTATATAATAGCTATGGCATCTCTCTTTGAGAATGTTTCTATTATTATTTTGTATATGATCAGCATGTCAAAAATAGCCTCGTGTTCACTTTAGAAGAGGTCAAAGACTTCTTAGCTCGCAAAACCGTGTTCATCGCAACAGTCACAGCGTGTATAATCTTCCTATAAGCAACATATTCTTTCAATAAGTAAATAACCTTATTATTTATGTTATAATAAATAAATAAGGGTAATTCCGTTTCTCAATTTTACTTTTAATTGCAAAATAGTGTATTGTGTGCCAAGGGCGTAAAGTGGATCTTTTTAGACTGAGTGTGGGACCACACGAGGTCAAAAACCCACTTAGCCCTTGGTGCACACCATATTTTTTGTACCGCAAGTATAGATTTTTGCGTTTTTTCAAAATATCGATGATTTTCTTAAACAATCTTGAAAACTCCATTCAAAAACGACAGCGAGCGCTTTTCGATTTTTTAACGCCCGCTACTGCGAGCAGCGGGCGCTTTTCGATTTTTACCGCCCGTTACGGCGAGCAGCGGGCACTTTTCAATTTTTTCCGCCTGCTGGTCGACAAGCGGTCGCTTTCGGCTCTATTAATAGGTTCAAAAAACCCGAAAATCGTGCTTGTGGTACAAAAAATGAATAATTAGTTTTTTCGAACTTTGGGGTTAAAATCGGATACTTTAGGTTAGGGTAAAACCGGACAGAGTATTTTTTCTTTTTTTATTCAAGGTGGTCCTCCTCGCCTTCGGCTCGGGTGGCAATTTACACGTGCTCTGGACTGGACAACTCTTTAGCTCCCTATAGTTGCGTAATATACTAATTTTTCCTTGAGAGGCCGAAAATACAACCTTCGCGATCGGGCGCCAAGAACAAAAGTAGTATTTTCGGTCCGCTCGGCAAAAAACCAATTATTGTATAACTCATTATTCTATCAAATCCCATAATCATAATCAGATAAATACGACCCTTCAAAATCTACCAAATCTCATCAACACTCAGCAATCATCCACTTCATCACCTAATCCCTCAAAAACAAAAGATACGCATTCAACAATCTCGTGTAATCCGAGCAAACCCGAATTTCAAAAGCCAACAAACAGAACCTCTCGATTGCTCTCAATTGCACGCAATGATACATCTCTCCCACACATATAGCATAATATACATAAATGATTCACGACGAAGGGGGAAAATTTTCCGTGTCTGCACGTGGACGCGGCCCGATACCGATTCGAGGCCCACGTGATTGGAGGCGCGCTACCACTGCATCGTGCATTGTGCTTCATTTTGTATATTATACAAGCCACTTTTGTCGATTGAGTGCGGTTGTGTGGTTATGGGATTTATATAGGTATAGTGATGAGATTTTTATTGGAGGCAGGTGATGAGTGGCGCGTAAAAGTTTCTTACCCGTGATATGTAGTCTTGTCATTCGTATAAAGAATTCAATGCGATTTATGGCAAAAGGTTTTAATGAAAAAACATTTATTAAAATTATTTTTTATTTTTTCGAATAAATGCTTGGTCATTTATTTAAAAGGCCAACAAATAAATTGCCGAAAAAAAAATCAAATTTCAAGAAATTTGAAAAATGAATATTTTTTAATAAAACGCCGTTTTTGGCACTCGAAAAAATCGCACAAACGGTGCGCCAATATGAAGTTATGCAATAAAGCGTCGTTATTAAATGCACGTATGCATGCAGGTGCATATAGGCTGTATAAACGAGTCTCGGTTCGCAGAGAATGTGCTTTCAATTTAGACAATTGGATATATACGTGCCAGTTCTACTACATTCAGTTAACCGTGGATGAGAATATTTTCAATTTTTTTAATCAGCACGGTTTTCTCTCATTTTGATACACCAAAAAATCATCAGCAATCACACGTATATAATACGTATACTCTCTTACTCTTACTCTTCCTCACAAAGCGCTATCTCGAAATTACTCACTCACTGCCCGATCGCGAAAAACACCAACACTTCCTGCCTCTGCGATCGCACAAAGATCCAGACAAAGACGCGTGAACTACTGCTGATTTTATCGAGGGCTCCCGATCTTCGTCGGCGTGCTCGTTCGCGTCTCCGACTGGCCTAGATGTATTTGCAATATTTCGACGTGGGGACGTAACGCTCCACATAAATCACGCGCGCGCCACATGCCCATATAGCATATCATTGTCCGATTGTCTGCATTTTGCCGGATTACGTTCTGTCTGGCGCGTGCGCGCGCGTAAGTAACAGGATGGAGGGTTAAGTGCATCGTCCAAGTGTATAGAGGAGCGCCGTGAAGTGAAGAGTTGGTTGGTTCGGACATTAAGTATTGCGTTTAATCCCTGATTTTAGGGAATAAAACGCCACGTGTGCTATAAACTGCCACGCGCATGCGCATTTCTCTACTTTACTCCCAACTAGCGCCGTCTCCAAGTGACTGAAATCAGGGATTAAACACAAAGTAACTTTCTGCCGCGTATGCGAAAATGTTGTATATTTCACTAGGAAGCGATATTCCCTTGGTCTATAATATACTATTTCACGGATGTGTTTGTAATAATGACATTTCTTTGCTTTCTCATACGAATGTTTTGTCTGATATCTAACAGTACAAAATTATTTACAACACTTTAGGTGTGCGCTTTTTCCATTCAGAAATAAAATACTTAACGCACGCACACTGAAGAAGGCGTAATTTACATTGTTTCTTCAAAAGAGCAAACGAGCGCGATAAAAATACAACGAAGCGGCACACATTATCGCGAGGTCAACAAACCGACTAATCTTTCAACTTTTTCCGCTTCGTCGAGCGCGCCCATTGCAGAACAAAAAATTCGAATCTTTTGGCGCCAGCCTCGTCGCCACCTCTAATCCCACGGCGACGGCGGCACGCTCGATCGTATCTGTCTTTCACGACGAAAAGAAAATTTATATCAAACCTATAAATAAATCTCGAATAAACGCGCGTCCCGAATAGCCCGAACATTTTTCGCTCCAGCTTCTCTTCGGTGTAATTGCCTTTGCACGTCGTCGAGTGATAAGGCCGGCTATTAACACCAATCTGAGCCGCGGGTACGGATTTTAATCACTGTCAATGCGCCCGATTTGCACAATTCAGTGTCGCCGACTTAATTGATGGAATAACACCAAATTAAGGAACTATATGTAACGGCGATTCGCTCTTTACGCGCTTTCCCCAACGTTAATTTCCGGTTTCTTTGTAAGAGTTGGCCAACTTTATTTCTGCACAAAACGTGCCAAAAATCAAAAAATTTCGAAAGCGGAACAACGGAAACTTCCCCGGTGGTTTTCCTTTGCCAAAAAAGTAACTTTTCCAGCTCTACATGAAATGGGGAGGAGCATTCATTGCACCGAATTACAAAATGTATTGAAATACTAAAACAATTTTAAATGCCAATTAAGTGAACTAATAAATTTTTAAGTAATGTGGTTGAGCAGTTTTAACGATAGTAAATAATATTTTTTTTAAATTAAAAATCATAATTCTATCGCCCTCCGCAATTGTATATTCTAATCTCTTACAAAATTATAAAACATTAAAGAATAATTTTTTTTTTAGTGACTGAAATAGTATAAAATTTTATTAATGACATTTTCATATATTTTAAAATATTGACTGGAAACTTTGTGCAAAGCTAAAGTACGTCATGGCGAAAGAAAATGTTCTATTATATCGTTGAAAAATTATATAGTTAACTCATTTCGTGACAATTAAGTATCATGCCCTCTAAATATCAGTTTTTGTTTGTTAATTTAGGTTTAAAAAGTATACTGAAATTTCCTATATACACTCAAACGTTAAAACTGCATAAGAGAAATAGTAGAAGCAGGTAACTATGACTATAAAAATTCGTTAAAGAAAAGAATTGTTATTTATAAAATCACTATAAAATTATACCCATTCAGGCATGTTCTTGTTTGTGCACATAAGGATTGTGCACATATTTATTGTGCACAGATAGCATTGGTACAGATCTATATATATAGATATATACCAATGTTAAAGTGTGCACAATTAATATGTGCACAATCAGTATGTGCATAAACAAGAACACGTCCCCATTCATAAGAAACATCCACAAAGCAACTAAAAAAAATAATTTTCATCGGGAAAAGAAAAAACTTCGCAGTCGGTAGGACTCGAACCTACGCTCCCAGAGGGAATCTGATTTCTAGTCAGACGCCTTAACCACTCGGCCACGACTGCTCGACGGCTCACCTCGCTGTAATGGCGCTACAAGGCCACTGTCCGCCTGCCACTGTGCGCCGCGCACAGTCGGTAAGGTAGAAATCCAACGGTGAAATTTTTGACTCACTACATAGATACTCGCTATGCTAGAACAAAATAAAATCGCCTACGATTAGCCATTGCGCAAGCAGTTCTACTTTCACTTCGGTAGAAATTTGTTGATTTTTCTGAGCTTGAGCGATGTTCAGTGTAACAGCAGTCGTGGCCGAGTGGTTAAGGCGTCTGACTAGAAATCAGATTCCCTCTGGGAGCGTAGGTTCGAGTCCTACCGACTGCGAATTTTTTTGCATTTTGTAGCTTTGCTGTTGCCTTTTCTATCTAGTCGTTGTTTATAGCTTTTGTTAATATTTTTGCATGATTTCAGAGCTAAACTACTATGCACATGGTCCAAAATGATTTCATTAGTTTCCAAATAGTTATAGTTTTGATTTTAAATAATTACCAACATTGTTATAAAAAAAATATTTTAAGATATATTTATTTCTTACCTCATTTGAGCTCACTACAACTACATCGAGTGATCAGTCACATGAAACTTTCTTGTTATGTATTTGATAGCATTGCCTTTATTTCAATGCGCGTAAAATAGTACATTGTGCAACAAGGTGGAAAATGAGCTATTTCAAGCGAGGGTGAGGTGTTCAGCACGAGTTGGAGTCGAGACGAAGGCTCGAAACGAAGACGAGAGCTGAAGACACCTCACCCGACTCTGAAATAGCTCTTCTTCCCGTGTTACACACCGTATATTTTTAACGAGTGCATGACAGGGCCTTTTTATGTAGATGAAAGTTAGGTAGGGGACCGTGTATTTGCAGTCGTGCATAATCCAATTACAAATCACTGTATTTTAGTTTTCATTTGAACAGCTTATTTCAAACATGTGCTCCTTTAAAACTTAAAAAGTTATTTATATCCACCTAAACAGGTCCAAAAGCCATAATATATATAATTTGCAACTAAGAGAACAAATTTACAAAGATCCGTTGTAGCGAGGAAATAGTATATTGCGCAACTAGGAAGGTAAAGAGTTGGCCAGTCCAGAGTAGGTGTAAATTGCCACCCGAGCCGAAGGCGAGGGTGGCAAACGGTGGCTGTCTTTATATCCGTGTTGCGTATACGATTTTTCCCCATACCCGGGCCGAAAATACCACATTCGCGTTTCTGAGCCGGGAGGGAAAGTAGTACTTTCGACCAGGGTATAGTGAAAAATTAAAATAATTATATTCAGAATAATATACATTAAAATAAAAAGGATGAAACAGAAATTTAAATTATACCATTACTATCTTAAGTCGTTAAAAGAGCTCTAGAAAATTTTTTTTTTGTAAATGTAATAACAACGTTTTAAATCATAATATACTATTCTAAAAGCTAAAATAATGTTGTACCAATGAATGCACATAAATTATAATAGGTACTTATTTTTAACAAAAAAAAAATACTGGTTAACTATTTCAACAGTACCTATATTATAAATATTTACTGTGAAAAATATAATGAATAATAATTGACTAAAAAAAATATTAAAATAAAATAATTCATTGTTGCTGTTAGAACGTGGAAATCTATGTCTACAAGGAATTTCATGGGCAATAATAAAATACAGTAGTCGGTTTTAAAGTGTTCTATTAAAATTCATTTAGAACACGTTTGATTACATCAACGATCGACGGATTCATAAATAGATCCATTCCACAATTCATGAGATTATTATACCATGGCATAGTCATAATAATAATCGCATTAACGTAACCGCTTTTAATGGGACGAAATGACAGCTTTTCGCCCTCCAACGGTCATCTCTCTCTCTCTCTCTCTCTCTCTCTCTCTCTCTCTCTCTCTCTCTCTCTCTCTCTCTCCTCTACCTCGATTCTTAAACCATTCCCCTATCTCTCCGTCAATTTTCCGTCGTCATCGTCGTGTACAAGAGAAATATATGCTCTCGCTCGCTCGCGCGAAGTCGAAAAAATTCGGAGGAAAAAACACATAGCAAACATCAATTAATTTTTTTTTCTTCGTCACATATATATATATATATATATATATATATATATATATATATATATTCCCGAGGCGTGTCCGCACATCGCGACTCTATATTCTCTTCCGTTCCTCTTTTTCACGTACCTCGGCGCTTACTTATGTATATATTTTATGATCGTCGCGCGACGTGCGAGCTGCGCTCGTGTGCAAGTGTGTCTGTATGGCGAATATCGACTTGGCTTCTGTATTTTTTTATTTATTATTTAATAATGACGTACACATCTGTCGTTCTCTCTCTCTCTCTCTCTCTCTCTCTCTCTCTCTCTCTCTCTCTCTCTCTCTCTCTCTCTCTCTCTCTCTCGCTCGCTCTCTTTCTTTCTCAGAGCTTTATGATACAATTATACCTCTCTTATATCCACATATATGTAATTCCTAATGTTAACGTATAATGTCGCCGCGGAGAGCACCGTGCGATCGTCTCCAAAGCCGCCGAATTGTCCGGATTACAATTACGTGATTATTCTGTGACTTATTCTCGGTGTTCTCTCTCTCTCTCCCTTCTTTTTATACTTTGTTCTTCTTTAATCCTTATGTTAGCTACGTAATTTACTCTTATTTGCTCTGGCTGATACTTATTCGTTCCATTCTTAAGTGTTAAGAAAAATACAATACTTTTGCAAAATCGTTTCTTTATTTCTTTTTTCTTTCGTCTTCATTTCTTTCGCGTATTATCAATGAATATACATGCGTCAATGTTCCTTTTATTTACACATATCGGATAATGACTTTCATTCAAGTCAACTAAAACTATAAACGTATATTTCGTGGCGACTCTTAAATTCAATCGTTCGTAATAACTATACGAGTAACCAATGAAATTTCGCGGCCGCGCGCTCCCTCCGCAATTTTACATGAAGACTCACATTTCGTCAGCGACTATTCAATACAAAGTAAAAAATAAGAGGAAAAGTTAAAATAAAACTCATACACGTAATGAAGAATCACTGCAATGAAGAACACAAGTGTTTCGCTTACCGCTCACTTACATTCATAGCAAATAAACGGAGATAAATCTCAAACTTTTCCACGGCCTCTCCTTACACATATCTCCTTGTAAAATTACTCAGGCCGATGCACGCATCCGTCCGTCAAAGCAGTAGACTATTATTAATTATCTCGAATTGATAATAATTAATAATACCGTTGCTCGATGCATCCCCGAACGCAATTTGTATATATGTGTATGCCTGTATACGAGGAAGTGAAGTTTCCTTGTTTTCTCTCTCTCTCTCTCTCTCTCTCTCTCTCTCTCTCTCTCTCTCTCTCTTGCGCTTCAAGCGCATGTACACGTCTCTATTAATATGTGTGCCAGAGGATATGAGCGTATATCGCGCGCGCTCTCGGAGAAACGTCGCACTGTCCTCTCGTTGTTTTACTATTACATATTCCTCGCTCGCTCGATGAGATCTATGTAAATGTATGTGTGTGCGCGCGCGCGTGTGTGTGTGTGTGTGTGTGTGTGTGTGTGTGTGTGTGTGTGTGTGTGTCAACTTGCAGGACGACTTTTCGTTTCCATTTATGATTATATCTATGAGCATAGCTAACGATAATTAGGTGTAGGTATTTATTTTATTACTGCTTACGCAAGTATTATAAATATATTGTATAAGTTATAGTTAGTGGTATTATTAATATTATTATTAATATTAGTCGTTATAATATTAATATTATTATTATTAATGTTGTATGTAATGTCGGTAAGCCATCTTGTACTATTTACACGTCGAAGCCTTAAAATTATCAGAAAGCTATAGTCGCTTGCGTTGCAGGAGAAAGGAAGGGAATTACTTGCGTCTGACATTCGCCTCCTTAAAACTATTAAAATATTGTACGGCGATGATAATGCAAATGATTCTTTTGATTCATAAATATGAAAAACGCACTTTTGATTGCTTTATTAACGCATTCGAATACTTATGATAAAATTGGATGTCTACAATTCATTACTCTATAGTGATGAATAATATTTAGGATTTCATTGTATAGTTCTACGAAGCTAAATTTCAAGTCACAAACCGGAAGTTAAGAAAAACAGGAAAAGACATAGGACGTTCTTTCTGTTTACTTATGCGTGCAAATCATCATTATAAGTAAGATGTGCTTACATAATTGCGCCATTTATAATAAATCTAGCATGTGACGAATAATCGGTCGGCTTCTTTCCTTACGAAAAATCCACACGCCAAATGGGTGTACTAAATTTATATATTTTGTCTTAAAGTTTAGACTAATCGGATGATTAGTCGTGGAAAAATTACATAAGAACACATACATATGGTATATTATTTATCCATCGCACGTAATTCGCTTTCGTCGAGTTCTTTTTTACTCAATTCGTCTAGGCTGTGATGTATTGAAGGCAGTTTCAAATAGATAAAATATAGCTTTTAATTCAGGTTGTTTCAAGTAAACCCTCATTGAATCGAATGCATTAAGTTATTATTCAAGTCCAATATAAATTTTTTTACATAAAATCATTTGTATTTCAAACTATCTTCAATGCGCAATAAATGTAATGAAAAAAACTTACATCCTGAATAAATTATAACTTATGAACAGATAGAAATTTCACAACTTATTTTTCACATCTTTTTCGTCAAAAAATAGTGCAGTAATTCCTTTCTAATTTAAAAAATATCCAATACAAATATTCTTTTTTTGCCTAGCGGGCCGAAAGTTCCACTTTCGCTCCCGGCGCCCGATCGCGAAGATTTTTCGGCCTCGCTAGGCAAAAAAATAGTATACGCTCCACGGGAGTAAAATTGGCCAACCCACAGCTCGTGTTTGTCACCCTCGCCTTCGGCTCGGGTGGCAATTTACACGAGCTGTGGACTGTCCAAGTTTTTTTCTCCCTTGGTGCGTAATATACTATTGATTGATTCGTCGTAAACAGACATTTTTTTTTTCTTCTAACATTTCGAAACAGAAAACATTTTGATCGCTGATCACGCGAAATTTTATTGAAAAGTGTCTGCTCCATTTGATTTCGTAAGAAAGCTAAGTATGATTTTTAAAAGTGAATTGCCTTAGATATACGTATCCCGCAGTGATAATTGCGACAAAACGACGACGACGCATTACAAGCGCAAACTCCCCCCCCCCCTCTCTCTCTCTTTCTTGAAGTCTTGAGATGTCGAAGTTACATTAATCCCAGAGATTTTTTATAACGATTTATTTCAATTATCGAATGCCATCCTTAAGTTTCGAAATGGATTACGGAATGATATACCTCACTTCTGCCGCAATGCTGCTAGTTAATAGATAACTAAAGGTACGAGCAATAAAACTATAACGTCAAAATATATCAGCTATTGAACTAGAAATTGAACGATCGTTATGATAAGATTTGATACAAATAATTAGAGTCATTCGACAAAACAGTTATGGTCGCTTAAAAAAAATAACACAATTTCATGATAAAAATAACATGGCCATAAATTTCTACAAAGGTCCGTTTAAATCTATTGCGCAACTCAATTGCTATAAGAAATACTAGATAGTCAATGAATCGAGCTCAAACTAGTAAAAGACACCGCACAGTGGACGAAAACGATCAAAATTCTGCCGAATGCACATTTCATGACCAAATTTAATTTTCTTTTTTTTTAAACTCTCGTGAAAATATCTGCTTTTTCATGGTACTGCGGCAATTTCGATATTAGAAATCTCTCACTTCTAGGGTCTAGGGGTTTAACAGTTAATGGGTTTGAGGGTAAATGGGTTTAAGGGTAAATTGAATTTAAGGGAGATAGTAAATGGTTAACCATTTACCCTTAAATCCATTTATCTATTTACCCTAAAAGGGTAAATTATAATTAAAATTAATTTTAATTTTAATTTTAATTTTTAATTTTATTTAATAATTAATATTTAATTTTTATATTATTTACCCATTTAAAAGGGTTGAAGAGTATGTGAGTAAATAAATGTGTTTAACCCTTAGCGGCCACACCTCAGCTAGGCCACATAGCGGCCACATGGGGTAACTCATTACCCCACGCTAAAAACCTAGTTGTACAAGACATATGGGTGTTTTAACACTTGTAACCGATTGTTTTATGTTTGTTGAAGTGTTCTTCAATATTTCTAATGATTTTTATCGGTCAATTTATAGATGGCGTTCTAAAAACTGGTTATATATGTAAAAAAACAGAAAAATGGTCTTTTTTCAGAAAAAAATTCATTACTCCGCCATTTTTCAATATTAAGGCTAAAATTGTAGGATTGTACGCACAACATATACCACTATCATAAAAAAATAACAGTATCTGCCGATCATTCAAAAAGTATATTTATTTTGCAAATATACTGGAAGGAAAAATTAAAAAAATTACAAATCATAAAACTTGCTTTTTTTGTGTTTTATTAGCTTCTAAATATATATTTACGTACAGAAAAGTGAAAAAATATTATTTTTATGATATTTAAACAAAAAAAAAAATTATTAACGGCAGATGTCATTACTTGTATCAATTTCAAATGTTTTAGACCTCCAATTTCACTTTTTCTGAGCCTGGGGTAACTAGTTACCCCGTGTGGCCGCTAAGGTCATGTGAAGTTCAAAATCAACCCAATTTCATTATTTAATAAATTAACTTTTCAAACATTGATTTGGAAAAACACAATTTTCACGTTCTTCGTATACATAAATACTATATCCAAAATTTTTTTCTAGCGATTCTATTAGTACTGTCATGAGATATACTCGTTGAAAAATTGGATCAAAATGATAAAAATGCAGATTCCTACTTATCGACATTACAATTTTTTTTAATTAAAAAATTTCTAAATATTTATTTGGAAAAACGCAATTTTCACGCCCTCCGTATATGTAAATACTATACTCAGAATTTTTCTGAAGCGATTCTATTAGCACTGTCATGAGATATACTCGTTGAAAAATTATGTCGGTATCACCCCAACCCGTTAAGAGTAAGTGGGATTAAGGGTGAGTGAATTTACGGGTAAATAGGTAAATGGATTTAAAGGTAAGTGGGCTTAAATGTAAATGGTTTACGGCTCAATACTTTTCAGTTAAGGTCGATATTGTCATTGTTTAGGGTCACCCTTTGGACATGCACTCTTACACTCTCTCATACTCTTTGCGTTGTCGGCAAAAGTTTGATCATTTCTGTCCGCTTTGCGTCGATTGGAACAAAAGCTACGAGCTTCTCCTAACTTTCCTGAGATTGAGACAGGAAAACTTGTTCTCGGATGATTTTTCGTAAGTTCGAAAGCGGCATTTTTTACTCGCTCGTCTCGCCTCGCACGATACGCATGTCCTCGCGTTTCTACATTAGTGTTAGTTCTTTTTTTCTTCGTTAAATTAAGAAACGCTACATTATGAGACTACAGTAGACGAGTCATCTAAACTCGAACTATCGCGCTTTCAGCATTTTTTGCGTATTTTCTCTTCCTCATTCTCTTTTTTTTTTTTTTTTTTTAATTTTTTCGACCAAGTGTAAAAATAGATATATCTTCTCGCCTCGTCTCGCTTTTCCTTCCGCGCATCGATTAAATTTTTGTTGTCTTTTTTTCACACTTTCTCTATTTCGCACGCTCGATTAATCGTCTTTCGCATTTTTTTCTGGCTTTCGACGACTAGCCACAAGAGGAAAAAAGATGTGAGGGAAGAAGCTTTTCTCTGAGCAGTTTTGGTGTCTTCTTATTTTCTCTATTGCCTTATATAGTTTATAAAGGGAGTAGAAACGCGAGTGTATATAATCTGTCTTTATATATTCCACGCAAACTCTATCTATTTTTTTCTCTTACATCAATATAGCATCTTTTAATGACAATTATTTTGCTTTCTTCTGTGTATTCTCTTTTCTCAAAAATCCAAACTCGCACAATTCGCTTAGCTTGAGCCACAAAATTAATCGGTCTCTAGGAAAAAAGCCTTAATCTTCCGTTATTTCACGACTCGCAATGATTCATCTACTCGTCTTTTTTCATCGAAGACTTGACGTATATTTAAAAAACCATCACTACCTAGAATTTCCACACTTATATATGGCTGTCGAAGCCCAGTAAATAAAATTTTAATTTTTCAAGTTTATTTTCAACATAATTATTTTTTTGTAAACATTAAAAAATAGTGAAAAATTATTTTTCAAAGAGATCCTTGGAACAAAAGCTAAAAATGTCATATAAAGTAATCCGCAACTAAATCGTTCGCTGTAGGACGAGATAACAAAATTATAACTCCATGCGCGCTCCGATCGTGTGCACTTGTTATTATTGGAGTAATACTAGAATATTTAGGCTAATTCTCTAACTTCTAAGGACAACTTCGATGATATAATACGATCTGTGTTTATTTTCCTTTTTCTTTATTCTCTATATTCTTACAAACAAGAGGAGCCTAGAGTTCAAGTGCTTAAGGGGAGTGCATGTGGTATAGCTTTTTTTTCTCTGTTACTTTTGTTTCCTATATCAGCAAATCCACAATACTTTCCACTGTAGGTGAGTATTTTTTCTTCAAGTAATTTATCACTGCTATTAGCTTACTCTGCGAAGTACAGAACATAGATTGGATGTAAAATCTATTCAAAAGTGGACTTTTTTAGATAATTTTGTACATCCCCAGGCTGCGCCCTGTGTTACATACTCATATGGATTACAGGACTTGTTTTCTAGTTTACATTGAAGATTTTACATCCATTCTAGTTTCTATGCTTCGCTGAGCAAGCTGATAGCAGCAATAAATTACTTGAAAAAAAATACCCATATATCTTACACTTTAGCGTAAATAACGTTAAACGTTCGTGGGTGTGCGCTACATACTTGCTAATAACAATCCACAGGCGACGCGCGAAAAACGAACTCGTTAATTTTTCGCCGGCCTTGCGAAATCGACACAGTGACGCGTGATATTTAGACACACACACACACACACACACACACACACACACACACACACACACACACACACACACACACACACACACACACACACACACACACACACACACACACACACACACACACACACACACACACACACACACACACACACACACACACACACACACACACACACACATATATATATAATTAAACGCTGATCATGATGGCAACGGCACTTTTTTCATATTTTCGTCTCGTCTACGCACTCGTAGTTATTGACGTTGATTTCACGGCACTTCTTTTTATAGCGCTACTGATATTTAAAAATTATCGATAAGAATATAATATTACTCTATTTAGGTTAATTAAAATCATAGTTGAAAACATTTATTGATATAAAACAAAGAAATGGATTTTACAAGTTATGTTTACGAGTGTGAAATAAAGGAATTTTCTGTAAACTGATAATGTAGAAATTAAGCGGTTTTCTAAATGAGCGGAATCGGATCGTATTTCGCGATGCGCAAATTTTTTCCCACACATACTTTTAGCCATGTAATATTGCTCTTCGAGCTGTCGTCGGGTGACAGTGAGCCTAGACGATTATTTGCTTTCTAATACTACGTTCATTTTCTAAACAGCTAATGCATTAGTTTGCGAATTCTTGGCACCTGAATTGATACGGCGTGACGGACTTCTTCATTTCAAAACTTGACGTTATTTTTCTCGCTTTATCTTCTTATTTCATCGATTTATATGAAGCAAATCGATATATAATATATAGTCTAATATACGATTATTAACTGTAATTTAAGAGTACTTCATAAATTGGAAGAAATGAGTCAATAAATTACCAACACTGCAAATATATAATAATACAAAATCAAATACAGATATGAAATGATTTTCAATTAAAACGAAAAATAAACCGGGAAAAACAACGGCAACAATCCCATAAACTAAAGTGAAAGAGCCGTCTCGCGACATCCGCGCCCGTCGGTCTCGTCGATTCTCTGTCACGTGTGTGTGTGTGCGCGCGCACAACCGCACACAGTGGTTATTCTCCGTTTCTCTCGTCCTCGGACATCAACGAGCCCACCAACGCGTTATGCCTAGTCTACCTCGACTATACAATAATACAAAGTTTCCTCTCATCTTTCTGCCCTTTTTTCTCTTTCCCTTTATATGTTTAATTTTAACACTGGCGAATAATATACGAGTTACAGAGAGCGGACAGTGTCGCAATATACATTGAACATTCTCGGCTTCGAATATAAGTGTTCACACAGATTTTGACGAGGCACTATTCAGTGTTTCAAATACTAAGAAAACAATAACAATTATCTTATTTAGATTAGCCGTATCGATATTTTCTCTTTTTTTTTTTTTATTTCGGTCTCGGTTTTACTCGTGTAACGTCGCTGTACGCGCAATGTGTCATCATGTGCTCGGAGAGGGTAGAGGGATTACATATGTATGTAGTCAGCGGGATTATAAAATAAATGTTCTCTTACTTTTCATTGGCCTCCTTTTGTCCTCAATTTTTCCTATATCTCTGGTATATTTTGAGAAAAACTTTTTCTATTGAGACGCGAGGAAAAGAAACGTATTTACATCAATCAATGGAATCGAGTTTTGTCTGTCGGTGATTTCATCGTCGTCGTGTGTAAACGATTTTTACTTCTATACTTACGATTAGCTTGCGATTAATTTACTTTATATTTTTTTCTTCTAAACTAGCTGAGAATTTGAGTACGAAGACGCAAACATTCTTTCGTTTTTCCAGTTATTTTCTCTTCATTTACTTTGTTATAAAAGAAAAAATCTTATCAGAGGAAATAATGTGTTTCCATGATATCTGTCTTTTCTTAAAATTGATACAATTTTACAGGAATGAAAAGACGCAATATGCCCAACGCTATTGCAGAGCCACCTAATGATAATTATATTGTGATTGATTTGGTTGGCTTTCTATTCTGTTTCTTTTTTCTTTTGTTATATCAGGTTTTAATTATTTTTTAATGTTATTAATCAGATTTATGTTCACTTGTAAAATGGGTTGTTGAAATTGGGTTACAGAGTTTAAGAGACAGGTGGCTCAAAACCGATGATATGTTGTTCAATTTTTTCATTTCTTTATTCATACTTTAAATAATTTTAATTTAAAAATTACAGAGATCATTTTCCTCGATGGATTGTCGATTATGACAAAATGAAAATATGCTGCGATTGTTGATAGTGTATATCGTAATATACGTATATTTATATATAATATATATTTTTTGCATATATATCGTACTATATGCAATAATACGGAAATACGCGAACTCATTTTGCTGAAAAACGGAAAGAAGGCGGAGGGAAGAAGGAAACAAGTCGTTAGGAGTCGGATTAAGTTTTGGAAGGACGAGGGGATTGTGATCGCCATAAGAAAAAGTAAAAATTTTCAACACACTACGAAGAAAATGGATTTAATGATTAAGTAAATATCATCTCTCTACGGCGGCCAATTAAAGGATCGGATATATATATATATATATATATATATATATATATATATATATATATATATATATATATATATATATCTTCTTTTTGTTCCTTGTTTACAATAAGCGAAACAAGGTGCGATAAATTCACCCTATCTAGAGTTTCGAAAATAAAATTTCCTATCTAATTGTGGCTAAAAACGCTTTTTTCTAACTAAAATGAGTCGGATGAATTTGATGAGAGCGTATAGTTTTTTTTTATTCGAATACGCGAAATGACAGAAACGACGTACAAATCTATTTTCCGTTTTTTCGATTTTCTTACGCTTTTTTGATTGTTGTGTCGATCGGATTTGCGTTCTGTATTTCGTTCCTCGTTCTTTATTACAATGATTAATGACGTACGCGTAATTACTTCAATTTCACAGCGTATGCACGCCCACGGCTTACGCTTTATTCTCTAATATTTTTTTAGATAAAAAAAATTTCTACGCGTTTGCAATATCAACGCATTTTATACTAAGCAGGCCTTGAATGGATGTACTCTACTTTAAAGTACGAGCATCATAGAATTTTTGCTAAAAATGATTTAAGCCTAGGCCTTAACACGTAAAATAATACGCTAGATTAAGAATGTAGTATTTATTTCATTCTTTCTAAGAGAGTATTATAAAGTGATCAACATTGTTTATAAAACTAATATCATCAGAATTCACCTAGAAAAAAATTTTAAACTCCCATCACTCTTAATTCCAAGAGGATTTAGTCCCAATTTCATATTCAACATTTAAATAAAATGTCTAAATTTAAAAAAAAAGTAATCCCCTTTGAGTTATATTAATGTTTTATTCGATGAATAAAAATTGATGTTTCGAAGCGAATAAAATGCATGTAATATAGAATTTATTGTCGACTTAATTTAAATCGCTAAGCAACGAAGCAAATCAAACTGTAAAAATAACTTAAAATTTCCAAGAATACCTGTTGTATAAGTATTCAAGCTAATGCTGTTAATCTCTCATTTTGAAATAAAAACGAAAACAATAATTGAAACTACCCCTCTCGAAAACGATCAAATGTATAAAGAAAAAAGAAAAATTAATCTATCCAGTCTTAAAATCCTCTTCGACATTCAAGGCCCGCCGCTAAAGTTCCACTACTGATTCAACGGTACGCGAGCTTTTATTAGCGCAGACAGTTACAATTAACTAAGAAAGAAAATACAACAAATTAAACTTGATCAATCGAATGATTCTCAATCGAATGATTCAGGCGCCCTTTTTATCTACGAGAGACAGCACGCAGCGCATCGGGCGACAGACTACGATTATGCGTTGTACGAGCGCCGCCTTGTTGTGGCTGCTGCTGCTGCTGCTGCTCCAGAGCGATATTGCTGTTGAGATTGCCGGTGGTGTGACGGCGGTGGTACCAGTTGTCGCGGCGCCTGCCGTAGTAGTTGTTCTGGTGCATGCTCTCCATGTCCCTCATCATGCCGAGCGGCATCTCGTTGCCCACGTCGACGACCTCCGCGGAGGCTGGAGTCGGTTCGTCCGCTGCTACTGCTGCTGCTACTGCTGCTGCTGCTGCTGCTGCTGCTGCTGCTGCTGCTGCTGCTGCTGCTGCTGCGGGGGCTGTGGTGGAGGACGAGGGTTGCGAATTGACGCTACTCGTAGAGGTGGAGGCGGAGGAGGTCGCGGCAAAGTGGGTGTCGTCAAAGGGATGCTGTGGCCGGTGTGCGAGCCATGGTTCCACTTTATGTCATTTACCGTTTTGCTGGAGAGCCGAGTTGATCTGCATCCAAAGCTCTTTGTTGCAGGACTGCGATCTAAAATTTGTACAAGCGATGTGACTTCTGTGTATGAGCAGCGAGTAAAATCAATAAATAATTTCGAAGAATAACCTTTTTATAGACTGTAGCCATTCTTTGAACTGCGTGTGTCCTTCCGGAGTGATGTTAAAAGCTGCCCTCGCTGCGCGCACAACGCTAGCAAAGTCTTCGTAATCAGGTGTCATGAGGTGATATAATTTCTGATGCATACACTGAATGTACCTGAAAACATAAAATTTTCAATTGAACAAATCTTTCCTACAAAAAACGTTAGCACTTCCCCAAAAATCCCGATACTCACATTTGCTGGCACTTGTGCACGAGCGGCGCCAGAAGTGCGGAGCGCAGATGTTGAATGACGAGCGCGGAGTTGTTGCGCGAGAGATAGTAGGCCGCCTCGAGCGCGACGTCATGCAGCACGAAGGGGCTGACGATGCTGTTAACGACGGTGACGATCAGCTGGTGCAGATATTGCGTGCCCAATCGCTTCGAGACGCGCAGCAGCCATTTCACGTCCTCGCCGTAGGGCGGATTACGAGCGTACTTGGCCTGCGGCCGGTCGTCATGCACACGTCGCGCGAGCGTCTCCAGAGCTAGCATGCCCACGCGATAAGCGGCGAGGAGGGCACGGCCCTGCTGGTGCGTGAACGGCTGATTTTGTCTGTGTACCTGCTGCACAGTCATATTAGTATTAATATTTTTCTATAGAAATATAGCCATTTGAATTGTGATATTTGAGAAGTCTCAAATATTTTGGATGGTGAGTACTTACTTGTGGCTGAGAGCGGACGGTTGACATGATGGGCTGCGCCGGAATCAGGGCTGGGCCAGGTAATCCGTTTTGACCCGGCATAGGCCCTGAAATGCCAGCTTGCACCTGGAATGCAAACAATTTTTGTAACAAAGTTCTTGGTAAAAGTTGTACTGCCACTTAAATACAATCATAAATAGCGAGACTAACATTCAATCGAACAATACATAAAATAACAAAATGAACAATCATTAAACTTTTACGAATAATTTTCAGAATAAAGAAAAACATTATATAATAAGGATAAATCAATACTTTACAACAAAAAGAAACAATCATACGAAAATTAATGAAATATAAAATATGATAAAAGTTTTATCGTGACATCATACCTGACCGAAAGACACACTGCTATTGCCTCTCCAATTTAACTTAAAATGGAAAAAGATTTACAGACGATTAGTATAAAAAAATACGAGAATAAAAAAAACGACATCACGATAAAACTTCATGCACATCGATAAAAAGGAACTATGAGAAAATACTCATCAGTCATTCTCTCTCTTTTCCGCACATCACACACCCTATCACAACGAATAACGAGAAGGAAAAGAGTAATGCGATATTTACATTGACGGGCACGGGCTGCTGCATGGTGAACATGTGCTGCGTCCCCGGGGGCGGATGTACGTTGACGGCTGTAACAGTTGGCTGGGCCGCGTAGTACTGAGGCATCTGCGCCGGCGGCGGTTGGGTCGGCGGCTGGTGATGCGGATGCTGCGGCATCTGGGGATGCTGGACCGGACGGCCCGCGTGATGGGGCGAGTACGGATGGAACAGTTGCATGTTGGGCGGTGCCTGGGGCGGCAGGGCCACGTGATGCGGGGGCAGCGGACCTGCGCCGAACGGCTGGTGCGGGAACGCGTGGTGCGGGTGCACGAAGCTGTACGGACCCACGGTGTACGGCATACCAACTTCTGAAAGCATCAGTCGTTGTTTATATTTTCATAGAATAAATTTGAACGCAGAGTTTGGGGATAGTGGATTGCGAAAATACTCTCACCCAAAGGAGCCAGTGTGGTTATAGCTGGATGCGCATATGGCTGAGGTTGCGGCGGCGGTTGGGCGCTCGTCACCACGACCGCCTGCGCCTGGCCCGGCATCAGCTGGCCCTGCGACATGTCGACGGCCGGGCCCGGCTCGACCACCAACTGACCATTGGCGTCAAGCTGCAACGACTCGTGGGGTATATCGTCTTGCTGCTCGCCACCAGGTGTGTGCTATATTAAAAGAATTCAAATAATTAGCCTCAATTTACCTTTGACATAATTAGAGTATCGGCCATGAATAGGAAGTGTGACTTACCCTCAAGTACAGTTCGTACCAATACTTGGCGACTTGGAACAGGACTTCTGGATACACACCTCCGCCCTTGGCCGTATTTTCCACAGTAACACAGGCCTTTTCAAGCATGACATCACTTTGTTCCTTGCACTATAGTAGACATAGCAATCCCGTGAGTAAAATTTAAATTCCTGATAAAGGCCATTCCCTTTTAAACAAGCTTACCTGTAAAATAGCCCTCTGAATCTCGTTCGGATTAAGAGCGTGAGCGTGGGGCAGACAGGAAAGGGCCAGCTCCGCCGCAGCCCTCACCATATTGGGATCGCTTCCCCTCGAGCTCTTGTCAGCAATGCTTACCGCCTCGGGCGGCGTCAGGTGACCCTCCCAGCTGTCGATCAAGAACCAGATCGCCGGGGCGCCAATTTCCATCGCTTGTCCGGTGATCCAGCTCACATGGCTTGAGTACGTCCTGCTCAGCCAGTTGGGACTGACGCAATTGTGCAAACCCAAAGCGTATAGGCCGAGCTGGAAGGCGCACATGTGAAGGGCGCGATGAGGCCCGTGATGGTTCTGGCTGGTCGACGCCTGCGTGAACAGGGACGTGGAGCTGTTTCCGCCGGCCTTTGTCAGTACTGTCTTGGCGAGTTCGCACATAAAGTGCGCGCCAGCTTCCGAAGGTTGATTGGGTATGGATGGCTTGGCAATGGAGGCCCGCTTGCTCTTGTACCTGTGCCGAGACGAGCTGGATTTTAACGGGAGGGTAGTGGCAGAGTTCGCGAATTTGCGGGGTAGTCGGTACCCTTACGGAAGGAGAGTACAGAATACTCGACGGGGGCGGGTATCACGCATGTGATTTCATTAAGTGGTTATATGGTAGTACTTTTCGATACTAGTGCGGTAAAAGTGATTCTTGCACGAGTATGAGCTTGTTGCCCGAGCGAAGCTAGGGTAACAATCACGCTCACGTGAGAATTGTTTTTACCACCTGTATCGAATATTATTTCTGACACTCCGTACGCAAAGCTCGATTTCGCACACGCTTGAATAAAAAAGCATGCGCTAAATCAAGCTTTCTACACGTTGTCTAAAAAAATACTGTTCGATACGCGAGCCAGAAGATGATTTTAACTTCGTGTGACCTTTTCACCTTCGCTTCGCTCGGGCGCAAACGTCTGCCCGAGTATGAAATCACTTCCACGCCCTAGTATCGAAATGTACTATTTTGACACAGACTGCTATTTTAGCGCACGATTGCAAACGTAAGTGTGTGTAAAAGTAGTACTTTACGCACGGAGTGTCAAAAAGCATTTTACGCACGTTTAGATTTTCAAGCATGCGCTAAAATAGCACTTTACGCGCGTTGTGTCAAAAAATAATGTTCGATACTCGTGATTCTGACTCGCTTCGCTCAGGCGACAAACTCACACTCGTGCCAGGATCATTTTTATCGCACTAGTATCTAAAAGTACTATTATTTACGTTGACATGAAGTCGAACGTGAAAAATGTAAAAATATTTAGAGTGATTTCACCAGTGAATGAACGAATAAGGAAATTTCAATTTTTGTTATTTAAGAGTTAAGAGAATTAAAAATGGATTAAAAGCAAAAATCTTTTTTAATTCGTATTTTTAAATCTTTAAACTTTACGTCAGTGACAAAATTTTAGATAAAGAATAACAGTAGAAATTTTGTTTAAAATAAATCTGTAAATATCTCCTAAAAACCAGTAAATGAACACGCGATCTTAGTATCTAAATACATTTCGCCAGTGAATAAACACTCAATAGCAGCGATTTTATGATTTTATTCTTAACAAAATAATTTCTTTTATGCAGAATCTTTATGTAAAATGAAATAAAATTTTTCAAAGATTCGAAAATTATGTCATGTTAGATAAATAATACATAAAAAACTTGATATTTTCATATATTTAAAGAAAATGTTCGTTAACTGGTGACTGTTCGGATATTGGTGAAGTCACCCCATCATGGTTATGACATTAATACAGAAAGCTGACAACATTTGGATTCTTAAGAACCAGCACTAGATCACATTAAGGAGGTGCGGGAGACTTGATTAACATCAACTTAAAGAATTTTTTACAATGATTGTTACACATAACATGATACAAGCAACGGAATACATTGATGGTAGAGGTCTTAAGATGACGAAATTTTTTTTTTTGAACGACATTTAATTATTAATAAGGCGGTCTTACAACTAAAAATAAAAAAAAAATCAAATTTTGTTTATTGCATTTTTCAATTATATATATGTTATTCTGAACCTAAAAAAAAACTAGTTTGGATCAAACATTAAAAAAATTTAAGATGATATGGCTGAAAGAGCTTACTATCGTTAAAATGACAACAAAATTGATTTTCTTTTTTATTTTGCCATTTTTATGCTTTTTTTTTCCTTTTTATTAGAATATATTACCCTTAGGGAGAATGTACATATAAGCGCTGCGCTACGCTGTCGCATTGATTACTTGTAGATCTCGTCGTTGATTGGCTAATATTTAAATGTTAGCCAATCAGCGACGTGGTCTACAAGTAATCAATGTGACAGCGTAGCGCAGCGCAGCGTAGCGCAGCGCTTATGTACATTCTCCCTTACGCATAGAAGGTCGGATCGGGGGGTTCTGGTGAAGCCAGACGGCACTACGCTCGAGTCTCGCGCGAAATTCAAATCATACGCGTATACATACATGATAAAACCAGCTTTAGCCGTAAATTGCAAATACATTTATTATAAACAAATTTATTGTTAATATTAAAAATGTTTAAATATTTTAATTATATATTTGGAGTGTGTAAACCTGAAAAAACTATTGTTTTTTTTTAATATTGAAAATTTAAATATTAAAAATATTACTCTTAAAATTATAAAAAAAAAGAAGAAATGATTACCTAACCTATCTAAAACGGAAAAAAGAATTGTAAATGTAAAAGATTATTTAGATATTAAAAAATAAATTTTAATACATAATAAGAGAAGTGCATGAAATAGTTCATTACACCCGAGCGAAGCGAGGGTGGAAAGGCACACGAGATGAGAATCTCTTTCCCGCACATGTATCGTACAGAACTTTTTGATACGATGTATGGAAAGTTCGATTTCGAGCACACACTTTTTGCCGAGCGTGCGGGAAATCGAACTTTACGCACGGAGTGTCGAAAAAAAGTTTTAACGCAGTTGGGGGCTACAACGTTGATTTCCTGCACTTAGCTAATGGCAATAATATTATATTAATAAACAAAATGACATAGTTTAAATATAAAATCAACTATAATGCAAAAATTATATTATTGGCATTACTCGATGGAAACGAACGAGAAGGTGGCAGGTTTTCATTCCATCAGAATAGCATGGGATAAAAGGAAATACAGGTAGGTTGGGTGTGAGTGGATGTGGCTTGATTTTCAATCCAAGACTATTTACAAACGAAAACTATTTACATACATATATGAATAAAGCTACTAAAATATACTTCTAAAAACGAGGTACCAGTAGAATCACCTTCACCAAAAACTATATAATTATAAACAAATAAATAAAATAAAGTAAGTATCCCTATATCTGAACAGTAAACTTAACAAAAATATTCCTGTATAGGAATAGATATAGTTATTATTATATATTTTATATACTTGCATTATCATTTTTAAAATTGGAAAACTAATGAAAATCTCAGACGTGTTCAGTTATAAGAGCATTTCTCTTATCCGCAGACATGTAAAAAGTATTAAATTAATAAAATAAAGTTTCAAAAACTGAACAAATGAATAAAACATTCAACATAGCATAACATCTTCAGACAATTTATACAAAATGTAGTAATTTATACACCTAATAAACAAATTTATTTAAAAATATACGTAACATGCATGAATTGAACATTTTATTATTGTAATTTTTGTAATTTACTGCACGGGTTTTTAAGGTTGTAATTACCATATGTCTTTTATTTGTGGAATCGCGGTGGTCTCTGGACATCCACTTGAGGAAATAAAAAATATGAAGTCTCACAAAAAGTTTAATAATGTAATGTCTGTGTGCTAAACATTCTTCAAGAAGACAAAAATCATTAAAATTAGTCGAAATTATTTCTTCAAGGTATTTATAGTTAATAAGAAACCTATGTTTTTTTCGGTATAATGCAGTTTAAATTGTTTTTCAAAAACATCGTAAGCTTTAATAATAATTAAATAGAATACATCACAGGGGATTTTAAGGTTTCCTAATTCTTTATCAGGCACTGCATACGTCCTACAAAAAATTAATAAATCTGTGGAATGTTCAAAATTTTGATTTCCTCTAGTCAGGATATCTTTACATTTCACGCAGCCGATTTTATTTAAACATTTATAAATTAAATATCCGGCTACGTACTTCATATCACATCTCTCTAATGTAACGGTCTCAATCGCATTACTAATCGTTGATGAATCGTTTAAATCAAGTTCAGGTATCTCAATATCATTATCATCTTCATTAAAGAATTCGTTTAGTGCCCATACTTGTAATCGGGCATGGATTTTATTTACTTTTTCTTCTACGTTTAGTTCATTTTCTTTACGACTTTTAATCACTTCAGTATAATTACCCTGGTAGAAAATTAATCATAAGTTGGCCAGAATATGGCTAAGCCATATGCTGGTTAAGCATATTCTGGCCAACTTATAGTTAATTTTCTACCAGGGTACTTAATAAATTAATACGTTCATCCGGTTTACCCTACTAAAAAATCTCACGTGAGATCTCAGGTGAGAACTCACATGAGATTTCACGTGGTATCTCAGGCCAAAATCTCATGTGAAATTCCGGTTCGCGAGCTGCTAAAATCCCTTTAATGATAAAAAATCAGTTTCTGGGAAATAGGAGTCGCCTATTAGGTTACACTCCCCAGATAAGTTAAAAAATCTATGTTTTGAAGCGCTTAGCCATTTTTTACAATTTAAGAAATTTTACACATGAGATCTCATGCGAAATCTCACGTGAGATTTCATGTGAGAAATTTGAAACATGAGATTCCATAGTTCTTCTCCATTCACGTGGAATCTCACGTATCAAATTTCTCACGTGAAATCACTCGTGAGATCTCATGTGTAAAATTTCTAATGTAAGACGTATGCAGTGCCTGATAAAGAATTAGCAAACTTTAAAATCCCTTGTGATGTATTCTATTTAGTTATTATTAAAGCTTACGATGTTTTTGAAAAACAATTTAAACTGCATTATACCGAAAAAAACATAGGTTTCTTATTAACTATAAATACCTTGAAGAAATAATTTCGACTAATTTTAATGATTTTTGGCTTCTTGAAGAATGTTTAGCACACAGACATTACATTATTAAACTTTTTGTGAAACTTCATATTTTTTATTTCCTCAAGTGGATGTCTAGAGACCACCGCGATTCCACAAATAAAAGACATATGGTAATTACAACCTTAAAAAATCGTGCAGTAAATTACAAAAATTACAAAAATAAAATGTTCAATTCATGCATGTTACGTATATTTTTAAATAAATTTGTTTGTTAGGTGTATAAATTATGTACATTTTGTATAAATTATCTGAAGATGTTATGCTAAGTTTAATGTTTTATTCATTTGTTCAGTTTTTGAAACTTTACTTTATTAATTTAATACTTTTTATATGTCTGCGGATAAGAGAAATGCTCTTATAACTGAATACATCTGAGACTTTCATTAGTTTTCGAATTTTAAAAATAATAATGCAAGTATATAAAATATATAATAATAACTGTATCTATTCCTATACAGGAATATTTTTGTTAAGTTTGCTGTTCAGATATAGGGATACTTTCTTTATTTTATTTATTTATTTATAATTATATAGTTTTCGGTGAAGGTGATTCTACTGGTATCTCTTTTTTTAGAAGTATATTTTAGTAGCTTTATTCATATATGTATGTAAATAGTTTTCGTTTGTAAATAGTCCTGGATTGAAAATCAAGCCACATCCACTCACACCCAACCTAGCTGTATTTCCTTTTATTCTATCCTATTCTGATGGAATGGAAACCTGCCACCTGCACGTTCGTTTCCATCGAGTAATGCCCATAATATAATTTTTTCATTATAGTTCATTTTATATTTAATACTATGTAATTTTTTTTATTAATATAATAGTATTGCCATTAGCTAAGTGCAGGAAATCAACGTTGTAGCCCTCAACGGCGTTAAATTTTTTTCGATACTCGTGCGCAAAGCTCGATTTTGCACACGCTTGGCAAAAAACGTGTACTCAAAATCTAGCTTTCCACACGTAGTATAAAAAAATACTGTACGCTACATGTTCGGAAAAGAGATTCTCGTCTCGTGTGCCTTTCCACCCTCGCTTCGCCCAGGTGTAAACGTCACACGAGACGAAAATCTACTTTCCCGCACTAGTGTCGTAATATACTATTTCATGCACTTCTCTTATTATGATGTATTAAAATTTATTTTTTAATATCTAAATAATCTTTTACATTTACAATTTTTTTTCTGATTTAGATATGTTTGGTAATCATTTCTCCTCTTTTTTATAATTTTAAGAGTAATATATATTTTTAATATTTAAATTTTCAAGATTAAAAAAAAACAATAGTTTTTTCAGGTTTACACACTCCAAATTTATAATTAAGATATTTAAAAATTTTTAATATTAACAATAAATTTGTTTACAATAAATGTATTTGTAATTTACGGCTAAAACTGGTTTTATCATGTACGCGCATGATTTGAATCTCACGCGAGACTCGAGCGTAGCGCCGTCTGCCATCTGGGGGGCTGAACTAACGTTTATTTTGGCTTCACCAAAACCCCCCAATCCGACCTTCTATGCGTAAGGATAATATATTCTATATTCTCTGAATTATTGTAAGAGATTTTTATGTTCAAAGGTCACATAACCTCACTCTCCCATAGACATAGGCTGATTTGTGCACGTGAGAATTGTGCACCGATTTATCGTGCACAGAGAAAAGAAAAGAAAATTTTGTTCACAAAACGTTTTTACTTTTGCACAAAATTTGTACACTTTACGGAAAAAGATGAAATTCAGTAATGTGCACAAGATTGTTGTGCACAATTACATAAAATAATATTTCAACCAAAAAAAGTATTGCACACTGTGCTTATTTATCGTGCACGTAATATAGGGCTGGGCGATTGTGCACAAATAAATTCATTAAAAATATATCTAACCGATTGTGCACAAATCTATTTATTTAATTATTCCTCGCCGATTGTGAATAAGTCTAGTTCATACGAAGGTTCATACGAAGTCTTATAGCAGTGTTGCCAGATTGGGCAACAAGTAGCGAATTGGGCTAGTTTAAAAACTGAGCTCGCGGGAAAAAAATCGAGATGGCTATTTATAGGGAATTGGGCTACAAGACAGTACTGTTAATAACCGATATGGCGATTGTCTAGCCAACAACATTAAATTTTAAATCAAATAAAAATTCCAAAACTCAAGTAGCCCGGAGACGCGGGTTCTACGCGTATACGGGAGCGCGTCAGACGTTTATACATGGCAAAATAATTATTTAAATAATTAATAACCCCAAGCAGGCGGGGGATGCGAGTTCCACGCGTATACGGGAGCGCGTCAGACGTTTATACATGGCAAAATAATTATTTAAATAATTAATAACCCCAAGCAGGCGGGGGATGCGAGTTCCACGCGTATACGGGAGCGCGTCAGACGTGCATACAAGGCAAAATAATTATGTAAATAATTCTTAACCCCAAGTAGGCGGGGGGTGCGAGATCCACGCGTATACGGGAGCGCGTCAAACGTGCATACAAGGCAAAATAATTATCTAAATAAATCTTAACCCCAAGTAGGCGGGGGATGCGAGTTCCATGCGTATACGGGAGCGCGTCCGACGTGTATACAAGGCAAAATAATTATGTAAATAAATCTTAACCCCAAGTAGGCGGGGGATGCGAGTCCCACGCGTATACGGGAGCGCGTCAGACGTGCATACAAGGCAAAATAATTATGTAAATATATCTTAACCCCAAGTAGGCGGGGGATGCGAGTTCCATGCGTATACGGGAGCGCGTCAAACGTGTATACAAGGTAAAATAATTATGTAAATAATTCTTAACCCCAAGTAGGCAGGGGATGCGAGTTCCACGCGTATAGGGGAGCGCGTCAGACGTGCATATAAGGCAAAATAATTATGTAAATAATTCTTAACCCCAAGTAGGCGGGGGGTGCGAGATCCACGCGTATACGGGAGCGCATCAGACGTGCATACAAGACAAAATAATTATGTAAATAAATCTTAATCCCAAGTAGGCGGGGGATGCGAGTTCCATGCGTATACGGGAGCGCGTCAGACGTGTATACAAGGCAAAATAATTATGTAAATAAATCTTAACCCCAAGTAGGCGGGGGATGCGAGTTCCATGCGTATACGGGAGCGCGTCAGACGTGTATACAAGGCAAAATAATTATGTAAATAATTCTTAACCCCAACTAGGCGGGGGGTGCGAGTTCCACGTGTATACTGGAATAAGGCAGACGTGCATATAAGGCGAAATAATTATTTAAATAATCCTCAACTCCTAGTAGGTATACGAATGGAACTTGCATCCTCCGCCTACTTGGGGTTAAGAATTATTTACATAATTATTTTGCCTTGTATGTACGTCTGCCTTATTTCAGTATACGCGTGGAACTCTCATGCCCCGCATACTTAAGGTCATAATTATTTACATAATTAGTTGGCCTTGTATGCACGTCTGACGAGCTTCCATATATTCGTAGAACTCGCACCCCCCGCCTAATTGGGGTTGAGAATTATTTACATAATTTTTTGGTCTTGTATGCACGTCTGACGCGCTCCCGTATACGCGTCGAATTTGCATCTCCCGCCTACTTGGGGTTAAGAATTATTTAAATAATTATTTTGCCATGTATACACGTCTGCCTTATTCTAGTATACGCGTGGAACTCGCATCACCCGCCTACTTGGGGTTCAGAATTATTTACATATTTATTTTGCCTTGTATGTACGTCTGACGCGCTCTCGTATACGCGTGGAACTCGCATCCCCCGCCTACTTGGGGTTAAGAATTATTTACACATTTATTTTGCCTTGTATGCACGTCTGACGCGCTTCCGTATATTTGTGGAACTCGCACCCCTCGCCTACTTGGGGTTAAGAATTATTTACATAATTATTTTGCCATGTATAAACGTATGACGCGCTTCCGTATACACGTGGAACTCGCATCCCCCGCCTGCTTGGGGTTATAAATGATTTAAATAATTATTTTTCCATGTATAAACGTCTGACGCGCTCCCGTATACGCGTAGAACCCGCGTCTCCCGGCTATTTGAGTTTTGGAACTTATATTTGATTTAAAATTTAATGTTGTTTGCTAGACAATAGCCATATCGGTTATTAACATTACTGTCTTGTATAAGCTCAATTCGCTATAAATAGCCATCTCGATTTCTTCCCGCGAGCTCATCTTTTAAACTAGCCCAATTCGCTATAAATAGCCATCTCGATTTTTTTCCCGCGAGCTCATCTTTTAAACTATCCCAATTCGCTACTTATTGCCCAATCTGGCAACACTGCTATAAGACTTCGTGTGAACTAGACTTTGTGCACAATCGGTTAGATATATTTTTAATGAATTTATTTGTGCACAATCACCCAGCTCTATATTACGTGCACGATAAATAAGCACAGTGTGCAAGACTTTTTTTGGTTGAAATATTATTTTATGTTATTGTGCACAACAATCTTGTGCACATTACTGAATTTCATCTTTTTCCGTAAAGTGTACAATTTTTTGTGCAAAAGTAAAAACGTTTTGTGAACAAAATTTTCTTTTCTTTTCTCTGTGCGCAATAAATCGATGCACAATTCTCACGTGCACAAATCAGCCTATGTCCTCCCATAAAAGCCTATGTTAAAAACCGATTTTTAACAATTTTTTTCTCGAAAAAATGCTCAGTATAAAATATTGAAAAAATTCAAGCTGCTTTTATTTTATCTAAGTAATGATATATTAAAATTTCCAAGACTTCTGTTAACTTTGCTGTAACAATTGAACATCCTTAAGAAGACACATGTTTCGGGATTTCGATTAAAAAAATTTTTTACTCCACAGTCAAATCAATATTAGATGCAAAAATAGAGATTACAAAATTTACAAAGTACCTCAATTTTCATACTGCTGTAACTTTGTCAATTTTCAAACTTTTGTTTTTTCAAAATGTGAGGAATTTCATCTAGTGTTAAGAAAATTTTTGACTTTGATGATTAAGATTTATCTTACAGAGTTATTAATGAAAAACTGAAAAATGAACATTTTTTAAAATGTAAATATCTCAAAAACTATAATTTTTTTTCTCTGAAAATTTAATATGTTTTTATACATTAAAAAGACTAACTTGTCCAGTAGGTGAGAATATGCTATTTTTGTGCCGCTTTTAAAAAATTGTGCCATTTCTCTATCTATTTACCATCCCATTTACTAATGTATTGATAAAATAAAGAAGAAACTTTAAAATAAGTCGCCAGGCAGGTTTCTTGATCAATTATACGTGAATTTATAGCGATTTTTCAATGTTTAATTGCACCAAATTTAAGTATTCAAGAATCTTCAGTTTCTGCGCCAATTATCAGTAGTGAAGAAATTTCTAATAATAGTGATATTTTTGTAAATGAACTTAATAAGACTTTAAGTTGTTTAAAATTAAAAACTTCAATCAATCAATTAATAATGTTTGACTTTGGACTCAAT
This sequence comes from Torymus aiolomorphi, assembly GCA_036365515.1. Classification (NCBI taxonomy): domain Eukaryota; kingdom Metazoa; phylum Arthropoda; class Insecta; order Hymenoptera; family Torymidae; genus Torymus; species Torymus aiolomorphi. The sequence continues at coordinate 45,185,398 of CM070873.1, read as the reverse complement.
GTCACTATCTAAAGAATAGCCCATGTAAGTTCCAGGCCCATGCTTCATCAATCATATATTTAGTTGCTTTGGGTATAACTGACAATAAATAGTTTTTAGAAATACAGTTGGAATAAGAGTTGTTACTTGTGTATTTCCGAATACAATGCATCATTAATTTCTTTTCGTTTCCAAGTGGCATATGATTGTCGCATCTTACTGTTCACAGTTTGCGGCACTTAGACAGGTGAAGTTTTTAATTTTAAATAACTTAAAGTCTTATTAAGTTCATTTACAAAAATCTCACTATTATTAAAAATTTCTTCACTATTGTTAATTGGCGGTGAAACTGAAGATTATCGACTACTTAAATTTGGTGCAAATAAACATTGAAAAATCGCTATCAATTCACGTATAATTGATCAAGAAACCTGCCTGGCGACTTATTTTAAAGTTTCTTCTTTATTTTATTAATATATTAGTAAATGAGATAGTAAATAGATAGAGAAATGGCATAATTTCTTAAAAACGGTACGAGTTGACAGCTTAGAAATCGAAAAAATCGATTAAAACTTTGAAAATTCATTAAAAAAAGAAATGGACATTTTTCAGTTTTTCATTAATAACTTTGTAAGATGAATCTTAATCATCGAAGTTAAAAGTTTTTAAAAAACTAGATGAAATTCCTCACATTTTGAAAAAAAAGTCTCAAAAGGTTGAAAATTGACAAAGTTAGAGCAGTATGAAAATTGAGTTACTTTTCAAATGTTGTAATCTCTCTTTTTGCGTTTAATATTGATTTGGCTGTGGAGTAAAATAGTAGATTTTGCGTTCGTGGTAGCATATACTATTTTTTTGTACAAAGGCTGCAAAATGACTTTTCGCGGCCCGTATAGAGTAATAGAGGCCGCAAAATACTAAATGTATTTTGTGGCCTAGGCCTTATATTTAGTATTTCGCGGCCTCTATACGGGCCGCAAAAATTCATTTTGCGGCCTGAGGACAAAAAAATAATTTTTAAGCAAAATCCCGAGACACGTGTCTTCTTAAATATGATTTAGAATACAGTGTTATAGTTTTTACGCGAAAAAAATTCGATCTGTGACAGCCTGCCTGAATTTAAGCACGTTCTCCGGGTCAAAACAGCAATTTTAGTTTTTATATTTTTACATAATGTTTTATTAATTTGATAATCCAAGTGTAAGTACATGTAACAAATATATACTTGAAAGAACATAAGACAATTTTTTTCAGACAAATTCAGGCAACAGTCACTATGGCATTGTTACAATTAAAGACAAAAACTTCAATAAGTTCTTTAAATATTTTTATTTTTTATCCAATTTTAACGAAATAAAGCTTATTTTGTTCGTTAAGAAATTTCAGGGCGAGTATCGATGGGAAAATTTATGATACGAGTTACCAGTACGGCGCAATATCAATTTGTTTAAGAAAGTTTTGATGAAAACTTGACTTGCTTTTCTTAAACAAATTGATATTGCACCGTACTGATAACTCGCATCATAAATTTTCCCATCGATACTCGCCCTCAAATTTCTTAACGAACAAAATAAGCTTTATTTCGTTAAGATCGGATAAAAAATAAAAAAATTTAAAGAACTTATTGAAGTTTTTGTCTTTAATTATAACAATAGCATAGTGACTATTGCCTGAATTTGTCTGAAAAAATTGTCTTATGTTCTTTCAAGTATATATTTGTTACGTGTACTTACTCTTGGATTATCAAATTAATAAAACATTATTTAAAAATATAAAAACTAAAATTGCTGTTACGACCCGGAGAACGTCCTTAAATGGAATCAGCCAATTAAATGTCGTTAAAAAAATTTTTCGCCATTTCAAGACCTCTACCTTCAATGTATGTCTTTGCTTGTATCATGGTATGTGTAAAAATCATTGTAAAATATTCTTAAAGTTGACGTCAATCAAGACTTCCGAACCTCCTTAAGAGAGCGAGCTTGAAAACATACACACACACGCGCGCGCGCGCGCACACGCGTGCACACGCACACACATACACACACGCACGCACGCACACGTACACACACACACACACGCGCACACGCATGCACGCACACGTACACACGCGCACGCGCGCACCGTTGCATATGTATATTATATTTAAAAAGCATTGCAAAGCATCTTTTTATTGTACGACACGGAGACGACAAAGCGTAAAAACGCAAACACAAAACTCTTGGAAACTCTGCTCAACACTATTGCGCGGAGAACGTAATAGTGCTGCAGCCTCTTTCCGTAAGGGTAGCGCCGGGCAGCTGAACAAAGCTGGTATCCATACGCACCTGTTTTCCTTGGTCCTGGTGGACGCGGCCTGCTGCGCGGGTGGAGGCTGTAGCGACATCGCGCCCATGGAAGCCTCGAGCTCGGCGCTGGTGCTGCTGTGAGGACGGCTGTTGTTGCCCACAAGACCCTCACTTGAACCAGATGCCTCTGGGCCGGATAGAGGTGAGGAGCAGGCTTTGTCGCGCCGGAAGCCGGAGAGCTGTAAAAGAAGTGTTTTGCGTTAGATTTTCAACTATTTTTTATGTGAGTAACTAGAAATTTTGTAGCGGTGATAATTACCTGACTCTTTGTCGGCGGATTCGCACTGTAATAGCTGCTTACTATCGGAGATTTTATTAACTGATGGACTTCGCGATCTAGAAGTTTGTCCATGATTCTGGCCACCTTCATCGGTTCATCCTTGTAGTGGACTAAAAGAGTTATAGCCAGCTCTCCCCTACGAAAAATATTGTTCGTTATTAAAAATGTCAAAAAACCCAAATTCTTTAATAGCTTTAATATTTTTTAATGATAATAAAATCACCTCTGGCGACGTGTTCCCTCGCAAAGTAGGGGGTGTTCGGCTTCGCTGACGTTCGCCTTGAGACCCAGAGCTGCCACGGCCGCGTCGAAACCCAGGTTCTCGTCAACGTCTGTGGGCAGTTTAGACCCTGCGAATCATTCCCCGCTCTTATAATAACTCAATTTACAAAAATTAAACTGAACACTTTTCATTCTGGAAATATCAACCCAAACGCAATCAACCTATCAATTTTGTTAAAAAAAGTGATATTTTCTAAAATGATGCTATGCAGGTATTTTCTACTATTTTCAATTTATTCAGCGTGTCTAAGCAGCCACGGACATTTAAACATTTTTCTTCACAAAAGCAAATAAAAATATTTGCTAGTTTTGCTATATTAAAACACACATAACATTACTGATGGTGCATGGCTGCGCATAGACACGCGCAGAGAAATGATCTGTTAGTGGCAAGAGGAAAATCCTTTTCTTAAAATCCTCTCGCAGTAAAACGATTATCGTTTAAAATCTAGCATATTATTCTTGAGGAAAAAAATTAATTTTTTGTTTCAAGATTATATTTTTCTTCTGCCAAAGTCTTATTTTTTACTCCCACAAATAGAATCCTTTTTAGGCAAAATGATGTCATCTTGCTAAATGAAAATTTTTCTCTTGATAATGGACCATGTTGATAAAGTTTTTACTACAAAATGATGTTCCTTTTGTCACAAGAGGAAATAAGAGTAATTACTACAAATAATTAATCATATAATTAATTACAAGACAATTAGGTAATTATTAGTTATATAACATAGTTATTCTGACTACCCTCCATTATTTGAATCAAATTAAAAATTGAACGATGGGAAGGGTCAACCCTTAAAATAAAACAACTTCACATTCTATCATCCAACGTTTCGCTGAACCATGTTGTCAGCCTCTTCAGGGAACTGTTTATTGACAATACAAGCAATATATGTACATTAAAAACATACGGTTATCAAACGCTTTTCAAAATCAAAATGAACAAAAAACATAAACTTACTATAGTATCCACGACATGTTACATATTTGGTATTTTCACGAGCTATATTTATATTAATGCGCATGCCCCGTTACTATGACCACGGACTTCGTCTGTCCTTTTCTAAGTTTCTTGTAAGCTTATACGTGTGTATAATATGTACGGGCAGTAACAGCTGTGGCAATGACTATATATTCTAGTCAAATCTTTCCTTATTTAGTCTTTTAGTTTACATACAATGTTACTCAATGTTAGTATTATTGATAATGTAGTTGTTACTACAACAGAAAAATATTTTTTAACATGTCGTGGATATTATAGTAAGTTTATGTTTTTTGTTCATTTTGATTTTGAAAAGCGTTTGATAACCGTATGTTTTTAATGTACATATATTGCTTGTATTGTCAATACAGTTCCTTGAAGAGGCTGACAACGTGGTTCAGCGAAACGTTGGATGATAGAATGTGAAGTTGTTTTATTTTGAGGGTTGACCAGCGTTAGTTTATCCAAAAGTCTACGCTCATAGTTTATGACTGTAGACGAGTGGCGCCACAACGTCATATCATTGGAACTCATGCACGAATATGAATAAAATTTGAAATTTTGGTCGAATGAGCTATTTATAAATAATCTATTTTGAATTTGAATAATCCATACTCATTGCAAACATTAAAAAAAAGTTAGTTATGAATTAAACGTTAGCCCATTCGACAAAATTTCAAATTTTATTCATATTGGCGCATGAGTTTCAATAATATGACGTTGTGGCGCCACTCGTCTAAAGTCATGAACTATGAGCGTAGACTTTTGTATAAACCAACGCTGGGGTAGACCCTTCCCATCGTTCAATTTTTAATTTGATATTAGTTATATACTTATGGAAAGTATGAATACAACATTTAATGAATAAAAAAAGAATTATCTATTCAAGTTAAGTAACTGTCGAGATATGAATTTTAAAAAATCAGTTGATTCTTCTGAAATATATATTGCCTTTTTTATACTCCCTGTCAGAAGCTTAGACTTGTGGTTAAGGTACCGGCTTCCCAATCCAAAGGTCAAGGGTTCGACTCCCAGTCACTGCACTTCCAGAACTATCCTCGAAAACATTTTTTCTTCGATTTTTTCACGAAATTAACCAATATTAATAAATTATTAAAATAAAAAAATATATAAATAAAATAAAATACATAAAAAATATAAATAATAAAATAAAAGTTAAAATAAATAAAAGTAATATAAGTAACATTTTTTTATTTAAATAAAAAATACGTTTAAAATTTTTTCTCAGAGGACAAGAGGTTTCTTCTTCATACAAAACGACTTTGGTTAGAGAGGATTTTCCTATTGGTCAGCTAGACCTTCTATTTCCTTCAAGGGAAATCCTTTTCGTACAAGAATAAATTGCCAGAAAAGGATTTTTCTGTTGTGGCAAGAGGAATTAATTTTGGCAACGAAAACAAGATTATTTTCCTCTTGGACCAAAAGGATTCCATTTGCTACTAATGAACTTTTTTTCTGCGTGCATGCTGAGGATTATCAAAAAACTTATATATGAAAAATGTACAAGTTTTGTGCACCACGACGTTGGCAATGGCAAACTTGTTCATACTTGGAGTATTGAGAGCATCGAAAATGAAGCTCGCCAGCATGATGGGCAGTAGAGCGTGGCCTCGTGTGCGCAGTACTCCGTCCCTCAGCTGCTTTGCTCTGTTCCTGATCATCGCGTACTCCTCGGGCCCCAGAGGTATTCGCTTCAGCAGGGTAACGAGCTCGCTCTCTTGGTGGGCCAGTTTTACCTGCAAAAAGAAGCACACATTCTAATACCTCCGTACAAATGTTACTATCTCATCAAGTAGGATATTTGTGCGATGTTTACCTCAAGTGGTTTCGTGCTCGCGGGCGGTCTGGCCATCTCCAAGCCGAAGAGGCCGACTCTGAAGGCCAGATTGTAGTACTCCGGGTTCTCCGCGAGTACTGTACAGAGAAATCCGCACTTGGCGAGGGTCGCCGAAGCGGAGCAGGTGAGCTGATGGGATGCCGGGTTCACCTGCTGCTTCTTCCGCTTGCCCTTGACGGGCATGGGAGGCACTTCGATCATGAGATCCGGAGGATTGGCCAGCAGCTCCTCAGCGAGCTTGACTCCCAGAATACAGGCCTCGCGCGTGTGGCCGTGCGCGTACAGACCCTCCGCTCGCGCGAACAGTATGTCCCAGGGGTCCTCGGTCTTCTTCAGATTGCCCAGGATCGTACTGAGGTTGGCCGAGCCCTGGGGATCCGTCGGCTTGCTGTCCTTGGGGGCGCTGTTCGCTGCGGCTTTGGCGTCGTAGTAGTACACGTTGTACTCGTCGCCGGAGGGACTGTCGCTGCTCGACGACGAGCTCTCGTCCTTGGACGGCCTTCTGGAGGGGTCCTTCTCCTGGTCGGACTCCTGCTGCTCGCTACTCTTCTTCAGCGCGCCGCCCCCATTGACGAGCACCGGCGCAGCGGGGGCCGTGGGCGCCGCCGCCGCCGCCGCCGCCGCCGCCACGGCCACGGGCGGCTCGCCAACGACCACGACAGCGGCCGCTATCGCCTGGCCCACAGCCATGGCCTCGGAGTACTCGACGCTCGAGGCGCTGAGAGGCCCGCAGGCGCCGTTCTCCTTCGGCGACAACTTCTGTCGGATGCTGCTGTCGCTCGTGTCGCTCTGCGTCTCGGACGAAGTGTTGGAGCGCAGCTGATCCGAGCCCTGCGCGTTCTTCAGACTGACATTGCTGTTGGACGAGGACTCGCTACCGCCGCCCTCTTGAGAATCTGTGTCGCAGCAGTTGTTGGGCTGCTCGAAGCCGCGGCGGACGACGAGGACGGGCATCTCGGCCAGGTCGGCGATGTCGCCGTCGTTCTCGCAGAAGCCCTCGCTGCTGTCGCTGCTGCGGTTGCCGTCCCCCCCTCCACCATTCGCGCGCGAGCACAGACCCGGAAAGTCTCGGTGATTCAGTCTTCGCCGGTCCATGTAGCTGAACTCCACCATGCCGTGACAGTGCCGCCGGCCGTGGTGGTGCGTCGTCGGTGGCTGGCAGTTCAAAACTGCAGAGCTCGAATTCACCTGTTACGGCAATAAAATGAGAACGTTCATTTTTCCCCTCATTTCAGCAAACACACTCCGGCAGATTGCCACACACCTGATTCATCTCAGTCTTTGTGTCGCCAGTATGCCTGAAACACGTGAACGGACAATGGTACATGGGATTGCTGTTAGCCGTGTAGGTAATACCAGGCAGCGTGTACTCCTCCCAGTCGAGGTAGCAGGCCTCCAAGGCAGGCTTGAAGCCAATGAAGAGCTCGAGATCTGTTTTCAGTGAGTCTTTCTGACTGCCGCCGTTGTTGCGGTTGTGCGCGTTCTGAGACACTGTCGTCCCGCGAATCTTCGTCAACTGTCGTGAGAATATGACTTAAGGATTAAAATACGTACAGAGGAGAGAAATTGTTCTTAATACGTCATATATGCTTTTTTTAATTGCGAGATGCCTAAATTTTGAAGATAAAAATCTATACCCTGATGCAAATGGAAAATGTATATGATTGTAAATGTGTGTGTGTGTGTGTGTGTGTGTGTGTGTGTGTGTGTGTGTGTGTGTGTGTGTGTGTGTGTGTGTGTGTGTGTGTGTGTGTGTGTGTGTGTGTGTGTGTGTGTGTGTGTGTGTGTGTGTGTGTGTGTGTGTGTGTGTGTGTGTGTGTGTGTGTGTGTGTGTGTGTGTGTGTGTGTGTGTGTGTGTGTGTGTGTGTGTGTGTGTGTGTGTGTGTGTGTGTGTGTGTGTGTGTGTGTGTGTGTGTGTGTGTGTGTGTGTGTGTGTGTGTGTGTGTGTGTGTGTGTGTGTGTGTGTGTGTGTGTGTGTGTGTGTGTGTGTGTGTGTGTGTGTGTGTGTGTGTGTGTGTGTGTGTGTGTGTGTGTGTGTGTGTATGTGTGTGTGTGTGTGTGTGTGTGTGTGGCTAAACGTTGAAATAGGAACGTATTTGTACACTTGCATCCATCTTTTTACATTTTCTTAAATTTACGCCCATGTGTTAGACTTATAATTTACAAGTTTTACGAAAATATATATAAACATAAAAAACGTATTTACATTTATTAAATTCCATCATTTATGACATAAAAATAAAATATATATTTTTATAAATAAAAATAAGTTTCTGCAATAAAACATTGAGTATAAATGTAGATAAATGTAATTTCATGTCATGTTTCAATTACAACATTTATAAATATTTGTATAGATTCATTTACATTTATATATAGGTTTTATTCCAGAAATTCAGCATTTTTTACATTAATATATATTTTCGATATCCAGCTGGGTGCTTGTTCAAGGAGTCCAAATATCTCTTCGGTGGGTACCATAAGGAAAGTTAATTCCATTCAACACTCATTTGGTTAACTTGTTTTAATAAACAAAAGCAAGCTTTGTAAAAAAGTCGGAAAATGAGGCACGCGCACCTTATCGATGATCTTCATGTGCCAGGCAGTGAACTGAGCGTGCAGCATTTCCCTCTCGGACGGCGATAATCCAGGATTGAGCGCCGCCAGTCGCCAGAGCACGACTATCTCATCGCAAAGGGATGAGCAGGCGTGCTGCGAGGCATGCGCATTGCTGTTCATGTTGCCGTGTTTACCGCCCCCGTGGCCATTGCCATTAAGAAGGGCGACCTTGGTGTTGAACCACCAGACCAGTATCTGCTCGCAGGCCATGCACTCCTCGGTGATGATCTCGAGGAGGGGAATGGCGTTGCGATCGGTGCGCTTAAACATCTCACGCACGATGCTCAGCAGGTTCCACATTCCCTCGGGCTCGCGGCCGCGCAGGGGCCGCAGCAGGGAGGACCACTCCGCGGCGGCAGGTGGGGCCGTTGTGCTCAGGTAGTTGACGTCACTGCAAAGAGAAGTTGCCGTTAGGTTTCGCTTGCTACGCGTTGAAAAAGCAGTTTCGCTGCTTATCGGACAATCAAGTCTATGAAGCTGAAGTTAGCAGCGAGATCTATCAGCGACAAGCAATTTTGCAGTGGCTCTCAACCCAAAAATACAATTACGCTTAATCGAGGTATACAATCATTCTAACGTGGATTTTCTACTACTGGAAACCAAAAAAAGTATTTCGAATCAAAATCACGTGTTATATAATTAATTACAATGAATTATTTATTGATAATACCATACTTGCAAAATCAAGCTGAAAATATACGTCTTTTCCACGTTTCCCCGCTTCCTATCGAAAAACTAAAGGTGTACATTTTCTAAAACTTGGCAAAGATATTCGAGAAACTCCAAGAAAGAAGGTAAAAGAGTTTCGAAAAATGTACACCTTCCATTATTTATTTATAAGAGCTTAATTGCAAAATTAAGCGAAAAATATACGTCTTTTGCATGTTTCTTCGCTTCCTATAAAAAAACGAAAGGTGTACATTCTCTGAAACTTTGCAGAGATATTCAGGATAATCCTAGAATGAAGCTGAAAGAGTTTCAAAAAATGTACACCTTCCATTATTTATTTTTAAGAGCTTAATTGCAAAATTAAGCGAAAAATATACGTCTTTTCCATCTTTCTTCGTTTCCTATGGAAAAACTAAAGGTGTACATTCTCTGAAACTTTGCAGAGATATTCAGGATAATCCTAGAATGAAGCTAAAAGAGTTTAAAAAAATGTACACATTCCATTATTTATTTATAAGAGCTTAGTTGCAAAATTAAGCGAAGAATATACGTCTTTATCATGTTTCCTTGCTTCCTATCGAAAAACTAAAGGTGTACATTTTTTGAAACTTTGCAGAGATATTCGCAACGATGCCAGAAAGAAGCTAAAAGAGTTTCAAAAAATGTACACCTTTCATTATTTATTTATAAGAGCTTAATTGCAAAATTAAGCGAAAAATATACCTCTTTTCCATGTTTCTTCGCTTCCTATAAAAAAACTAAAGGTGTACATTCTCTGACACTTTGCAGAGATATTCAGGATGATCCTAGAATGAAGCTGAAAGAGTTTCAAAAAATGTACACCTTCCAATATTTATTTTCAAGAGCTTAATTGCAAAATTAAGCGAAAAATATACGTCTTTTCCATGTTTCTTCGCTTCCTATAGAAAAACGAAAGGTGTACATTCTCTGAAACTTTGCAGAGATATTCAGGCTAATCCTAGAATGAAGCTAAAAGAGTTTCAAAAAATATACACCTTCCATTATTTATTTATAAGAGATTAATTGCAAAATTAAGCGAAAAATATACGTCTTTTCCATGTTTCTTCGTTTCCTATGGAAAAACTAAAGGTGTACATTCTCTGAAACTTTGCAGAGATATTCAGGATAATCCTAGAATGAAGCAAAAAGAGTTTCAAAAAATGTACACCTTTCATTATTTATTTATAAGAGCTTAATTGCAAAATTAAGCGGAAAATATACGTCTTATCCATGTTTCCTTGATTCCTATCGAAAAACTAAAGGTGTACATTTTCTGAAACTTGGCAGAGATGTTCGAGACAATCCCAAAAGGAAGCTGAAAGAGTTTTAAAAAATGTACACCTTCCATTAATTATTTATAAGAGCTTAATGCAAAATGAAGCGAAAAATATACGTCTTTTTTTGTTTCCCCGCATTCTATCGAAAAAATAAAGGTGTACATTCTCTGAAACTTCGCAGAGATACTATGGATAAGCCCAGAATGGAGCTAAAAAAGTTTCAAAAAATGTACACCTTCCATTATTTATTTATAAGAGGTTAATTGCAAAATTAAGCGGAAAATATAACTCTTTTCCATGTTTCTTCGCTTCCTATGAAAAAACTAAAGGTGTACATTCTCTGAAACTTTGCAGAGATGTTCGAGACAATCCCAAAAGGAAGCTGAAAGAGTTGTAAAAAATTGTACACCTTCCATTATTTATTTATAAGAGCTTAATTGCAAAATTAAGGGAAAAATATACTTTCGATAGGAATCAAGGAAACATGGAAAAGACGTATATTATCGCTTAATTTTGCAATGAAGCTCTTATAGCTAAATAATGGAAGGTGTACATTTTTGAAACTCTTTCAGCTTCCTTTTGGGATTTTTTCGAAATCTCTGCCAAGTTTCAGAAAATGTACACCTTTAGTTTTTCTATAGGAATCAAGGAAACATGGAAAAGACGTATATTTTTCGCTTAATTTTGCAATTAAGCTCTTATAAATAAATAATGGAAGGTGTACATTTTTTTAAACTCTTTCAGCTTCATTCTAGGATTATCCTGAATATCTCTGCAATGTGTCGGAGAATGTACATCTATAGTTTTTTTTATAGGAAGCGAAGAAACATGGAAAAGAGCTATATTTTTCGCTTAATTTTGCAACTAAGCTCTTATAAATAAATAATGGAAGGTGTACATTTTTTTAAACTCTTTTATCTTCATTCTAGGATTATCCTGAATATCTCTGCAAAGTTTCAGAGAATGTACACCTTTAGTTTTTCCATAGGAAACGAAGAAACATGGAAAAGACGTATATTCTTCGCTTAATTTTGCAACTAAGCTCTTATACATAAATAAAGGAAGGTGTACATTTTTTGAAACTCTTTTAGCTTCATTCTAGGATTATCCTGAATATCTCTTCAAAGTTTCAGAGTGTACACCTTTAGTTTTTCCATAGGAAACGAAGAAACATGGAAAAGACGTATATTTTTCGCTTAATTTTGCAATTAAGCTCTTATAAATAAATAATGGGAGGTGTACATTTTTTGAAACTCTTTCAGCTTCATTCTACGATTATCCTGAATATCTCTGCAAAGTTTCAGAAAATGTACACCTTTAGTTTTTCGATAGGAATCAAGGAAACATGGAAAAGACGTATATTTTTCGCTTAATTTTACAATGAAGCTCTTATAAATAAATAATGGAAGGTGTACATTTTTTGAAACTCTTTCAGCTTCCTTTTGGGATTGTTTCGAACATCTCTGCCAAGTTTCAGAAAATGTACACCTTTAGTTTTTCTAGAGGAATCAAGGAAACATGGAAAAGAAGTATATTTTTCGGTTAATTTTGCAATTAAGCTCTTATAAATAAATAATGGAAGGTGTAAATTTTTTGAAACTCTTTCAGCTTCATTTTAAGATCATCCTGAATATCTCTGCAAAGTTTCAGAGAATGTACACCTTTAGTTTTTTTATAGGAAGCGAAGAAACATGGAAAAGTGGTATATTTTCCGCTTAATTTTGCAATTAAGCTCTTATAAATAAATAATGAAAGGTGTACATTTTTTGAAACTCTTGCAGCTCCATTCTAGGATCATCCTGAATATCTCTGCAAAGTGTCAGAGAATGTACACCTTTAGTTTTTTTATAGGAAGCGAAGAAACATGGAAAAGAGGTATATTTTTCGCTTAATTTTGCAATTAAGCTCTTATAAATAAATAATGAAAGGTGTACATTTTTTTAAACTCTTTTAGCTTCTTTCTGGCATCGTTGCGAATATCTCTGCAAAGTTTCAGAAAATGTACACCTTTAGTTTTTCGATAGGAAGCAAGGAAACATGATAAAGACGTATATTCTTCGCTCAATTTTGCAACTAAGCTCTTATAAATAAATAATGGAAGGTGTACATTTTTTGAATCTCTTTTAGCTTCATTCTAGGATTATCCTGAATATCTCTGCAAAGTTTCAGAGAATGTACACCTTTAGTTTTTCCATAGGAAACGAAGAAACATGGAAAAGACGTATATTTTTCGCTTAATTTTGCTATTAAACTCTTATAAATAAATAATGGAAGGTGTACATTTTTTTAAACTCTTTCAGCTTCATTCTAGGATTATCCTGAATATCTCTGCAAAGTTTCAGAAAATGTACACCTTTAGTTTTTTTATAGGAAGCGAAGAAACATGGAAAAGTGATATATTTTCCGCTTAATTTTGTAATTAAGCTCTTATAAGTAAATAATGGAAGGTGTACATTTTTTAAACTCTTTTATCTTCATTCTAGGATTATCCTGAATATCTCTGCAAAGTTTCAGAGAATGTACACCTTTAGTTTTTCCATAGGAAACGAAGAAACATGGAAAAGGCGTATATTTTTCGCTTAATTTTGCAATTAAGCTCTTATAAATAAATAATGGAAGGTGTACATTTTTTGAAACTCTTTTAGCTTCATTCTAGGATTATCCTGAATATCTCTGCAAAGTTTCAGAGATTGTACACCTTTCGTTTTTCCATAGCAAGCGAAGAAACATGGAAAAGACGTATATTTTTCGCTTAATTTTGCAATTAAGCTCTTAAAAATAAATAATGGAAGGTGTACATTTTTTAAACTCTTTCAGCTTCATTCTAGGATTATCCTGAATATCTCTGCAAAGTTTCAGAGAATGTACACCTTTCGTTTTTTTATAGGAAGCGAAGAAACATGCAAAAGACGTATATTTTTCGCTTAATTTTGCAATTAAGCTCTTATAAATAAATAATGGAAGGTGTACATTTTTCGAAACTCTTTTACCTTCTTTCTTGGAGTTCCTCGAATATCTTTGCCAAGTTTTAGAAAATGTACACCTTTAGTTTTTCTAGAGGAATCAAGGAAACATGGAAAAGACGTATATTTTTCGGTTAATTTTGCAATTAAGCTCTTATAAATAAATAATGGAAGGTGTACATTTTTTGAAACTCTTTCAGCTTCATTCTAAGATCATCCTGAATATCTCTGCAAAGTTTCAGAGAATGTACACCTTTAGTTTTTTTATAGGAAGCGAAGAAACATGGAAAAGTGGTATATTTTCCGCTTAATTTTGCAATTAAGCTCTTATAAATAAATAATGAAAGGTGTACATTTTTTGAAACTCTTGCAGCTTCATTCTAGGATCATCCTGAATATCTCTGCAAAGTTTCAGAAAATGTACACCTTTAGTTTTTTTATATGAAGCGAAGAAACATGGAAAAGTGATATATTTTCCGCTTAATTTTGTAATTAAGCTCTTATAAATAAATAATGAAAGGTGTACATTTTTTGAAACTCTTTCAGCTTCATTCTAGGATTATCCTGAATATCTCTGCAATGTGTCGGAGAATGTACATCTTTAGTTTTTTTATAGGAAGCGAAGAAACATGGAAAAGAGGTATATTTTTCGCTTAATTTTGCAACTAAGCTCTTATAAGTAAATAATGGAAGGTGTACATTTTTTTAAACTCTTTTATCTTCATTCTAGGATTATCCTGAATATCTCTGCAAAGTTTCAGAGAATGTACACCTTTAGTTTTTCCATAGGAAACGAAGAAACATGGAAAAGGCGTATATTTTTCGCTTAATTTTGCAATTAAGCTCTTATAAATAAATAATGGAAGGTGTACATTTTTTGAAACTCTTTTAGCTTCATTCTAGGATTATCCTGAATATCTCTGCAAAGTTTCAGAGATTGTACACCTTTCGTTTTTCCATAGGAAGCGAAGAAACATGGAAAAGACGTATATTTTTCGCTTAATTTTGCAATTAAGCTCTTAAAAATAAATAATGGAAGGTGTACATTTTTTGAAACTCTTTCAGCTTCATTCTAGGATTATCCTGAATATCTCTGCAAAGTTTCAGAGAATGTACACCTTTCGTTTTTTTATAGGAAGCGAAGAAACATGAAAAAGACGTATATTTTTCGCTTAATTTTGCAATTAAGCTCTTATAAATAAATAATGGAAGGTGTACATTTTTCGAAACTCTTTTACCTTCTTTCTTGGAGTTCCTCGAACATCTCTGCCAAGTTTCAGAAAATGTACACCTTTAGTTTTTCTAGAGGAATCAAGGAAACATGGAAAAGACGTATATTTTTCGGTTAATTTTGCAATTAAGCTCTTATAAATAAATAATGGAAGGTGTACATTTTTTGAAACTCTTTCAGCTTCATTCTAAGATCATCCTGAATATCTCTGCAAAGTTTCAGAGAATGTACACCTTTAGTTTTTTTATAGGAAGCGAAGAAACATGGAAAAGTGGTATATTTTTCGGTTAATTTTGCAATTAAGCTCTTATAAATAAATAATGGAAGGTGTACATTTTTTGAAAGTCTTTCAGCTTCATTTTAAGATCATCCTGAATATCTCTGCAAAGTTTCAGAGAATGTACACCTTTAGTTTTTTTATAGGAAGCGAAGAAACATGGAAAAGTGGTATATTTTCCGCTTAATTTTGTAATTAAGCTCTTATAAATAAATAATGAAAGGTGTACATTTTTTGAAACTCTTGCAGCTTCATTCTAGGATCATCCTGAATATCTCTGCAAAGTGTCAGAGAATGTACACCTTTAGTTTTTTTATAGGAAGCGAAGAAACATGGAAAAGAGGTATATTTTTCGCTTAATTTTGCAATTAAGCTCTTATAAATAAATAATGAAAGGTGTACATTTTTTTATAACTCTTTTAGCTTCTTTCTGGCATCGTTGCGAATATCTCTGCAAAGTTTCAGAAAATGTACACCTTTAGTTTTTCGATAGGAAGCAAGGAAACGTGATAAAGACGTATATTCTTCGCTTAATTTTGCAACTAAGCTCTTATAAATAAATAATGGAAGGTGTACATTTTTTGAAACTCTTTTAGCTTCATTCTAGGATTATCCTGAATATCTCTGCAAAGTTTCAGAGAATGTACACCTTTAGTTTTTCCATAGGAAACGAAGAAACATGGAAAAGACGTATATTTTTCGCTTAATTTTGCTATTAAGCTCTTATAAATGAATAATGGAAGGTGTACATTTTTTTAAACTCTTTCAGCTTCATTCTAGGATTATCCTGAATATCTCTGCAAAGTTTCAGAAAATGTACACCTTTAGTTTTTTTATAGGAAGCGAAGAAACATGGAAAAGTGATATATTTTCCGCTTAATTTTGTAATTAAGCTCTTATAAGTAAATAATGGAAGGTGTACATTTTTTTAAACTCTTTTATCTTCATTCTAGGATTATCCTGAATATCTCTGCAAAGTTTCAGAGAATGTACACCTTTAGTTTTTCCATAGGAAACGAAGAAACATGGAAAAGGCGTATATTTTTCGCTTAATTTTGCAATTAAGCTCTTATAAATAAATAATGGAAGGTGTACATTTTTTGAAACTCTTTTAGCTTCATTCTAGGATTATCCTGAATATTTCTGCAAAGTTTCAGAGATTGTACACCTTTCGTTTTTCCATAGCAAGCGAAGAAACATGGAAAAGACGTATATTTTTCGCTTAATTTTGCAATTAAGCTCTTAAAAATAAATAATGGAAGGTGTACATTTTTTTAAACTCTTTCAGCTTCATTCTAGGATTATCCTGAATATCTCTGCAAAGTTTCAGAGAATGTACACCTTTCGTTTTTTTATAGGAAGCGAAGAAACATGCAAAAGACGTATATTTTTCGCTTAATTTTGCAATTAAGCTCTTATAAATAAATAATGGAAGGTGTACATTTTTCGAAACTCTTTTACCTTCTTTCTTGGAGTTCCTCGAATATCTTTGCCAAGTTTTAGAAAATGTACACCTTTAGTTTTTCTAGAGGAATCAAGGAAACATGGAAAAGACGTATATTTTTCGGTTAATTTTGCAATTAAGCTCTTATAAATAAATAATGGAAGGTGTACATTTTTTGAAACTCTTTCAGCTTCATTCTAAGATCATCCTGAATATCTCTGCAAAGTTTCAGAGAATGTACACCTTTAGTTTTTTTATAGGAAGCGAAGAAACATGGAAAAGTGGTATATTTTCCGCTTAATTTTGCAATTAAGCTCTTATAAATAAATAATGAAAGGTGTACATTTTTTGAAACTCTTGCAGCTTCATTCTAGGATCATCCTGAATATCTCTGCAAAGTTTCAGAAAATGTACACCTTTAGTTTTTTTATATGAAGCGAAGAAACATGGAAAAGTGATATATTTTCCGCTTAATTTTGTAATTAAGCTCTTATAAATAAATAATGAAAGGTGTACATTTTTTGAAACTCTTTCAGCTTCATTCTAGGATTATCCTGAATATCTCTGCAATGTGTCGGAGAATGTACATCTTTAGTTTTTTTTATAGGAAGCGAAGAAACATGGAAAAGAGGTATATTTTTCGCTTAATTTTGCAACTAAGCTCTTATAAGTAAATAATGGAAGGTGTACATTTTTTTAAACTCTTTTATCTTCATTCTAGGATTATCCTGAATATCTCTGCAAAGTTTCAGAGAATGTACACCTTTAGTTTTTCCATAGGAAACGAAGAAACATGGAAAAGGCGTATATTTTTCGCTTAATTTTGCAATTAAGCTCTTATAAATAAATAATGGAAGGTGTACATTTTTTGAAACTCTTTTAGCTTCATTCTAGGATTATCCTGAATATCTCTGCAAAGTTTCAGAGATTGTACACCTTTCGTTTTTCCATAGGAAGCGAAGAAACATGGAAAAGACGTATATTTTTCGCTTAATTTTGCAATTAAGCTCTTAAAAATAAATAATGGAAGGTGTACATTTTTTGAAACTCTTTCAGCTTCATTCTAGGATTATCCTGAATATCTCTGCAAAGTTTCAGAGAATGTACACCTTTCGTTTTTTATAGGAAGCGAAGAAACATGAAAAAGACGTATATTTTTCGCTTAATTTTGCAATTAAGCTCTTATAAATAAATAATGGAAGGTGTACATTTTTCGAAACTCTTTTACCTTCTTTCTTGGAGTTCCTCGAACATCTCTGCCAAGTTTCAGAAAATGTACACCTTTAGTTTTTCTAGAGGAATCAAGGAAACATGGAAAAGACGTATATTTTTCGGTTAATTTTGCAATTAAGCTCTTATAAATAAATAATGGAAGGTGTACATTTTTTGAAAGTCTTTCAGCTTCATTTTAAGATCATCCTGAATATCTCTGCAAAGTTTCAGAGAATGTACACCTTTAGTTTTTTTATAGGAAGCGAAGAAACATGGAAAAGTGGTATATTTTCCGCTTAATTTTGTAATTAAGCTCTTATAAATAAATAATGAAAGGTGTACATTTTTTGAAACTCTTGCAGCTTCATTCTAGGATCATCCTGAATATCTCTGCAAAGTGTCAGAGAATGTACACCTTTAGTTTTTTTATAGGAAGCGAAGAAACATGGAAAAGAGGTATATTTTTCGCTTAATTTTGCAATTAAGCTCTTATAAATAAATAATGAAAGGTGTACATTTTTTTATAACTCTTTTAGCTTCTTTCTGGCATCGTTGCGAATATCTCTGCAAAGTTTCAGAAAATGTACACCTTTAGTTTTTCGATAGGAAGCAAGGAAACGTGATAAAGACGTATATTCTTCGCTTAATTTTGCAACTAAGCTCTTATAAATAAATAATGGAAGGTGTACATTTTTTGAAACTCTTTTAGCTTCATTCTAGGATTATCCTGAATATCTCTGCAAAGTTTCAGAGAATGTACACCTTTAGTTTTTCCATAGGAAACGAAGAAACATGGAAAAGACGTATATTTTTCGCTTAATTTTGCTATTAAGCTCTTATAAATAAATAATGGAAGGTGTACATTTTTTTAAACTCTTTCAGCTTCATTCTAGGATTATCCTGAATATCTCTGCAAAGTTTCAGAAAATGTACACCTTTAGTTTTTTTATAGGAAGCGAAGAAACATGGAAAAGTGATATATTTTCCGCTTAATTTTGTAATTAAGCTCTTATAAGTAAATAATGGAAGGTGTACATTTTTTTAAACTCTTTTATCTTCATTCTAGGATTATCCTGAATATCTCTGCAAAGTTTCAGAGAATGTACACCTTTAGTTTTTCCATAGGAAACGAAGAAACATGGAAAAGGCGTATATTTTTCGCTTAATTTTGCAATTAAGCTCTTATAAATAAATAATGGAAGGTGTACATTTTTTGAAACTCTTTTAGCTTCATTCTAGGATTATCCTGAATATCTCTGCAAAGTTTCAGAGATTGTACACCTTTCGTTTTTCCATAGCAAGCGAAGAAACATGGAAAAGACGTATATTTTTCGCTTAATTTTGCAATTAAGCTCTTAAAAATAAATAATGGAAGGTGTACATTTTTTTAAACTCTTTCAGCTTCATTCTAGGATTATCCTGAATATCTCTGCAAAGTTTCAGAGAATGTACACCTTTCGTTTTTTTATAGGAAGCGAAGAAACATGCAAAAGACGTATATTTTTCGCTTAATTTTGCAATTAAGCTCTTATAAATAAATAATGGAAGGTGTACATTTTTCGAAACTCTTTTACCTTCTTTCTTGGAGTTCCTCGAATATCTTTGCCAAGTTTTAGAAAATGTACACCTTTAGTTTTTCTAGAGGAATCAAGGAAACATGGAAAAGACGTATATTTTTCGGTTAATTTTGCAATTAAGCTCTTATAAATAAATAATGGAAGGTGTACATTTTTTGAAACTCTTTCAGCTTCATTCTAAGATCATCCTGAATATCTCTGCAAAGTTTCAGAGAATGTACACCTTTAGTTTTTTTATAGGAAGCGAAGAAACATGGAAAAGTGGTATATTTTCCGCTTAATTTTGCAATTAAGCTCTTATAAATAAATAATGAAAGGTGTACATTTTTTGAAACTCTTGCAGCTTCATTCTAGGATCATCCTGAATATCTATGCAAAGTGTCAGAGAATGTACACCTTTAGTTTTTTTATAGGAAGCGAAGAAACATGGAAAAGAGGTATATTTTTCGCTTAATTTTGCAATTAAGCTCTTATAAATAAATAATGAAAGGTGTACATTTTTTTAAACTCTTTTAGCTTCTTTCTGGCATCGTTGCGAATATCTCTGCAAAGTTTCAGAAAATGTACACCTTTAGTTTTTCGATAGGAAGCAAGGAAACATGATAAAGACGTATATTCTTCGCTTAATTTTGCAACTAAGCTCTTATAAATAAATAATGGAAGGTGTACATTTTTTGAAACTCTTTTAGCTTCATTCTAGGATTATCCTGAATATCTCTGCAAAGTTTCAGAGAATGTACACCTTTAGTTTTTCCATAGGAAACGAAGAAACATGGAAAAGACGTATATTTTTCGGTTAATTTTGCTATTAAGCTCTTATAAATAAATAATGGAAGGTGTACATTTTTTTAAACTCTTTCAGCTTCATTCTAGGATTATCCTGAATATCTCTGCAAAGTTTCAGAAAATGTACACCTTTAGTTTTTTTATATGAAGCGAAGAAACATGGAAAAGTGATATATTTTCCGCTTAATTTTGTAATTAAGCTCTTATAAATAAATAATGAAAGGTGTACATTTTTTGAAACTCTTTCAGCTTCATTCTAGGATTATCCTGAATATCTCTGCAATGTGTCGGAGAATGTACATCTTTAGTTTTTTTTATAGGAAGCGAAGAAACATGGAAAAGAGGTATATTTTTCGCTTAATTTTGCAACTAAGCTCTTATAAGTAAATAATGGAAGGTGTACATTTTTTTAAACTCTTTTATCTTCATTCTAGGATTATCCTGAATATCTCTGCAAAGTTTCAGAGAATGTACACCTTTAGTTTTTCCATAGGAAACGAAGAAACATGGAAAAGGCGTATATTTTTCGCTTAATTTTGCAATTAAGCTCTTATAAATAAATAATGGAAGGTGTACATTTTTTGAAACTCTTTTAGCTTCATTCTAGGATTATCCTGAATATCTCTGCAAAGTTTCAGAGATTGTACACCTTTCGTTTTTCCATAGGAAGCGAAGAAACATGGAAAAGACGTATATTTTTCGCTTAATTTTGCAATTAAGCTCTTAAAAATAAATAATGGAAGGTGTACATTTTTTGAAACTCTTTCAGCTTCATTCTAGGATTATCCTGAATATCTCTGCAAAGTTTCAGAGAATGTACACCTTTCGTTTTTTTATAGGAAGCGAAGAAACATGCAAAAGACGTATATTTTTCGCTTAATTTTGCAATTAAGCTCTTATAAATAAATAATGGAAGGTGTACATTTTTCGAAACTCTTTTACCTTCTTTCTTGGAGTTCCTCGAATATCTTTGCCAAGTTTTAGAAAATGTACACCTTTAGTTTTTCTAGAGGAATCAAGGAAACATGGAAAAGACGTATATTTTTCGGTTAATTTTGTAATTAAGCTCTTATAAATAAATAATGGAAGGTGTACATTTTTTGAAACTCTTTCAGCTTCATTCTAAGATCATCCTGAATATCTCTGCAAAGTTTCAGAGAATGTACACCTTTAGTTTTTTTATAGGAAGCGAAGAAACATGGAAAAGTGGTATCTTTTCCGCTTAATTTTGCAATTAAGCTCTTATAAATAAATAATGAAAGGTGTACATTTTTTGAAACTCTTGCAGCTTCATTCTAGGATCATCCTGAATATCTCTGCAAAGTGTCAGAGAATGTACACCTTTAGTTTTTTTATAGGAAGCGAAGAAACATGGAAAAGAGTTATATTTTTCGCTTAATTTTGCAATTAAGCTCTTATAAATAAATAATGAAATGTGTACATTTTTTTATAACTCTTTTAGCTTCTTTCTGGCATCGTTGCGAATATCTCTGCAAAGTTTCAGAAAATGTACACCTTTAGTTTTTCGATAGGAAGCAAGGAAACATGATAAAGACGTATATTCTTCGCTTAATTTTGCAACTAAGCTCTTATAAATAAATAATGGAAGGTGTACATTTTTTGAAACTCTTTTAGCTTCATTCTAGGATTATCCTGAATATCTCTGCAAAGTTTCAGAGAATGTACACCTTTAGTTTTTCCATAGGAAACGAAGAAACATGGAAAAGACGTATATTTTTCGCTTAATTTTGCTATTAAGCTCTTATAAATAAATAATGGAAGGTGTACATTTTTTTAAACTCTTTCAGCTTCATTCTAGGATTATCCTGAATATCTCTGCAAAATTTCAGAGATTGTACACCTTTCATTTTTCCATAGGAAGCGAAGAAACATGGAAAAGACGTATATTTTTCGCTTAGTTTTGCAATTAAGCTCTTAAAAATAAATAATGGAAGGTGTACATTTTTTGAAACTCTTTCAGCTTCATTCTAGGATTATCCTGAATATCTGCAAAGTTTCAGAGAATGTACACCTTTCGTTTTTTTATAGGAAGCGAAGAAACATGCAAAAGACGTATATTTTTCGCTTAATTTTGCAATTAAGCTCTTATAAATAAATAATGGAAGGTGTACATTTTTCGAAACTCTTTTACCTTCTTTCTTGGAGTTCCTCGAATATCTTTGCTAAGTTTTAGAATGTACACCTTTAGTTTTTCGATAGGAAGCGGGGAAACATGGAAAAGACGTATATTTTCGGCTTGATTTTGCAAGTATGGTATTATTAATAAATAATTCATTGTAATTAATTATATAACACGTGATTTTGGTTCGAAATACTTTTTTTGGTTTCCAGTAGTAGAAAATCCACGTTAGAATGATTGTATACCTCGATTAAGCGTAATTGTATTTTTGGGTTGAGAGCCACTGCAAAATTGCTTGTCGCTGATAGATCTCGCTGCTAACTTCAGCTTCATATCAAGTCTCTTTGAAATATGCATCTAAAACTGCATTTGTCATCTGTCAACATCTTCATTCTCTCCAAAGAGCCAGCAACTAGTTTGTACCCTAACGCCACTGCTTCATTCCCATCTAAACAAGTCGAGAATCTATCCCCCAAAAGCCATACCTGAAGACAATGGGCGCCGGCACGCAGAACTTTATGAGTATCTTCTTGATGTTGTCGTGCAGGGTCTTCTCGTCGAGGTACCACGAGGTCTGGTCATTGGCAGAAGCGCCGGCCGTCGGGTCAGGCGCGCCGCAGTACGTGTTGATTGCGCTCGGCGTTGCTGAGAGCAGCTCATCCAGGAGCCGCTGGGCTGTCGGCAGGATCTGCTGGGGCAGCTCGCTGATGAGGTACTGGGCGAACTTTTGCAGCTGCTCGCGCTGTAGCCGCGACAGGGACTCAGAGACCGGGGCCCGCAACGTCACTTGCGTTGGCTGGAAGTACCGAAAACGAAGGTTAGTTGCTATGAGTTATTTTTTTATTTTTTCAAAATTTAGACACAAAGAAGGTCAAGTGACGAAGGGAAAGTAGGGATTCAAGCTCTAACTATTTTAACATTCACTACTCTATCAATATTGTTGTTTTTCTAAGACTTTTATCATATTTTAAATGTATATAGCAAATTAAGGATGTGGAAGAAAATGGCCCTGCTATCCAATAAATAAACAACGATATTTCAACCAAGCCAAAGTTTCGAGTCATTTATTCGACTCCTTTTCAAGACCATTTACCGGCAATGATTTCTATCCATCGAATCTTTAGAAGCTGACAACGTCGACTTAGTTGAAATATCGTTGTTTCTTTATTGGACAACAGGACCATTTCCTACCACATACTTAATCTATATTTAGCTATAATTTCCTTCATCATTCTATCTGTATATAGCAAACTCGTTAAAATAATAGACAAAGAGTAGATAATTAAATCTTAATTAACTTAAGGAAATTCTGCTAGCAAAACTAATTTTCATAAGTGAGCCAAGTATATAAAATAAAAATTATCATCTTTTGGTATTTCTTGAAGTAGTAAAGCATAAAAATGATGTCATGGAATTGTTTACTTTACGAATTAATTTTGAAAATATTGCCAGAAAACTATTTTCCAATCATTCCGTTATCGGCAAAGTTCCATCCGAGCCGGCAAGTGATCGTTTAAATTGATTACGGGCCACACTCACCATGTGTATCCTGTGAAGGCAGACAGCGACGACGTGGGAGCACCAGTAGGCGGCCGATGAGCAGGTGCAGTTGCACGACGTGATACGCCGACGGTCGAACGTCACCGCGACGTTGTACTGCTCACGGAAGCCGCTGGCCGAGGTCATCAGCGCGGTCACCGTGGCGCTCAGATGAAAACCTATGCGAGGACAGACACACAAACACAGGGAATTAGCCTCGTTAGGTCGCGCTTATCTCTGCTAGATGTGTGACCATGATACAGGCTGTGCACACTTGAATGTTCTTGGGGTGTCTGGGTGGGGGTAATGAAAAGCCATTTTCTCCTGTGTCTTAGTAATTTTCTTTTCGTGATTTTGCTCATTTGTTGCATAAGCTAATTGGCAAGATTCAAAGATTTTTTAATTAAGAGCACAATCATTTACATTTTTTGCACCATTTTACATTTGAAATATATTAAAATAACAAACCAGCGCAAAAATAGCAAACCTCGACTAACCAGAGCTTTGCGCTTACGACAGCCATTTAGTTTTTTACAACAACAGATAAGAGAACCGATGTGTATATCTCCCTTTGTCCGCCCCCGACTTCTTCGCTGGCGATTCAAAGGAACGCGAGGGCTTTTTTACGCCCGGGCGCATAATATATGGCACGATGGTCGTTGCGAAACTGGAATTTCCGAAGAAAGCTGTGCGAATAGCGTACAGTTTCGCGTAACTCGGCGAAGGACGACCGCGAGTATCGATGCTGTTCGAGGACGGGTTATATTTGCACAGAAATTGGGTTGCCGTTCTGAAAAGGTGTAGGAAAAATTTGCTTTTAATTAGCTGCTATCCTTATGATTATTCTGCAAGAATGGCGCTCAATAGAACAAAACAGAATTCTCCAGTTCACCATCCGGAAGCAATTTTATTTCAACCGCGCGCTAACTAATCATCTCTCGTCGATGAAAGGCGCACGGAAAGAAATCTGTAGCGATTATCGCATGGATCCTAGCCATGCGGTTTTCATACCACGCTTAGTGCGATATTCGCACTAAGCCGATGCGAATAATGCAGGCCCGGTGGCGAATAACGCATGGCCGGTGGCGAATAAAGCATGCGCCGATGCGTTCATCGCAACGCCGCTACAGCTTTCTCTCCGTGCGGTAGCGGCGGTGGCGCGCGCAATCCATCGTGTGCGCGATGCGCTTATTCACCTAAGAATCCAATCTCACCGTCTACACGCAAACGCAAAAGCGTTCGTTATGCGAACGAAGAAAAAAACAAGGTAGCAGCTCTCGCATGCGCATACAAAGAGCACGCACAAAGAGAATAACTTATATGCCCTCCGTGCGCGCCCGTCCGCAATTAAGTCAGGAGGGGTTGGTAACCATGTGAGCGGAAAAATGCTCGGAGGAAGGGAGGAGGAGTATCAGGTAGTGGGTTACGCCGATGACATATTGATCATAAGGCGCAGATCCTTCCTACACACCATTTTAGAACTCATACAGGGGGACTTACGGATTGTAGAAACCTGGTGTAGGAGCACGGGCCTCGGAATCAACCCAGACAAAACTGAGGTCATGGTGTTCACCAGGAAATATAAGTGGGATAGAACCTGCCAACTGACGCTCAATAGGAAGGCACTCAAGCTATCCAAAGAGGTCAAATATCTAGGAGTCACCATGGACAGTAAGTTGACATGGGGGAGACACCTAGAGGTAAAGTGCCGGAAATTCATCGCAGCTCTATGGCAACTGCGAAGGGCTATGGGCAGGAACTGGGGACTAAAACCAGTAGCGATGAAGTGGTTTTATGATGCAATTCTAAAACCCCGATTTACCTATGCAGCGTTGATCTGGTGAGATAGAACGCGTCTGAAAACAGCAGAAGGTCAGCTGGAAAGATTGAGAGGCTTGGTATTACGGTGCGTCACCGGAGCGGGGAGGTCCACGCCAATAGCTGCTCTAGGGGCAACGCTATGTATGGAGCCTCTCCACCTGACCATTGCTGCTGCTGCTGCAAGAGGGCTGCTCAGGGTCAGAAAGGACTCTGGGGAGAACTTCCAAGGCATGCCAGGGGTCCTGAAGTCCGGAGGCGTCTTCCTGATGCTCCGCGATAATATGACCAAGGCATTTACATTCGACAGAAAATACCGGATCAGCCTAGCGGATAGATCTGACTGGGCAACGGACCGGGAGAAGCTACCAGCCAATGGTGAAATCTAGTATACAGATGGATCCAAAGGGGTAGAGGGAACAGGTGCCGGAGTCTACCGCCGCAGGGGAGGGGGTGCACCTTTCCACTGGGGCGGTACGCGACGGTACTGCAAGCTGAACTGGTAGGGGTGCTGAACTGCACTCTCTGGGCAGAAGCGGAGTGCGGTGAAGGGCACCTACATATCGGCACAGATAGTAAGAGTGCCATTGAGGCTCTTAGAGCGTACATAACCACCTCGAGGCTAGTGTACGACTGTTATCGGACCCTGAATCAGCTGGCAAAAAGCCGTCCACTAACCATTTTCTGGCTGCCGGGCCATACAGGAATAAAGGGAAATGAAATAGCGGACAGGCTGGCCAGGCAGGCGATGAAGGAGGTCTTAACGAGACCAGAACCGGCAACTGGAATATGCGACACTGTAATCAACGCAGAGATTGACAGATGGATCGCTAAAAAACATTCGGAGGCGTGGAAAAACGCCCAGGGATGTCGAGCAGCCAAAACCTTCATCAAGGATTCAGAGATGGAGGGATGGGTAGAGCAAATACTCGCATTGAGTTGGAAGAGCGCAAAGGTCGTGATGGAGCTTATTACCGGGCATGGTACTTTGCAAAAATACAGACACACGATGGGACTTAGAAAAAGATCCGACTTGTAGATTCTGTGGAAAGGAGGATGAGACGTTACTGCACATTATCCTCGAATGCCCTGCACTAGTGGAGAGGAGGCGCCTGTACCTTGGTGACCCCTTTCGACTGTCAAATAACATCGAGGTGAAGGACGCCAGAAGGATCCTTCAATTTTATGAGAAGTCGATTGGCTGAATCCACCCGGAAACTGAGGGACGCCAAGGGATTACCCATGCATCTGGAGGTCACTTAACGTGCCCCAACTCCTATCATTAATAATAATTTGTGCCGACAGGCGGCGCAAAGTACAAATCTTACTGACTTACGTCTCTGTTATTATTTATCTTTTTTAAGTTAAGATTTATTTAATAAAGTCTTATAGTGAATATGTGTATTCTTAATTTTGTTGTCTTTCGTTTTATATAAGTGTATTGTGGAATTTCTGCAAATATTGCCATTTAGCACGACTTTTGGAAGTTGGTATCCTCTCTCTCTACTTGTGTATTTGTAAATAGCCAACGGCCTCTCTCTCGATATGTCGCAGTGTGCAACCTGCAAAGAGACTTTCTCTAAAACCGATTTTATTACTGTTTGCACGATATGTAGTGATATCTTTCATGCGACTGCTGAATGCTCTGGTGTTTCCTCCACAGAGATAAGAGTTTTGCAACTAAAAGAGAGGAGAGCCTTGCTGGTATATAGATGCGCTGATTGCACTGCCAATGGAGGAGAAAACCAGAGTCTTGCTGAGAGTATTGGGGATTTAAGTGACTCCATGAAAGATGTGAGTAGTAAACTCACCAAAATTGATAGTGATTTGGCGACCGTTACAGAAAATTTTAACGATTTGAAACAGAAAGCGGCATGCATACCCCCGTTACAAAAAGATTTTCATAATCTCAGTATGGATTTCACAAGTTTGAAAAGCAGAGTTGAATTGCTCGAGCAAGATGGCTCCTCAGCGCCAGGTCATAGCGAATCTATTTGTGATAATGTAAACTTTAACCTCTCTCACGATTTTTCCTCTGCAAATTTCACAAATATGCAAAAAATGCTCAATGAGGCCCAGGATAGGCAGAGGCGAGCCAACAATGTTTTGATTTTTAATTGTCCGGATACTAAAGGCTCAAAGAATCATGATGTTGAGAGTATTAAAAATTTTTTAAAAAACATTAAGATCTCCACAACTCTTAACAACACCAATATCAAGCGTATCGGTAAATTTACTGAAAATTCTAATAGGCCAATTTGTGTGACGATGAAAAATAGAGCAGATGTTTCTGCTGTGTTAATAAATTGGCGGTCGTTGCCTGAAACATACAATGTTTCTGCTGATTATACTCGGCTACAAAGAGATCTCTATAAGGAGTTAAAACATAAAACTGATGATTTCAACTCAAAGAATCCACCGGTGAAGAAGTACGTTAGGTATTTTAAAGGCACTCCAGAGTTGTGCTTTGAGAAATCACGTTCTGGAACCGACACAGATGCTAGCCGAGTCAACCTGCAAAATAGTACCTCTCCAAAAAACTAGTAACTGGATCAAAGGGTATAATCATCTATTATCAAAATGTACGAGGATTAAGAACAAAGCTGAAAACTGTGAAGGAAAATATTGGTCTCCTTTTACCACATCCGACTATTATAGTACTTGTTGAAACGTTTCTGCATAAAGGTCTCTAGCAGCGAATTAGGACTAGACAATTATATTGTCTTTAGAAGAGACAGGTATGACTTTGCAAACTCTCCCTATGGAGGTGGTGTCCTTATTGCTGTGCATAAAAATCTACACTCGTCTTTAGTCTTTTCTTGTCGTGCCAGTAATACGGAGCATCTGTTTGTTGAAGTTTCTACTCCTGGCATAAATATGATTCTTGGAGCGGCGTATCTACCACCAGATTCAAGTTCTGATGGTTACGATGATCATGTTACTCGAGTTGAATTATTAAAAAATTCTTATTCGGACCACAACTTTGTTATACTTGGAGACTATAATCTGCCAAACACGGTATGGACTAATAGTGAGGATGGTCTATCTAGTATATGTTCGAGTTCTACTCTCTCTGTTCGAGTAAACTCTAATACCGTGACAAATAGTTTTTCCTTTATGAACTTTAAGCAACATTACCCGTGCCACCCTGCTAAAGGATATTCCTTGGATTTGGTCTTTGCGACACTGGAAAGCTCCAATCTCAAGCAAGTTCGTTCACTGGATTCTCTGGTACCCGAAGACCATCATCTTTCTAGTTTCTTTAACATTAATACCGAAACTTTTCGTACCTCTTGTGATAAAAATACTTTTTATGATTTTGATAAGGCGAATTATACAGCTATTGCAAATAAGCTTAATGATATTATTTGGGACGAGTTTTTTGACTCGTTTTCTGTTACTGTGAATGTTGAAAAAATTTATATATTGTTACATAAACTTATAAGGCTGCATGTACCTAATAGAGAGTCGCGTCATAACTCATATCCTGTATGGTATTCCAAAGAATTGATAAGTAGTATTATTAGTAAAAAGAAGTTACACAGGAATGGTTACAATCCGACTCACTAGAAGACCATATTGAATTCAAAAGAATGAGAGCAAAATGTATTCGACTGTCAAGAATATGTCATCAGAAATATATATCAAATGTTGAAAACCAAACTTTTAAAAATATAAAATATTTTTGGAATTATGTTAATAAGTTAAAACAAAACAGTGGTATTCCTGATAGCATGCTCCTTGGTGTTTCGAAAGGTTCTGATATTAAAAGTGTTTGTGAATTATTTTCTAGTTATTTTAAGTCTGTTTATGGAATCTCGAAGAATTCTAGTACTGTTAACTTTCCGCAATTAAACCCTATTACTGAGCAATTTGAAGTGGATGAAATTACGAATCACGATATAATAACTGCTTTGAATAAAATGCAAGCTAAGCCATCGATGGGTCCTGATCTAATCCCATCGTCTTTTTTAAAACGTTGTAATCTTGCAGTGATTAATCCTCTTCGCCTGTTATTCTGTCAGTCTCTTACTCAAGGCCATATGCCAGCGATTTGGAAGAAGTCTTATATCACGCCTGTTCATAAAAGTGGAAACGTACATGACGTAACTAATTATAGGCCCATCTCAATTATAAGTTGTGTTGCCAAGCTATTTGAATCTATTATTACTAATAAGCTTACCAAACACTTTATTCATAAGATTTCTGAATCGCAGCATGGCTTCGTAAAGGCTAAATCTGATGTTACCAATCTAGTCTTGTATAGTGATTATATAGCATCTGCTCTCACAAACTCGTCACAAGTTGACTCTATTTACCTTGACTTTGCCAAAGCCTTTGATACCGTTGATCACGATATTTTTTTGCACAAATTGTCGATGCTTGGCATTGTTGGTAATCTTTTTAAATGGCTAAAATCTTACTTACATCATAGAACACAAATTGTAAGAATTAAAGGGGACGAATCTGATCCAATTGTGGTCACCTCTGGTGTCCCACAGGGATCATATTTAGGCCCCCTTCTCTTCATCCTTTTTATAACTGACTTAGTCAATAATATTCATTTTGCCAGAATTTTAATATATGCCGACGACGTCAAGCTATACTCAGTCGTACATTCTCCTGCAGATACTTTAAAATTACAAAGTGTTCTGGAATGCGTGGTTTCCTGGTCCAAGATCAATAATCTTAATTTAAATATCAATAAATGTAAAGTTATTAGTTTTGGAAAAGTAAATGGGATTATTGATTTTGATTATCAAATTGGGAATAATCTATTATATGGGAAAGAGTGAACTCTATCTCTGATCTAGGCGTTACCTTCGAAACCTCCTTTGAATTCAAATTGCATCTTGATTCAACTGTCTCAAAGGCTTACAACTCTCTCGGTTTTTTAATGCGAACTACTCGAGATTTTACCAATGTTAACTCTATTATATATTTATATAAATCTCTTGTCTTATCAAAGATGACCTACTGCTCTCAGATATGGTCCCCATTTTATCATATAGATCTAAAAAAGTTGGAATCAGTGCAGCACAAATTTTATATTTCTTACAAACAAGGTAGGCCAATGCATTATACTGATCATGATTACTCATCTATTTCTGCCTCACTGAATATTCCAACTATGAAATCCCTACATAATTATAGCGACATTCTTTTTACCCGACAAGTATTATATTCTAATATAAATAGTCAAGATATTATCAATTTATTTCAGCAAAGATCCATATCTTATAAGAGAGCCGAGATCGTTAACGGAAAATCTTGTCATCTCAAATGTTGTTTATCATTCTACCACAAATAGGTTACGAAGACTTTGGAATAATCTTTCTTCTACTTTAAAAACTGCGATAATCTCTCTTCTTTTAAGAGAATGTTAAAGTCTTCGATAGCCGGCTACTATTAATTACTGTAAGATAGTACTTTGCGCTGTTTTCTTTTTGGCGTTTTTTTTTCTTTTTTGTATATAAACTTTTGTATACTTAAATCTGTGATTATGTACAGAGGGCTTTTTGCCCGTTGATCCAATAAATAAATAAATAAATAATAATAATGTGGGACGTTTATGTGAAAACTGTGCTGGCTGGTCATATTGTTATGGTTGTTCATAAGATGATAAAGATCAATCGAAACAAGATATTCCAGCCGATGTACCAGTAATTCAAGGCCATTTTTGCTGAGTGACCGAAACAAATGTTCGCACTACAACAGTGGATTTTACAATTAGGCACTAACGAATACTTATTCCAATTTAAAAGCAACCATTACCGGCGTCTCAACTACATCAACCGTAAATAGTGTCATTAAAATCCTTCATTATACCGCACTGCTACAAAGGCAAATTTTCCATACAACTCCATAAAATTTAACGATTCTTCAAACAACCTCCCCCCCTCATTAACTAATACACGGCCGATTTCACAGCGCATTAAGGGGGTACTCCTGTAGTTGCAACAGACTCGATTTTATCGGCAGAACATGGAAAATTCTATATTATGAAAATAAATATATCGAATTACGTCTTATAAGGAGATAGTTACCCTGCCAAATGTAATACTCTACAATCCTATACAGTTTCGAACCCAAATATCAAAGGCACCCTAAAAAATTTTTCGAAAAAAATTTCGGTTATTTTTTGTTCGAAAATTGAAAAAACGATATATTTATTTTCATAATATAGAATTTTCCATGTTCTGCTGGTAAAACAGCGCCAGTCGTAACTATAAGAGTATCTCACCTTAAGGAGACTCCGGAGTCAATGTATTTTAAATGGAGGGTGGCGCTGTATTCAGTAAAACGTGTTTTTATTATATAAACTAAAAAATTCTTATCTTTTTGGATTTTGAAGACTTTAGCGCGCTTTGGATATTAATGTTTAGTTATTTCTCAAAATCGCAACTGAAACAATCAATTAATTGCCGAGAAAACCTTGAAAAACTTGCGCGGGTAACATAACCTATAAATTACGGAATTGAAAGACAGTAAGTTTTTTGAATTTGAAGACTTGAGCGCGCTTCGTATATAAATTTTAAGTATTCTCCCAAAATTTCAGTCCAATCGGTTAATTATTCAAAGAGAAAACTTTGAAAAACTAACTAACGGGACTTCAGCCTCACCACTCTCGCTCACTCCGACCTAGTGACAAAGCTCGCGCGTTAGCCGGCTCTTAACCCAGTAGTACCCACGCGGTGAATTTATGTCAACCTTCGTGTCTTTACCTACAGCCGCGCAACTATCAAAGTTCCGCAGCAGCGTTCTGCGTGGTTATTCCGCGCACGGATTTTTCTGTGCACATATTATATGCCGACTTTCCTCTTTTCTCGCGTCGTGAGTGGCCGCAGCTGCCATGCGCGTTTTCCACTTTCTTCTCTTGTGCGGTGACGGTGCGCCCTTGAAACACAGAATCTGCTGCCGTGAGCGTTGCGGCCTGTGGTGTAATTATTATTCATGCGAGCGAGTTGCTCGTGGGCTCTGATAGGAAGAACTTTACCGGACTTTTCAAAGAAAAATCATTTTACAAGTTTAAGGCGGCATTGGTAATTCGCGGTACTTTTTGAGGGTTTTCACGGAGGCGGGAGTATGTTGTTGTTGTTTGCTATTTTTAACTGAAAGTCCAGTTTGTGAATTCTTTCGTTAAATTTTGTTAATGTTCACATTATGGTTTAAATACCACTGCATGACATTCGACCAAACAATTCTTTCTGTGAGTAAAATTTTCATTGTGCATAACTTGTTTGCTAATGGATTGTAAATAACCATATTTTATAGCTATTTCATAGTATATACTATATAAATATATACTATATTATATCGACGGCTGAGAGGAAGAAGAACGTATCTCGGCGCGCGGATGAAGAACGACGTATCTCGGCGCACGGATGAAGAACGACGTATCTCGGCGCGCGGATGAAGAACGACGTATCTCGGCGCGAGGATGAAAAACGACGTATCTCGGCGCTCGGTTGAAGAACGACGTATCTCACCGCTATACTGGCCGTGCATTGGCCGTAAGAGATCATCCGCGCGCCGAGATACGTCGTTCTTCAACCGAGCGCCGAGATACGTTGTTCTTCATTTTCGCGGCGAGATACATCGTTCTTCATCCGCGCGCCGAGATACGTCGTTCTTCATCCGAGCGCCGAGATACGTCGTTCTTCATCCGCGCGTCGAGATACGTTCTTCTTCCTCTCAGCCGTCGATATACTATTCTTTATACGACTAGATACGTACCAATCTGCAGGGGATCCTTGACATTGCGAGACCTGAACAGCGCCTCGCCGCGCTGAAACTCGTCGGCGCTGCCATTAGCCAGGCAGGAGTACAGCCTTATGTCCTCCTCGTTGTCCGGGAAGCTCCAGAAGGCTATCCTGAGCTGCAGCTGCTCGGGCACCGGCGAGTAAAAGTGTTCGACGAGCTCGAACGGTATGTGCGAGGCGACGCAGCGCGCCGCCAGCTCGCACAGCGTCGGTACCTGCTGGCCATCTGCAAAACATAACAGAGACCTTTTGTTAGTATGCGGAGTGAGACGTTTAAATTTGCCGTTGAAAAAAATACTTTTGTATAAAAGAAGATAAGTGGGAAGGCTTAAATTTTATTCTCATGATCAGAGTTGGAGCTTCAATATCTATCAGATACGTATATAAACATTTTCGATAATATTTTTTATGGTTACTTGTAAGAATTTTGATTCTTTGCGCTTGTATTTCAGTTCAAGGGAAGGAGCAATATCTTTCAAACTAGAGAATATTGCTTATATTAAAATTAGGTAACCTAAATGTTAATCATGGATCGATATAATGATCTTCCTGTTTTGTTGTAATCTGGAAATATCAGTGTAACTTATTAGTGACACTTATTTATCAGCTGTATTTGAAGAGGTTGTGAAGGTACACATTTGTGAAAAATTAAAATTAAATCCAAATGTATATAATAAAAAGGAAGATTTCAAAACTATTTTTATAAAATGAATATTATTCATAACAACAGTGCATCAATTTGACCATTGAATCTGTGTGTGAATAAATAATGTGCATAATAAGTATTTTATATATAAATAAGAAAATTTAGTGTTGTAGAGAGTAGTGAGGAGATTTTTCAATGCAGCTCACGTCAAATTACAAGATACTGCATTATTTTTCTTATTGTGTGATATTTTTCTATGTGCTCTTGAGAAAATCAGATTCTTCTGTTCATTTGATAGTGATTTAAACATTAATTATACGTGTAAAAGTTCGACAAGTGATGCAAATAGTTGGAATGAAAGAAATATTGTGCATTTATGGCATGAGATGTTATAATTATTAAATTTCATGACTTCCCTTGTGAAACTTGTGTATGTGCTTTTATGTTCGTGTAATATGGATCATATTATAAGTTAAGATGAATAAATTTCATATAATAAAAGAGTTAAAATGAAAAAGTGGCATAAGAAAGTTGTAATAAAATAAATGTAAAAGTAAGTTGATTAGGTGATTATATTGACGTATGAGCGGAAGAAGAACGTATCTCGGCGCGAAGATGAAGAACTACGTATCTCGACGCGAGGATGAATGCGCCGTTCTTCATTCTCACGCCAAGATACGTTCTTCTTCCACTCAGCCGTCGATATGTGGATCAATTTTTGATTTGCTGAAAATAAATGAGCGATGGGTAATTTGAATTATGTAAATCTATTAAAATTTCTATATTCAATTAAAATCACTCAACGTTTAATTAGTAAATAGGTTATGGCCATCTCTCAAGGTTGTATTGGCTATATCGTCCACGTCAACAGTTAGTCCACTACTTAAAATATCAATAATTTACTATGAACGCTTTTTTTACTTATTTTTGAGTTGATAGCTTTATCAAGGTACACCAGACAAAGAGTTTAAGGCCTCAAAACCGAAAATCAGACAAAAATTTTTGAAGTATTTCGACTTTTAAAAATCATATGTCTTAAGGGGATGCCTTATACTGGCAGAGTTCTCTGCCGTCGGCATGCAAAGTTTTTAATTAAATATTACTTGTTATAAGCTTTTCCTTGAATTCTGAGAGTTGACGCACATAAGCAAACTTATTATCAACTTCCTGGTCAAATTTCAAATAAATCTATTGGAAAATAAAGACGTAATTTGAGAACTCGTAAGATGTATTTTGGGGTTAATATGATATTATGCGACGTTGCGAGTTCTAAAATTACGTTTTTATTTTCCAAGAAATTTATCTGAAATTTGATCGGAAAGTAGATAACAAGTTTGCCTATGTACGTCAACTCTCAAAATTCAAGGAAAATCTTATAACAATTAATATATAATTAAAAACATTGTGGTCGATACGGCAGAGAACTCGGCCGGTATAAACTTGATACATTTTTTATTTCATTCGAAATAATGCCGCATCTTCAAATTTTATTTAATTCTTATTTTTTTTTTTTTTTGGTCTTATATTGTTCGGAAAAGAATTCCCAACATATCGCGGAACTCAAAAATAAAAAATATATCTTAACTAATTACTAAACTAAGGTTTTCCAAAAAAGAACACACTTTTGAAGTTGACTGTACTTTTGAAAATGTTTAATTATTTGAAACAGAAAAAATATTTTATATTTCTGAGTTCCGCGATCTGTTAGGAATTCTTCTTCGAACAATATAAGACCAAACAAATAAGAATTGAATAAAATTTGAAGATGCGGCATTATTTTGAATGAAATAAAAAATGTATTAAGGGGGTGCCATACTCGATTTCAGGCAACGAACTACCTTACCATCTGAGTATATTAATAACCTTATGTAATTCCACCGTCAGATGGCGTTTGTGCGTTCGCGCATGAGAGCCCGCGGGCGCGCGCGTGTATGTAGCGTGTACGTAATTACCTATGACCGTGCGCACATAAAACCCCTATGAAAAATCTCAGCAAATTATCAACTGATAATTAGGTTGATATTTTCATGTATTATTGCTAAAAACTATTATGCATTATTATAAATTATCATCGTCCATTTAATTAAATCTACGATTGACTGTCTTTAAAAAAATGTAGTTGCTAGCAAAGAAGTTTTGAATCATTCTTCATAATTTAGGAATATATAATTAAGTATAAACAATTTAAAACTAACAATAATAAATGATAATAATAAATAGTAATAAACAAAAACATCAAAATGATTTTCAGGCTCATAACAGCAGCTAATCAGCTTATTATCACGTGATTATTATTATTATTATTATTACCTGAAAGTAATGTTGATATTTTCATTTATTAGTAATAATAATTATCATTTTTATTAATGTTAATTAAAATTTTTTTTTATATTTAATTTTACATTCCCCAATTATGACAACTAATTAAAAAATTCTTTGCCAGCATGTACATCATTTTTAATATATTCGAGTTAATTATAGATTCAAGTAAATGAATTATAATTTACAATAATAAACAATTAGTAAATGACAATACTAGTGGCATAAGTCGTACTTTACGGCACGGCGTGTATAAGCGCCCGAGCGTAGCGAGTGCGCTTAATGCCGTGCCATGAAGAACTACTTATGACACGTGTATCGTACAATATTTTATAGCACTGATTGCATAAATCTGCCATGTCACGCCTATCCGTGCCATTAGCAGTCCATTTTTGCGCCGTGCAGTATGGCCCGAGCGTTAGCGAGCACGGTGCAATAATGGACTAGTTATGTCACGGATAGGCGTGACATAAATGCAGATTTATGCCACGCAGTGCTATAAAATAATAACTAATAAATAAAAGTATTAACCAGATTCCCAGGTTAAAATCAGTTGATAATCAGCTGAGATTTTGCGTAGAGACGAGTAAAATAAACTTAAAATTTGTATTCCTCTTGAATATCCTCTTGAGTATTTTATTCTTTTGAATATCCCCTTGATAATTCTCTTGAAAAATCTATGCACACTAGAACATACACCTTCGTCGTATCGTTGAGCTCGCTCTGTGGCGGTGCGATTAAATTGCAGCTTTTGAGC
Source organism: Torymus aiolomorphi (assembly GCA_036365515.1). Classification (NCBI taxonomy): domain Eukaryota; kingdom Metazoa; phylum Arthropoda; class Insecta; order Hymenoptera; family Torymidae; genus Torymus; species Torymus aiolomorphi. The sequence goes on along the minus strand of CM070873.1, from coordinate 45,148,611 downwards.
GGTCTTCTGTATTTCCCGACCAAGAACTCGACAATCTCCACAACGTGCGATTGAATGTGCACGCTGATAGCATGATACTCGGCTGATTATTTAAGCCTTTCATTCTTGAAAGCTATCTTCGTCTTCATAAACTTGAAATCTCGTGGGAGATTCTACAGCTGCTGCACCAACAAACTGATGACATGAGCAGCATCAAGCTCTGAGAAGTACTACTTGCTTCATTCTTACAGATCGGATTTTTGACTGGCGTTGATTGCACTCTCAGTACGCTGCTATGGGGAAGAACTATCTAGTATAGTCGTTTGTCCATAATCTAGTTACCGATTTCAGACTTTAAAATGTACCCATGTGGGGTGTGGTCTAGCGCTGCTATAAAAAATAATCAATTTTCTTATAAAAAAGGAAAGTTTGCTATTAAATTTTTTCCTGCGTATTTTATTTTCATTATCCTCTTGAGTAATTTATTGCCTCCTTGAATATCCTCTTGATTACTTTCTCTACTGCTTACTCTCTCTACTTTCTTACTATCCTACTGCATATTTTACTTTCAATATTTTCTTGAGAATTTTCTATTTATTATCCTCTTGAATATCCTCTTGATTGTCCTATCGAATGTCCTCTTGATTGTCCTATTGAATGTCCTCTTGATTGTCCTATTGAATGTCCTCTTGATTGTCCTCTTGAATGTCCCATTGAATATCCTCTTGAATGTCTTCTTGATTGTCCTCTTGAATATCCTCTTGAATATCCTCTTGAATATCCTCTTGAATGTCCTCTTGAATCTCTTCTTGAATGTCTTCTTGAATGTCCTCCTGAATATCCTCTTCCTCTCTCAACTGCACTGGTTTGAATAAAAGTTATTGCTAATAAAGTGTCCCTTCTATTGCACTTTTCATTCATGTACACGCAATGGTAAAAATAACTTTGAAAATTTAAATGGAAGTTGGAACGTTATAAAGTTTAGGTTAACTCTAAAGCGAGGGTACACCCTGCCCTTCGATATTTATTTAACCTAACCTTTACAACCTTTCAAAAGCTGGAATTCCAATTTTCAAAGTTATTTTTACCGTTGGGTGTATACCTATAGCCACCTCAAATCTTCTTATTAGACCTACTCGGATGTCATAAATACGAATCTAAAATAAGAATTATCATTAGATATATTAAATATTCTTTATTAGATCATTTATTATCATTAGATATATTAAAGATTCTTGCAAAACTACAAGGGAAAAGAAATTTTATGATTTTTTTTCCTTCTGTCGTTCCCTCCCCAAATTTCAACCTTTTAAGTAACAGACTCATAGAAATAAAAAAAAAACTGACTGATTCTAAACAAAAAGAGAACCAAAAGAGATATCAATGATTTTTTCAGTAATTTTTCAATCTTCAACTATTTTTTAATTTAAAAACTATTAGGTTTACAGAAATAATCATGGATAGTTTTTTTTATTCTCTTTTTGTGTAGAATCAGCGCGTATTTCTTTTATTTTTATTTCTTTTTTTTTTAAAAGTTGAAATTTTGGGGTCATTATACTAACGAGGAGAGTGTACTTACTTACTACCTTTGGATCCTAGAATTGCATGTCATTGAGCGTAGCCCTTTCTTTCAGCAGACAAGGAAGAGATCCTGAACCCTAGGTTCTAACGCCCAAAGGTTTTTTTGTAGTTGAGCGGGATAGTCTGAAAAATTTGGTAATATTAGCAAATTATACATGCAGCTACAAGGTTCAGAGTATATCCCCTATATATGTGATGTTAATAGTTAAGCACATATAATTGATATATATATAATTTTTAGCATATTTTACAGTAATACACTCTTACTGTTTGTTAACAAAAAGTAAATTGTGTTCTATACTGTGGGATGTTTGAAATTTCATGAATTACGTAGAATTAATGCTTTAAAATATATCCTTTTATTTTATACTTGCTTAATTAGTGGTATGACTTCAATATTGCATGATTATTGGATATGATTAACAATTGAATGTTATTTTAAAATTTGTATGATGTTAATTTTTTATTTGCGTTTTAACCTTTTATAATACCTATTTTTTCTATTTGGTTATCAATATAAGTAGTAAAATTAATGTAAATTATAGTAGGAAATATGTACTATAATATTCAATTCTTGATAATTAGATAATTAAGCATGTATAAAATAAAAGGATATATTTTAAAGCATTGATTCTACGTAATTCATGAATTTTGCAAACTTTCCATAGTATAAAACAGAATTTACTTTTTTTTAACAAACAGTAAGAGTGTATTACTGTAAAATATGCTAGAAATTATGTATATCAATTATATGTGCTTAACTATTAACATGGCATATGCCCGAATTGAGACTGGATGCAATAAAACCCAAGAAACTATCCTTACAGCAGCAGAACCAACAGATCAGGTTACACATTATAAATGAATTCAGGTTACTTTAAACACTGGCAAATCTGCCAGGTATGCCCCACTTGAAAAACCAGCGCGATATTGCTTTTCTATTTCTCATTATACAATACAATATCAAATTAACTTTTGGAGGTTATAATAGTGGGTTTTCACAATTTTTGCACGCTTCCACAGATTCTTTACTCAATCATGCCTTTTTAAAGTTAATATCAAACGCAATTTCAAACATGCTTCCTAGATCTGACAGGTGGCTTGTATATTTTAGGAGCACTAAACATGTACAGAATATGCATTGTGTTTAATATTTACTGTAAGAGGGCTTGGTTGAGTAAAGAATCTTTGGGAACATGCACAAATTATGGAAATCCACTGCCATAACCACCAAAAACCAGTTTTATTGTATAATAAAAAATAGAAAAGAAATATCACTGAACAAGAAAATTTTCTTTTCTATTATTATACAATAAAAATTCCTTTTCTATAAATCCTTTTCTATAAATCTTTTTTATAAATCAAATCAATTTACAGAAAAGAAAAAACTGACAATAACACACTAAGAATTTCATGTTGTTGTAGTAGAACAATAAGGTTTTCGATGGTGTTACCTTCCGTCGAAAAATTAGTTTTATTAAACTTAAAAATAATTAACAACAAAAAAACAATCTATATTATTAGAAACTCTAATGATATGACTTTCGAAAACTACATATTGCTTTTTATTATTAATTATTTTTAAGATTAACAAAACTAAAATTTGTTGAAGGTAACACCATAAAAAAACTTTTTATTCTAGTATAAACAACATGAAATTCTTAGCGTATTCATGTCGGCGTTTTCCCTTTTGCAAATTGATTATTATGATGGAAAATATAAAAAGAAAAAAGTGTGTTGTCATTGCAGATGTTTAGATGATAGATAGCTTTTCTTGAGAATATGTCCATGATGTAAGTACACTTACTCTCTGTTGGTTGATTGTTTACACATTTATTTTTTGTTGAGGATGATGGTATGTCTATTATTTTATAACTTTTTAAATTCAATTATTAATTTATTTTAATTTTAATTATTTTTTCTCAAAGATGTCTTACCTGGCTAATTTATTAAAAAAATTCGCTAAATTTAAAAATTAAATTAAATTAATAGTGGACTTGAAAAATGAAATAAACTATTTACAGATATACCGTTATACTCCTTATCCTCATAAAAAAATAAATGTGTAAACAATCAACCAACAGAGCAAGCTTACTTACATCATGGACACATTTTCAAGAAAAGCGGTCTGATGTTATCTAAACATCTACAATGACCTTACACTTGATCGGTCCACCTGAGCTCAGGTTGGTACTGCTATTGCTCCCGCTACTTCTTCTGAAAAGAAATAATAAGAGATTAGAATTAGAAACTGGAGTTACTCCTTACCATTCACTAGCATGTACTTATGGCTTAAAATAAACATAAATTGTGTAAAATATAAAAACTCAAGTCAAATAATGCATTAGAAAAATATTGTTATCTGAATGTATTGATATTCAGATTTTGATATAGAGAATTTGTTGTGCTATTGTCTTTATACTGCATCATACCGTCAATCTTAAATCAAGTGCCAGAGCTTCCTCCTTTTTCATAAGGGCATTTGTTTCTGGTCTATGAAAATTTAATTTTACATTGAAAATAAAATATTGTTAAAGAATTATTCAACAGAATTGGTGATTGAATACCACATCTAAATAATCCATTTTTATCGACATACTTCTTATTTCGTATCAATATTGCTGCTGTAATTCAAATGAGTTTGTCAAAACTTTTCAAGGAAACTCATTTAATATGTGATGCCTCACTTTTTAGTTACAAATTAGATTCTTTGTGTTTTGATTCTTTTCAGAACATGGAAGATTGACGGTATAATGCAGTATAATGTAAATATACGACAAAACATTGAATACATCTAGATAACAATATTTTTTTAATGAATGAAATGCTACTAAGAGCGGAATTAATACAATACAAACATTAATACCACCATAATCACTGCTGAAGTACCAACATAATCACCGCCGAAGGAGCACCAGAAAGATGCAGCAAGTTGTCAGAGGTATGTTCAGAAGTACATACTCAGATCTCAAAGGTTGAAAACTGACAACTTCTTCCAAACTTCTTTCCTTTTTCTAATGTTCGCTTCAGCGATGCCCTTAGGAAGTAGTAGCTGCATCAGCTGCCGTTGAGGGTTATAAAATGATATGAAGGCGTGTTGTCATCTGCCGGAGCTCTTCGCCCTAGGCAAAACAAAATTTATTAATAACGTGTCAAGCATTGGGGATGAGGAGAGTAGTATCAAACAGCCAGGAACAAAGAAGCAAGATTTTTTTTATTCTCTTTTTGTAGGTAATACAAAGGGAGAAGCAATTTTATGATTTTTTTCCTTTTGTCGTACCCCTCACAAATCTCAACTTTTTAAGTAACAGACCCACAGAAATAAAAGAAAAATACTGGCTGATCCTGAACAAAAAGAGAACCAAAAAAGATATCAATGACTTTTTCAGTAAATCTAATAGTTTTTAAGAAAAAAAATAAAATTGACTTTTTCAATCTTCAACTATTTTTTAATTCAAAAACTATTAAATTTACAGAAATAATCATAGATAGTTTCTTTTTATTCTCTTTTAGTGTAGAATCAGCTACTATTTCTTTTATTTTTCTTTCTTTTACTTTAAAAGTTGAAATTTTGGGGTCATTATACTAACAAGGAGAGCGTACTTACTACCTTTGGATCCTAGAATTGCATGTCATTGAGCGTAGCCCTTTCTTTCAGCAGAAAAACCCCATTGAGGGTTATAAAATGATATGAAGGCGTGTTGTCATCGGCTGGAGCTCTTCGCCCTAGGCAAAACAAAATTTATTAATAATGTGTCAAGCATTGGGTATGAGGAGAGTAGTATCAAACAGCAAGGAACAAAGAAGCAAGATAGATAGAGCAGTGGATTTAAAAGCTATATTAGACTACAGTATTAGACTACAGTTCCAGTATCGCAAGCAAAATACTTACTCGAATCGGTCACTCTGGCCTGCATAGTGATAAGACAAGATGTTTTCTGCTTCTATTGCAGCTTCTGTGTGTGCAAAAACTTCATGTTAACTGAATGAAGAGTAACTTGTGTGTGACAGCTGTCGGATCAGTTTCGACCAGGTTGTCCTGGTACATCATTATATACACGGTGACCCATTTTAATCGCCGCACCCGGATTTCTCGGAACCTAAGCTAGATAGAGAAAAATGGTTCAGACAAAAGTTATAGGGGACAAAGGGGGCCACATAATGGCGCTAACGTCTTTGACCTTGAACTTGACCTTTGAGGTTATTTCAAGGTCAAAGTTGTTTTTTCATATGGAAACACCTAGTTTTGACTCCGGATTCGGAAAGAGCAGGAAATTTTACGTTCAAAATCATATTGAGAAATTAATTTTTTCCAAGGTCATTTCAAGGTCAAATCTAGGTCAAACTCAGAAAAGTCCGTTTAAAATCTTTTTTTCCATGAACCACAGGCTAAGCTGGTTCAAATTGATCGTAGGCTTAATAGAGGAACCCACACACGGATAGTTACAATCGAGTTGTAACTATCCTTGTAATAATTCATCTTGACCCACACATTAGCGCTCGTCGAGTCGAAAGGAAAATTGGTATTCCAAGAAATACTTTTTTAAGAATTATGAAGGTGCTTCAACATCACGCGTATCATATTACTTTGGTTCAAGAGCTACAGTTTCAGCATTTCCAACAGCGTATTGTGTTTTGCCAATGGGCTTTACAAATGATAGAAAATGATCCAGACTTTTTTAACTTTGTTCTTTTTTCTGATGAGGCGCAATTTCAAAGTGATGGGGAACTGAATAGGCATAATTGCCATTATTGGTCTAATGTGAATCCTCATCGGGTCAGAACTGTAAACCATCAAAGACGTTGATTGGCCCTTATTTTTTTCAAGCAAAAATTGGCCCTTATTTTTTTGAAGCAAATGTAAATCAACATACCTATCGACGCTAATAAGAGATGAACTACCTGGATTGATGGAAGATGTTGATTTAGAAACGCGACGAAGAATGTGGCTCCAACAGGACGGCGCAGCACCACATTTCGCTCGAATTGTAAGGGCTTTTTTGAATGAGCACTATGGTAACAGATGGATTGGTCGAGGAGGTCGGGTTAACTGGCCTGCTTGCTCACCCGATCTTACATCACCAGATTTCTATTTATGAGGGTATTTAAAAAATGCTGTTTTTGAGCAACAATCCACTACAAGAGCAGATATGCAGGATAGGATTCGTCGAGCATGCACTGCCATTCCGAGACAAACTTTGCAGAACACAGTTCGCCATTTTCCAAGGCGTTTGACTATGTGCCTTGAAGCAAATGGTCGTCATTTCGAACACTTGCTTCGAGGTTAAATAAAAATTTATTTACATTAGTGAGAGGTGAGGGGATTCACTATAATCAAGCACCCCGAACAGTGAGAGGCAAGGGGACTCACTATAATCAAGCACCCCGACCAGTGAGAGGCAAGGGGACTCACTTTAATTAAGCACCCCAAAGGAAACAATCCTTACTACGTCCACGTCGTTGTTTCTGGGTAGCACAAAAAGTAAGGTTAATACATTTATAACAGAAGCTTCAACGATCTTAAAGTTTCCGTTAAAAAATCATTTTGCCCTTGAGAAAAATTTTTCAGGGTTCAGGATGTGTGGGTTTTGGGTGTATGGGATTAGCATGCGTGGGGTAGGGATGTGTGGGACTGGGAGGTGTGGGGTATGGTTGTGGGACCGGGGTGTAACAGTTCAGCATGTGAGGGCATGAAGTGTATGGGGTTAGGATGTGCGAGTTTGAGTTTTGTTTACTAGGATGTGTAGGTTTTGGGTGTGTGGGTTTTGGGTGTGTGGGTTCCTCTATTAAGCCTACGATCAATTTAAACCAGCTTAGCCTGTGGTTCATGGAAAAAAACGATTTTAAACGGACTTTTCTGAGTTTGACCTTGATTTAACCTTGAAATGACCTTGGAAAAAATTTCTCAATATGATTTTGAACGTAAAATTTCCAGCTCTTTCCGAATCCGGGGTCAAAACTAGGTGTTACCATATGAAAAAACCACTTTGACCTTGAAATAACCTCAAAGGTCAAGTTCAAGGTCATAGACGTTAGTGCCATTATGTGGCCCCCTTTGTCCCCTATAACTTTTGTCTGAACCATTTTTCTCTATCTGGCTTAGGTTCCGAGAAATCCGGGTGCGGCGATTAAAATGGGTCACCGTGTATATGTACACCACTGAATGCAAATAAGGCCCTGGTTGCATTTGTTGCATATGCAGTACTGATATCTTGTCATCCTGCATGCGATGCTGCTGTTCCTGTTCATAGCAGGGCCCATGCAGAAGTAAGTTCTTTTCTGATCACATAATGTCACTGTTCACTCACGAACATCATTTCACTACTGCTGCTGCTGTTGGAGGATGTCGTGTTCTTCAGCATTTACACTGAGACTGAAGCATTTGAGGACTTTTCGAGAGCGTGAAGGCTGTGTGACGGACATTGAATTTTTGGAGTTATTCATACTCGGCATTGGCTTCTCTATAACTCGATGGCTAAAGCTGTAACTAGTAGCTGCTTGACGTTGTTGGTCTGTCCCAGTTAAGTTCTGGAGACTGGCTGCTGCATACCCTCTGCCTGGTAGTCTTTGAATCATATCTGCGAGGACGACATATGTATTGTCACGAGTGACAATACGAGTGGCTAACTGCTGTAGGTTAGGCACGTTGGTCCTGTTGCTGACATACTTAAGGCTGCGGATCGGCGTCGTTGGCGCCTTCGCGGTCGTAGAAAAGGAAGGCAGACAGCTTTTCCTCGTGTTCACTCACCATCACCACTTTTTTTCCACTCGCGATACTCTCGGTAATCAGTCGAGGTTCAACCCGGTCTCTTTCGCGCAGTCACAGCGTCGCCGAGTCGACTTGTCGTTATCGGCATAGCGCTTGTCGTATTACGACTTACAACGACAGACGAGCTGCAGCGCATGCGCGTACACGCACACGGGCAAGGCCGCCGGCGACGTCGTGCGGCCAATGTCGCTTACGGGTTATGGCTTACGACGACAAACGAGCAGATGAGCTGTAGCGCATGCGTTTAGGCGTAGACGCGCACGCGGGCAACAGTGTCGCCGCCATTGTGACTCTGTGACGATGCTACACATTACCCATATGATATAATAATCTATTTTTTTTTGCGAATTATGCAAAACGAAGAGTTCATTGCCCTAAGTTTTATAATACTCTACCTTCCTGCAAAGTTTCAAGTCAAAATATCTATTAGTTTTTGCGTAAACTTTGACACAAATTTTGACATTCACTGAACACCACCTCGAAATTTTTGTCAAAGTTTACGCAAAAACTAATGGATATTTTGACTTGAAACTTGGCAGGAGGGTAGAGCATGATAGAACTTAGGGCAGTGAACTCTTCGTTTTACATAATTCAGTTTATTTCTTTTTTTATAAAGTGAAAACCGTGGAACCGACTTGGTCGGTAAAAATTGAGTATGGCACCCCCTTAAGACATATGATTTTTAAAAGTCAAAGTACTTCAAAAATTTTCGTCCGATTTTCGGCTTTGAGGGCTTAACTCCGGTGTATTTTTATAAACATATTAAACAAAAAGTGATAAATATGGTTTGATAATTATTGATAATCTTTAGTAATGCTCACTCGCGACTTGAATCGTATAGCCAATACAGCCTTAAGAAGATTGATTTTTTGACCTCTCGATTTGACAGACTCGGAGCTTTTGAGGATTTATGTCAGCACGGATTCGATACTTTGAGGTTTTTCGGACTTTTGAGGACATCCTCAAAATTCCTTCGGTATGAAACGGTACTTTTGAGGATTTATATTAATACCTTCAACGCAGAGAGGGAGTTACTTCTTTAGTCAAGCATATACGAACTATGGAGAAAAAAACTATAGATCCCCAAAAGTACCGGTTTCCGAAATGTGTGTGTGTGTGTGTGTGTGTGTGTATGTGTGTGTGTGTGTGTGTGTGTGTGTGTGTGTGTGTATGTGTGTGTGAGTGTGGGCGTGTGTGTGTGTGTGTGTGTGTGTGTGTGTGTATATAAAAACTGAGAAAATTATTAAAAAAAATTAAAAAATGTTATACAGAGAAAAATTTTTGAATAAAATTTATTATTTTAATAAGAAAATTTATTATTTTTCAGTGTAGTGCTGGAACATACTAAACTTGTATTAATGTTTACTATTTTAAATAGTACTTTTTAAGATTTACAAAGCAAATTTTACTTTTTGAAATAATAATTTTTATTCTGCCGAAAGTAATGCAAAAATTTTTAATTCAGTCTTTGCGCATTTTTTCTTTTTGTATATATATATATATATATGGATATTATTATTTAAATGTTATTTATACTTAAACCAATACACATTTTATAATTTAAGTATCACATATATACAAGAAAAACATTAATTTTAGATATGAAAAAATGTTTGCAGACACTGGGAATCGAACTGGGGACCCTTGGCACGGCAGTCGGACGCTCTAACCACTCACCTACAAAAGACTTACAGTCGCTCTTTTCGAAACTGATACATAAGCTACACTGCGATGTACGCGCTATTGCTTTTTTTTATTAATCGATACATAATTAAGTAAAAAAACATTATTATCAATTTTAATATAGTTACTTTATTTAAAAATATTAGAAGTAAATAACAATAATTTTTTTCATCAGAAATAAAGGACATATGAAAAGGGTGTTTATATATCCCTACCATACCGACATCATCATTTAATTTTTATTTACTATAATAAATCATGCGATCTTTTTTTTTATAAATGAATGTGATTTTCTGTCTTTCACAATCCACCCAAAAAATACGTCGTCATTATTGATTAGATTATTGTATACATAAATTTAAAAATACATATTGCTGAGCAATAAATAAGAAAATTTTTGAGCTGAAATTTAAAAAATTTTTTAACCACGTATTTTTTGCATGGTGAAAAACAGAAAATCACATTCATTTATAAAAAAAAAGATCGCATGATTTATTATAGTAAATAAAAATTAAATGATGATGTCGGTATGGTAGGGATATATAAACACCCTTTTCATATGTCCTTTATTTCTGATGAAAAAAATTATTGTTATTTACTTCTAATATTTTTAAATAAAGTAACTATATTAAAATTGATAATAATGTTTTTTTACTTAATTATGTATCGATTAATAAAAAAAAGCAATAGCGCGTACATCGCAGTGTAGCTTATGTATCAGTTTCGAAAAGAGCGACTGTAAGTCTTTTGTAGGTGAGTGGTTAGAGCGTCCGACTGTCGTGCCAAGGGTCCCGAGTTCGATTCGCAGTGTCTCCAAAAATTTTTTCATTTCTAAAATTGATGTTTTTCTTGTATATATGTGATACTTAAATTATAAAATGTGTATTGGTTAAAAATATAAATAATTAAATAATAATAATATCCATATATACATAGAAAAAGAAAAAATGCGCAAAGCGCTGAATAAAAAATTTTTTACATTACTTTCGCAGAATAAAAATTATTATTTCAAAAAGTAAAATTTGCTTTCTAAATCTTAAAAAGTACTATTTAAAATAGTAAAAATTAACACAAGTTAAGTATGTCCCAGCACTACACTGAAAAATAATAAATTTTCTTATTAAAATAATAAATTTTACTCAAAAATTTTTCTCCGTGTACTGCTCCTATGACGGTACCACAGTGGTGGGATATATTATAAATTACTGTATCAAAGTACATACTCAATTAAAAAATGAAATTTATTTGTGAAAATAGAAATATAAGCGAAATTTAGCATATTACATTCTAGATTACAATTGATACATTTTCAAAAATTCCATTTGTGGTGACGAGTGGAACGAGTATATATGTATGTATGTATGTATGTGTGTGTATATATATGGGAGCGTCCAGCAGAAACGGGCCACCGAGCGCGCGCGGTGCCTTTTTTCACGTAAAAGGCGCTCTGTTTAACTCGCTCATAATTGTATGCTGCGTCTTTGAAAAAAAAAACCAAGGACCTATATCGATAGATTTTTTCTGCTCTTTCCAATTGCGCCATTGTTTTTATTGCGAAACGCGTTCTTCCGGACGAAAACTCGAGTTGAATATTGAAAGCCATTTTTCTCAAAGTATATCATGTTTTTTTTTCAAAATAAACTACACCATTGGAAAGTACAACTCTTAAGCTTCAAAACCCTATCTTGGAGAAGTTGGAGAAATAAAGGGTTTAAAAGTAACAACATGAAAAAGACAGCGCCGAGGGTCCGCGCGAGCCCCTCGCGCCCGTGCGTACGGCACGTTTAAGTGCACGCTCTATTCAGTCTTGGGCTACATAAACCCCGGTAAGTGTGTGTGTGTGTGTGTGTGTGTGTGTGTGTGTGTGTGTGTGTGTGTGTGTGTGTGTGTGTGTGTGTGTGTGTGTGTGTGTGTGTGTACATATATATAATAATAATAGTTACACAAAAACAATATAATTCAAATTATTAAATTAAATGAACCATTTGTTAAATATTACATTTTTAACTTGTATAAAAATACTAATTTAAATAATCACTATAAATAATATAATGTAATATAAAAAAACTTCTAATTTCACTAATCTATTTGAACAGTCTTGTTTTTTACTTCACTCTTGTGAAAATCAAAGGAACTATATGATCCATTTATCGATACATTACAATTGTTAAAAATCAATGTTTTATTGGAGGTCTCATCTGGCAAACCGAATACAAAAAGTCCAAAATCTGGATCATAAAAGACTGGACTTGGTATACTGGATTCCATTTGGGCAGTTAGCAAAGACTTCTTAGTTGCTTTCTGTTATTCGACTCGATGAATGTTGACTGAGGATGAAACTCTATCTGTTGAAGTTTCCTTACTATTCGAGTCCTCCGGATGGACTTGATTAGTTCTTAGCATATTCCATTTGATTATTTTTATTATTTCTAAAAAGAGCTGCTCCTTGAATCTGTTTTGAAGTAACTGGAGTCTTGAGATCAATAGTTGATATTTGATTTGAACTCATGGGATTATCTATAATTTTAGAAGTTGTTGAAATGTTATTGCTTATATTGATCTCAATTCCACTACTTATCTGTTGATAAATCTTCTTATTGTTAATAGAATCAGCAATGTATCCGTAAGCTACTGATCCAGACTTCCATCCACCATGCCTTTGTAGCGTAGTTAGGTCTGCGCCAGCATCAACTAATAAAGTTGCAGAAATTCTGCGAAAAATTGTGACCCAGAATGTTGTAATTTGAAATTGTATACGTAGATTTTGATTTTCGAAAAAATCTATCTATAAAGTTCAAGTCAAGACAAAGAAAAAACCCACTGATAAATTGCAAATTGGTGTGAATGAACTTTTTGAATAAAAGTTTGAAAAACATAAAATAATGCTTAAAAAATGCCCTTTTTTGCACCTTTATGACGAACTCCTGACGCCAATTTTAGATACTGGACCCTAAAAATTGGCAAACATTATTTTTTTGGTAACTTCTAAAAAATATCTCAAGGCCGCAAAAATCGACGACCCCATGCGCGCACTTTTTGAAAAAGATGTTTTTCTGACCCATAAAAGTTTTACATATATTTTTATAGTTTTATATATATATATATATATATATGTGTGTGTGTGTGTGTGTGTGTGTGTGTGTGTGTGTGTGTGTGTGTGTGTGTGTGTGTGTGTGTGTGTGTGTGTGTGTGTGTGTGTGTGTGTGTGTGTGTGTGTGTGTGTGTGTGTGTGTGTGTGTGTGTGTGTGTGTGTGTGTGTGTGTGTGTGTGTGTGTGTGTGTGTGTGTGTGTGTGTGTGTGTGTGTGTGTGTGTGTGTGTGTGTGTGTGTGTGTGTGTGTGTGTGTGTGTGTGTGTGTGTGTGTGTGTGTGTGTGTGTGTGTGTGTGTGTGTGTGTGTGTGTGTGTGTGTGTGTGTGTGTGTGTGTGTGTGTGTGTGTGTCAATGTGTAAAACTTTATCAATGTTTATATGAAACTATAAATTTTTGTTATTATATATGTTAAAGTAATAAACAATATTTCTGTGGCTTCCAGGAATAACGACCTAACCCACTTGGGGGTCAAAATTGAGTTAGCACCGGAATTTATACCTTCTAACTACCCTTTTTCATGTAGACTTGGTCCGGAAATCTGAAACGCGTTCAAAGAGCAAATATCAGCTAAGTGCATAACCACTTAACTGCACTTGTGCCCGGAAGAACGACTTAACTGAATATTTATATTTAATTAAAAGCACCGTTTTGAAGTTAACACTACGCAATAAACAGATTATGACATATCTATTTTTATAGCAACAAAGATCAAAGGCAGTAGATAATAGAAGGTAACACAACAGTTTTGATTGCCGGGCGATGGGACGAGTGTACATAAACAGTAACCGAGTCACGTTCGGTATTCGATTTACCGAATTCCGTTGACTTCACGCGTATTCCGTTGGGAGGCACATGCGTGGGAATGAACATTTAAAAAAGAATTCGTATTCTTGTTTTAAGTGTAGAAATAACTATGTTATTTATCTTATTTGAACAATTTCCCTAAACCGCTTAACTGCACAGTTACCGGAATAACGGCTTAACTGCACTATTTTGTTTGTTTATACAAAGAATAAAAATGTATTCTAGCAGCTGATAGTGGGGTTCGAAAGATATTCGATACCTTTGTAAATGTCTACATTGTTATGACTAATCTCGCGCATTTCGATCTTAAATATGAAGTATCATAACAGAAATTTTAAAACGTCGATTTCTCGATAACACGTACAAGTGGGTTAGGTCGTTATTCCTGGAAGCCACAGATTTATGTTTGAGAATTGCAATTAATTGGATGAGGACATGCTGTGGGTGTTTGAATAAGTTGAGTCTAACACAAGTTAATCGATAACACTGTACAATATATTACAAAACAATATTAATATAAGGTTTCACATATTACTATAATTAATATAAAATTGGATGTGTGTAAATGTTAGAATAAATTTATAGTGTTGTGTTTTACAATAAGTAATTGGTTTTGTGAGTATGTGAAAGTGTGTTACAATTTATAAGTACTCCCCTCGAAGGGAAAATTAACCTGTGGTCTTAAATTAGTTTTGCTAAAAAGTGAGTAATAAGTGATCACTCCAATGAGTGAGAGAAAGATGAGATTTACTTGAATCCGCTTCCACACGCTGATGATGGTAGATGATGCTACTGGTGTGAGAGTTCACAATTAAATATTACTGATTCAATTGTGGAGGTCTCACTCAATTCTTAGTTGAGTGTGCACGATTAGATATTATTGATCTAATCGTACGTGAGAATTGCCGCCTGGCCAAAGCACGATGAGTTTCTGATTCAGCGCACGTGTAAGTTTGAGGTTACCTTGTGCTCCTGCACTACAGTTACGCTGCAACGGTAAGTTGTTTCAGCGGCAAAGCAGCGGATGTCAAGACAAGTTCTTTCATAGTTGAGTGGAGCCGCTGATGAGTAGATCCAGTGAAAATGCGGTTGAGAATATCCAAAAAGCGGCAGTAGCGATTCTGTGAGATGTGCCTCGTGAATGGCCAAAAAGCAGAGAGAGCGAGCGTCGGGACCAACTTCCTTCTTCTTGACTTATACTGTCACTCGCGGTGCGAATCAAATCACTATCTATTTCTTAGTGGAAGGGCTGGTGCAATTTTACGTGGGATAGTTTGAGGAAAGATGGCGGTGGAGATTAATAAATAGTTAAACTAGTGGTATTATTGAACTGGCGTTTATTTAATTAACTGGCGATTAGTACACGGAAAAAATTCTTTATGAAAAATTAGTGGAATATCCACTAAAAATTACTAGAGTGTTAATTAAAAGTGGGACATACTTGCATTCTATCAAGTTTTATAATATATTATAGTAATTTTGACGAAATAAAAAATGACATTCGGGAAAATATTTCAAATACCATTAAAAACAGTATCAAACTTGAAAAATAATTCACTTATATTCTTTACACATGCAGATAAAGGAAATCTGACAGTGTGTATGAAGGTGCCCGAATATCAAAACAAAATGAAAGAATTATTGGAAGATGAGAATACCTATAAAAAATTGACCAAAAATCCACTCAAAAAATTGCAAACTGAAGTTCACAAACAGCTGTCACATTTGAATAATAACGACTATTTACAATCCAAATTTCATAACAACCAACTCATACAAACAAATACTTGTCTCCCGAGAGCATACGGACTACCTAAAATTCACAAAATTAACGTCCCATTAAGACCTATTATCTCCACAATATTTGAAATTCATGAGAAAAAAAAACTCCGGAGAAGGAGATTCGAACCCTCCCCTCCGATTACGAAGCTGCGCTCTTATCCACTCGGCCACTGCCGCACTTATAATTAAGGTTTCGACTTGTCTACATATGGTACACCCTGTTTTACCGACAGCCCTCGCGCCAACAAAATTACTATACTGTCTATTAAATTTTCAGTATAACTTAGACTAAAAATTAAACTAATTCTATTAATTTTTAGTAGATAATATGGTAAAAATTATTTTCTATTCTGTTAAAATTTAGATTTAAAATTTTTACCATATTATCTACTAAAAATGAATCGTAACTATAATAAATTTTAAAACTTTTTCTATTAATTTTTAATAGAACTATGCTAATAGTTAGTAGAAGTATATTAAATTGCTCAAGAGTGTGAGTATGTCTCATCTTTACCTGAGATTCTAGTAATTTTTCATAAGGTATTTCTTTCCATGTATTCCGGCGCGCTGCGTACTGGTTAGCGGCCGAAAGGAAACTGGCGATACTTGCTATGCGTGTACAGATCCGCGAGCAGCGACGACTCGAATGTCGCAGAGTAGGGATAGAGCTGAGCTATTAATAGAACAGCTCGAGTAGTGTCAATTGTAACTGAGTTGAGTGTAAAAGTGTATGTGTGTGTATGTAAATATCGGTGTATGGTGTGAATACATGATTTAAGATTGCGTTACAATTTGGAACGCGTATGAATCGTGAACGCTATCTCTCCCATTAATATATGGGAGAGCGAGAGAGACAGAGACACTATTTCACTGACTAACCTAATCAAAACACCGTTTAGGCTGTCTCGCAGAGACGTCACGAGGTGCTGCCGCGCCGCGGCAGCGCCGTGAGTGAAGCCGCCGAGAGCGCGACCGCGCGATATTTAAAACAGCATATAATTCCCAAACAATTTAATATGATCAAATTTATGATTTTAATTGATTTTAATAAATTGTTCTTTATATAATTTAGCTTGCATATGTGTTTTCGGCATCCGCTGGCCAGAAACCCTCGCTTCGCTCGTGCCGCAAATGCCATGATGCCAAAAACTCCTACACGCACGCTCAACAACACGCGCTGCTCACAGATGGCACGCGAGTAAATCAGAAAGTAATAATATGGCTAGGCGCTGTCATCAGCTGACAGATCCAACTCGTTCGATGTTTTTTAGAATTCCGGACAAATTAGTGCTACGAACTTCCGGTCGGGCATGATGAAAAATAGTATATGCTACTCGGGCATAAAATAGATCTGCCCTCGTAGCTAAATATACTATTTTAATAAGTGAGCACAAGTCACGAGGAAAAAGTTCAAAAGACGCAACGCGCATTCCGTTACTTCAACGTCGCGCGCATTATTTAACTGCAGCAATTTTTCTACGCGCGAACGCCTCTCGTCGACATCGTCGTCGTCGTCGCTTTCTACAATTCAGGTCTTTTTTCGCGTACAGAAGACGAGATAGAGAGAGAGGCATACATTGCAATCCTCTTTACGTAAATGAAGTATTTAGAGCGGCGCCTGGTGACTTACGTGCTTTGGCTATCGCAGAATTTTGGCGAAAATTACTGTTATCGCAAGAGCGCGAGTTATTAAAAATAAAGTTGGAGAGGCAAGGGTAGGAACTTCTCTTTTCCAGGAAATATGGTGCGGGTGACCTGAGCTTTTTTTAAGCGTATTTTTTTACGCAAGTTGCCCAGGACTCCATAACATATGCTTTTTCTGTTTTTGAAGTTTCTCTGAAATCCCTATAAAAATGGTTTGGGACTCCTGACGTTTTTCACGAATAACAGACGAGTTCATACACTAATCAAACCATACAATAATTGCATTCCTTCAAATTCTATTCTCACATTATTCATACATAACATTACCATTCGCACCCAATCCCGCTTTCATCCCAACGTCAAACTCTCGCCACCTGGAGAAAAACCAGGCCAGTCCCGTCTTTCCAACCCATTAATCTCTCACTATCACTCTCCCTCCGCTTCTTCATCTTCTAAAGAAGGACACAATCCAGCCGTCGACAACGACGCGATGATCCTCGTTAATGCTACCGCGTGCACGCTACGAAGGAGAAAGCCGAGAGCCCGCGGGGATGTCGACGACGGTGGCGGCGCAACGAGATTACGTTACAGCCGCCGAAAGTCGATAACTTCGCTAATATCCCCTTAGGCATGCACGGCTCCCCGAAGGATCGACGTCGTCGGGGCCAAGAGCGAGTGAGTGAGAGAGAGAGAGGGCTTCTCTTAACGAAGTTTCGGCTGCGAAGGCGACCGATGATGATTATATGATGCGAGAATCCGTAAGTAGGCGCCGTGTGGATGGAGTGGGAGTTGAGTGATCTCCGCGTGGCTGGATAGCAGTGTAAGATGTGGGTGGGGGAATTGTGTTAGGAAGTTGTAATTTTTTGAAGAGATGGTTTTGCTATAGCAAATAGTTATTTTCAATAAAAATTGGCAAGTTTCTTCGTACGAGTGCTAAACATACCCAACTGCTATACTCATCATTTTGAATAGATACAAGATAAGAGTCAATGAAATTTTCGTTCTGGTAATATCAAATTTTGTCTCCGACGCTGCATGTTTACATCCCAAAAGAGACGACCGAAAACAGGAATTGACGCGACTCCAGTCCTGAGAGCGAGTTTGTTTGCTTGGCCGACGACGTTGGCTCCGCGGACGTCCGCGCTTTTACCTCCTCGTCCCGATAAAGTGGATTCGTCTCTCCTCCCCCGGCGAAATGTGAATTGTGACGAGCGAGGTTGTTGTTCGAAAAAGTGCAGTAAGAAATGGTTGGCGGCAAGTAAGAGGTGAGGAGATGGAAGGTGAAAGTGAAGATAGATAGCGGGAAATGAATTGTTGGCCGTCGTGGGAATGGAATAAGGGTGACGATTTCGTAGAAGCGAAGGATGGTAATGAGTAGACTGCGGACAAGCTAGATTGAACTTTTTATGCTGAAAATTTTTTATGAAGAGGCAGTTTATTACCAACTTATGATATTTGAGTAGGTATATACTAGCTTCATTATATACAGAGATTGCATGCGCTCCATTATTTTAAAATAGTATCTTAAAAGAAAGTTACTGAAGAAACCTAATACATAATAAGATAAATTCTCGCAAAATTCCGAACTATGGTCAGCAAAAAAGTTAGCTTTTCAAAAACAAGATAAGAAAATTCCCCATATTAAGCACACTTCCAACATCCAGAACTAGAACACACTCGCGCGCATCTGTAGTGCACGACCACCACGAGATTAGCAAACCTAACCGTGTTACGGTTAGACGCGGCATTAAATTTCCACCTGGAATATGTGTTCCAATATCCACCTTTCCACCTCCCCTGTTTATTCCCGTAAAACCTTCAGCGAAATCCAGTAAACTGTGCGTGCAGTCATATTTTCGCGGGCTTTTTCTTTCTTTTTTTACACCGCCAATCAAGATTTCAATAACCCTTCTATACTCGTTACTGGGTTCTTTGCGGGGTTCCTCAACTTATACGGGATTAAGAAATAACGCGGTAAAAATGGAGATACTCCCTTCCCGTTACACCTCAGTGCTCCCGTATCCACGCTGGCAAATCGAACACACCGCGCCTGGCGGAAGGCATTTGCCGTGCACGAACAATGGGCAACAATGGACAGCGCGGGCAATGAATAGGTGCCACGCGCGCAGTTTTACCCCGGTGACGCGCGATCAATAACGCGGCCGCCGACGCCAACCGCGCGCCCGCTGCACGCACCTGCGAGGAGAGTTTCAGTTTTGGTACAGGAGGTGAGAGGAGGCAAGAGGTTGTGGCCACTGGTGTTTGGGATGAATTTTAAGAGTAGTTTTTCAAAGGGCTGTAGGGGAAAAGTATTTGGGACAGAGAAAAATAAGGAATTTTGTAATAATATTTTATCTGCATAGTGAGATTATTATTATTATTATTTATTGTTGTATATTCTTAAATATTTTCCGAGATATCCTTGACAGATGTAGGAATTAAAATAAAGATGCAGTAATTATTATGTCAGATATTATGCACAACAGCAACATTCGAATTTTTCTCTGAATTCCGAGCATGTAAAAGCAAAGGCACAGGATTTTCATAATGAAGGTCAATGCGAAGATGGGAAACAATGACGGGATTAGGCGGCGATGAATGCACTGCTCATTAACGTATGCCAGCTTGTATACATTTACGCAAGCCATCTGCATGCGTTTATATGCATGTAATTACCCTGAGGTTTATCAATGTTTCTGATAATTAGAAAATATTACTTAAGCGCAGAATGTTTTATCTATATGAATTATAAGAAATGTGAAATTTATTTTGCAATTATTTAATAATCGTACATGCTCTCGGCGTATAAATTTAATTAACTACATTATTAAATCAGTTTACTTAAACTATGGAATGCTATTATGAATTTCCTGATACAGGTTAAGTGAATACAGATGTGAATTATCATTATTGGATAAATGTACTAAAACGTACACTCATTGATAATTACGTTAAAGTTGTGCTGTGTCAGGTAAAAAGAAGGGTTGTAGACTTTCATTCATTACCGTTTTAATTGACGTATTAAACGTCAATTTCCCATTTCATTGAGTAAGCACCAGTAGCAGGAAGCCTCTCAAAAGCATCAAGAATTCAGTCAGTCTCCCAAAAGCCTCAGATATTATTACCTCCGTCTATCAAACATCCCTCACTCGCATTATTAAAGACTCGCTCACTGTACTATCTAACGGTCAGCCGCCATACGTACGCATTTCCGAAGTCACCATTTCGGATCACACGCGTCCCCAGGGCGAGATAGCGCGCCTTCGTTACTCTTGGCCCCAATTTGCATAGATAATTCTCGCGGGCGTATTTACCGTGTGCGTGCGGGCTAAGTCCAAGCGCAGTCGCACGAATTTCCGTGAGTTATATGGACCGCGCGGGGAAGGACGACGCGCCACGCATTTTATTTCGACTGGCTTAAATCTTCCTTATTTACGAGTAGGGAATCCCGAAGGCTGGTTGGCTCGGTAGGAAAGTGCGGGTTTGAGAGGAGAGGAAGCGAAATATTTGCCACGGCTGATTCGGGATCATACAAATGTGATGGTGGTGCTTCCGGTGGTTTATCATTCACGGAAAAAAGTTTGGGACTACAGCACTCTCAATAGAGATAGAAGTAGTACCAAACGAGCGGGCTCCCACTGTACTATGAATGAGAAAGCAACACTCCCAGTTTGGAAACGCTGCGGCCCCAAACCGGGGCAACTACATTTCCGGGTGTAGAGAACGCAGCGGTCTCTGCCCTGAGATTGCAGTTATCTTTGATCGAATGTTTTCATGTTGTTAATACAAGAATATTGTGATCTGTAACGGTATCTATATTTATAATTTATTTGAAGGTTGCTTTTCAAACGTAATGTAAATATATCCATTTCACAACCTAAGTTTATTTCTGATAATCTTTATGTGACAGATTTAAATAAAAAAACTTTTTCTATATATTAAAATTCTGTAATATAAAGTATATTCAAATTTATAAAATCTGATTTTTGAATTTAACAAATTTATATGTATAATATTTCCGAATATATTGACTATAAATATAGGTATTAAAATGTATTTACTTTTATTTAATTATATGTAATACATGATTAATTTGGAAATTGTTAATAGAAATTGTATTGGGGTGGATTTTTATTATTTAAATCCATTTTTATTCCAATAAGAATTTTATTGATACTTATACAAATATCTCACACAAGCCAAAAGTTTCTTCGAAGACCAAATCATTTCAATGAGAATATTTCCATACACAAAAATCTCACATAAGCCAAAAGTTTCTTCTACGAACAAATTTTTAAGATTAAAGATACAGCTAGTCATTACCCAAGGTCGGTACGTTACATACATACATGTAGTATATTATAAAAATACTTATATAATATTAAGATAGTAGTGATTCGAGTTTAGAATGAATTCTTGATCCAGGTACCGGTAACTCTGATGTCAGTCAGTTATAATATCTATTCAGAAAATTCAAAGTAAGTAAGGTTTGAGCACAGTGCTAAATATATTGTATCAAGTATTCGGCAAATCAAATTAGTTTTTTAATGTACATTTACTGCTAATACAAAATTTTGTAGTAAGATAAGTGACATAAAGTCTTCAAATGATACTCAATCACAGAATGGCTTACGGTTGCATGATTTAACATTTTTATGGCTTTTATCAATTTTCAATGTGCTATAGAATTTTTTTCCTTAGCTCTGGCCATAAACTTTTTTTTTTTAAATTAAAGTATTTTGTCCAAAGAATTGAAAAAAAACTCTGGTGGAGAAATTTGGTACTGGCATAGTCCTTACTTATGGTCGATGAAGGTATACAAAAAACCAACCCATCAGAGACTTTCAAAAAGGGTCATAAAAAAATACTGGTGTATTCTACAAATAAAATGCAAACTTTTTTCCAATCAATGTTCTATATAAAACGTTTCAAGATTTTGAGTAAAAAAATGAATAAACAAGTATATTTAACCGGGTTTCTTTTTGAATTTCTTGACATTGTGTTATTCCATCTATAAAAAGGTTTATTGCTTCGTTTAGATCCTCGATTTGTGTGTATTCATTCCAACATTTTTGACTTGCTATAATAGCTATTTTTTGTAATTTAATGAATAATTAGTTTTATTTTTTTTTCAACTCTGTATTCACTAGAGGTTTTTTTATATCTATAAATAGCGGATAGTGATCAGTAATTAGCGTCATTAATTTGAAAGTTTTTGTATTGATTGAGCTAGTTTTTATAAAAATATTGTCTATGGATGTTCCACTATCAGTTGTTACATTATATGGTCTAGTCGTATCAGTAAAACCAGGGTAATAGTCATTTTCAAGAAAATTGTATAGAAAATTCTGACTAATATTGTTTTGTAACATTATATTTATATTAAAATTACCTATTATCAAATGGTTTTTAACTCTTCTCTTAAGTTGCAAATATTGATTTACCTTTAAAATAAACCCTGTGTTATGTAGATCATGTGATCTGTACATAGCTGAGATTTCCAACTGACTATTGTTTTGAAGGTTTATAATTGTATTTAGTATTTTTAGCCTACCCTGTTCTGTCATATTAGTTATCTGGGTTACATCTTTTTTTACATATACGACCACACCATCTGATTTGTTTATGTGACTATGGTTATAATAAATATTGTATCCATTTAATTTATAATATTGATAGTGTTCTAAATTACCGGTTTCAGCACATACTATCACATAAGGTTTGATTTTAAGCCTTTTATTCAAGATTTGCAATTTCTCAAAATTAGTTTTTAAACCTCTTATATTCAAGTATAAAATCAAATTATCTGTTGCTTTTCTATCTTAATTAAAAGACTTTAAATCATTATATGCGATTTCCTGCTGATATAATTGCTTATGTATGTCTTCTAATACTTCAGATTCTGCGCCATTTATTGCATTTGGTGTTGTTGAAATTGCGTTTGGGCTGGTTCCTATGCTCGCGATACTTTCTGTAGATTGTAAAGATGGCCTCTGTCGTAGATTTAGCGTAAGCGGTATTGGTGGTTTCCTTGCCGGTACTGCAGGTCTGGTGAGTGTGTTAGCTGCATCTGCCCTCTGTTGTGTATTTTGCTGGTACGGCCTTATTGGTTTCCAAGTCGGTAAATCAGGTTTGATAGGGTAATCGGTTGCATCTATATATTTTTTTATCTTGTTTTTAAGTATTTCACAGTTGCTCATGTCATATGGAGAATGATTAGTATATAAGTTTGTTCTATATGTTTTGTTACTAAAGATACAGTTAGTGCATTCTGTTTTGGTGCTATTACATTTGTTTGTTTCGTGGTCACCTGTACATTTTACATATATCTGTTTATTCTTGCATTTTTTCGCATTATGCCCTAGTCTCCCACAGTTGAAACATGGTGAGATATTTATTAGATCATAAACCATACATCTTTGATGTCCTACAAAAAGTCTTTTCTTGTTATCTCTGATCAACTTATATGCTTCAGGTGGCACTTCCATTATAACGGAGCTAAGCTTTGTTTTTTCATTTGTGTACATATGAAGGATTGAACCACTGTTTTTTAAGTCACTAAAATTTCTTGTATTTATATCTTCTTCAATTTCTTTAATGTCCATCTTTGTATAGTTGTCTATGCCAACTATTTTTATTTTTGGGTTATTTAATTTTTCAGCAGATATATCACACTTCGGTAGTTTTCTTTGAAGTATTTTTTCAGCAGCTGTTACACTCTCAATGTTCATACAGTTAACTATAATATCACTTTTATTTTTATTATATATATTTTTGGTTTGAATGTTCTTTTCTCTCGCTAGATATTTAGTTATTGTATTTAAAACTTCACTTTGATCATATTTGCCTATTTTAACTACAATTTTTGGTATCTTTTTTGGTTGTACTTTTATCTCCTTCGTTACGTCTGCGTAAGCTTTTTTAGTAAATTGGTTACCTGTTTCTTTTTCTTTATATTTTTCAAGCAACTCATGTAATAGTTTATTTTTATCTTGCAATTCATTATTCAGTTGTTTTAGTAACGTATTTTCAGCTACCATAACCTCATTCTCACTTATATTATTTTCTGCCTCACTTTGTAATTCTAATATCTTTCCTGCTAGTTCCTCTAGTATTTCTTTTCTTATTTCATCCGTTTGCCTCATTTTGATATGTGCTATTATCAATTTTGCTGTCTCACTCAAGTGTTCTTCTTCCTCATTATCCTCATTATAGGTTATGTTAGACATGTGCACGTGTTCCGGACAAATTACCAAGTTATCTCCTAGATCTTTTGTATTGTTTAATCTTTCAAAATCACTTTTATGATATGCGTCTCCACATATGATACAAATTATTAATGCCACCGGTTTTGTTGGATGGCACTTATATACTTTTGTACTACTCTTGTCGGGAGGTCTTTTCTTTCCCGGCGCCATCTTGAATAATTTAAATACAATAATGTACCTAGAAAAGAATGGATTACTATTGCGTTAATAAAATCCTGTAAAAAAAGGACAAATTATATAAACAGCTTAAAAAAAATCCAATGAATGAAAGATTACAAAGTGAATACAAAAACTATGTTAAATGTCTAAACAAAGTTATAAAAGATGCCAAAATTAAATACGAGA
This sequence comes from Torymus aiolomorphi, assembly GCA_036365515.1. Lineage (NCBI taxonomy): Eukaryota > Metazoa > Arthropoda > Insecta > Hymenoptera > Torymidae > Torymus > Torymus aiolomorphi. The sequence goes on along the minus strand of CM070873.1, from coordinate 45,123,666 downwards.
AGGATCTTATAGAGAAAAACTCAGATAATCCAAGACAACTATGGAAAATTATAAATTCCAAACTGGGTAACAAAAATAAAAAAAGATAATAATATAAGTGAAATATATGATGAAAACGAGGAGATAGTAAAAATCCCATCCAAAATTGCGAACATCATGAATGACTATTACGGCAAAATGGGCAAAGAAATGAGTGACAAAATTACTGCCCCAAGTAACAAATTTATACAACTTCCACCAAGTAACTTAAATACAATTTTCCTACATCCTACAAATGAAATTGAAATTAAAAAAATAATTGAGAATTTGAAAATCAAGAATGGTGGAGTTGACAAAATAAATGCTAAGACACTCAAAACAATATCTGATCTTATAGCAGATCCTTTGGCACATATCGTCAATAAATGTATTGAAAAATCAATATGGCCGGATGCGCTAAAACCAGCTGAAGTGGTACCAATTTATAAATCAGGGAAAAAATTACAAGTTAATAACTACAGACTTATATCATTAATATCGAATATAGCAAAAATCTTTGAAAAAGTAATCTATGAAAGAATTTTTGATTTTATTAAAAAACATAAAATATTAAGTGAAAAACAGTTTGGCTTTATTAAAAGCAAAGGAACCACAGATGCTCTAAGCTGTATTACAAAGAGGATCTATGAGAACTTAGGTAAGAGTAAGCCCATTATAGTCGCATTTCTGGATCTAGCAAAAGCCTTTGATACAGTTGATCATAATATACTTTTACATAAGTTGCAAGCATACGGGATAAGAGGCAATGCTTATAATTTAATGCAAAGCTACTTAACAAATAGAAAGCAGAAAGTAAGAATTGGCCAAAGTGAGAGTGAACCGATAACAATAACGGTGGGAGTGCCACAAGGAACAATTCTTGGGCCATTACTTTTTATATTATATATAAATGATCTACTTATACCAATGCCAGAAAACTCAATTTTATCATATGCTAATGACACAGCAGTTATATCGTCAGGTAAAACCTGGAAAGAAATTGAAAGTGAAATGAATCTATATCTTGAAAAAGTAGCTATATGGCTTGCATTGAATAAACTAACATTAAACATAAGTAAAACGGTGTACATAACTTTCGGAAATTACTGTGACAGTGTACCAAAAAATTTAAATGTATATATTAACAAAGAAAAAATAAAGAGAGTTGACTCGTGTAAATATTTAGGAGTAAATTTTGATTATAATCTAAAATGGGATGAACATATTAACTACCTAATCAAAAAAACAAGTTACTTAAATTTCATCTTTTACAAAATCAATAAATTTATGCAAACAAGTACGTTAAAGGTTATTTACTATGCGTTTTTTCACAGTGTTATTAATTATGGGATAATTGCCTGGGGAGGTGTATATAAAAACAATCAACATTTACTTCAAAATATACAAAACAGACTACTTAAACTAGTTTTCAAAAACACGTTTGAGCAAAATAAACCTATGAATATTAAGCAACTATTCACATGGGACTGCTTAAAATATCATTACAGCGAAATGAAAAATATATTCACAAACTCAAATAGTAAGACAAGAAATAAAGCTATATTATTATCAAAAATTGACAAAAGAGTAAGCGAAAAAAACAATTATATAACTGCAATAAAGACTTTTAATATACTACCAAATGAGCTCAAAACTCTAGATATAGACAAAAGACCCGCGAGATACAAAATAAAAGAATGGACTGTGAAAAATATTTATTGAAAACGAGTTGAATATTCCTTGAAAACGATTTGATACTATAAGTTCGTTATAGTAATTCAAGTCGAAAATTTAGATAATTGCATATCGCATATTTACATATTACTGTTTAGAAAGTCTATTATGATGTTAAAAATATTTCATAGTTTTAAGAATTAGTATTAGTTTTAATTTTAAGTATATTATATACTCCGGACCTGCAAACAGGAAAGTTATTTTTCTCTCCAGGGTTACAATAATGTAATGTACTTCTATAATGTACTCTGGATAAATAAATAAAATAAAATAAAAATAAGTCAAAAATGGCGTCGGGAGGTGAGCAGCCTTCCGGAGAGCCTCCTGATAAAAATCAAGATAAAGTATATAAATTCCACCCAAAACAAAAAGTTTCGTTTGTGATATGTATAGTATGTGAAGAGGTGTATGCAAAGTGTAGAGATAAAAAATACACAAGTGATATTTTTATGATATGCCCCAAACACGTGGAGCTTAACATAACCTTGAAAGACAGTGAAGTTAATCTTAGTGAATCTGCAAGAACGTTAATTGCGAAAATTAAATGTACAAAAGAAGAACTAATTAAACAGCAAATCTTAAATGAAATATCTATTATAGAAAATTCACGAAAAGCAGAAAATTCACGAAGAGCAGATGAATGTGATAATCTTGATGCTACTATACTATCTGAAAACACAGAAATAGATAATCTACAAACAGAAAATAAAATCTTAAAAGAACTAGACCATGAACTTACTGACAAAAACGCTATATTAAAAAACTTTTGGAAAATATTAAAAACGGAAAGGTTAAAGATTCAGAAATAAAGCAGTATAACCAAAAAACATATGCAGAAGTCATAACTGCGAAACCGCCAATTAAAACTAAAAGAATACCCAAAATAATAGTTAAAAACCGCAACAAAAAACCTAAATACTTCGCTGAATTTTCTAAAAAATGTGATTGTTTAATCGAAAAAAAAAGATATACAAATTAAATAAGTGAAAAAAGTGAGTGACAGTGAAATTGAAATAATAAGTAAGAATGAAAGAAGTGCTATAGCAACAGCTGAGTTACTTAACAAGAAACTTTCCAATAACTGTAAAACCATTATTGAAAGTATTGAATTACTTAAAATGAAAATTGTTGGAGTTGATAACTATGCTAATAGGAGCTTGAAAGAATTGGAAAAAGACTTGAACGAGAGGAACTTTAATGATTACAACGAACAGTGTAAAATACTGCACATAAATCATAAAGATGATGATTCTAAAAAGATAAGCATAATAGTAGAAGTGTCAAGAGAATTATACAAACACATAAAAAATAATCAAGACAGAATTTTTATTAGACACCAATGCTGCAAGGTATGAGATCTAATCAACGGTAAGCCGTGTTTTAATTGTGGACGGTTTGGGCACAGTGCAATGAAATGCAAAAACACGCATTGCTGTATAAAATGTGCAGGTCCGCATTTATCTGCACAGTGTGATAAATCTGAAAATACATGTATCAATTGCTTTTTTAGCAACTCCAAATACAGTACAACTTTCGAGGTTAACCACATGGCTAATGATACAGAAAAATGTGCAATACTAAAAAATAAACTCAACATATACATAGATATGACTGATTATCCGATAAGACCTACTATACCAAGATACGTAGATAATGTAGGAAACAGCAGCAAAACTACAAGGTAAAAACCGTGATCAATGTATTAAACAAGAAAACTGCGAGTGGAGCTAGTGCATTGCAGCCTTCAAGCAGTTTGCAACGATCTCCCCAGCGAAAGGAATAATGGATCAACACATCGACTTTGTAGAAGAATTACAAAAAGAAGTAATAAGCGAAGAAATTTCTTATACGGATCTGAAAACTCTTAATGGAAATTTAAATAGAAAACATAGTCTTATACTACATGTTGATATTAGAAGCTTAAATTGTAATCGTGATAAATTGGAAGTTTTCATTAAGAGTTTAAAGATCAAACCAAATATAATTGTATGCACGGAAACTTGGAATTTATTAAATTCTCAATTTTTCCAAATACAAGGTTATAAAATATACTACAATGATAGTAAGATAAATCAAAACGATGAAGTTGTCGTATATATAAAAGACTTCGTAACTGAAATAACAGAACCATTGTGAGCGGTAGGCTAAAAATATTAAATTCACGTATAACCTTGAATAATAACAGTACTCTAGAAATATCAGCTTTATACAGATGCCACGATTTTCCTTGTCTTGAATTTATAACTAATCTAAAAGCATATTTAAATAGAAAAAGAAATATAAAAAATCATCTAATCATCGGTGATTTTAATATTAACATTATGAAGGAAAATGTTTTTAGTTAGGAATTACTAAATAATATGCTTGAAAAGGAATATTTTCAGGGTTTTATAAACACAACTAGACCGAATGACAACATGGGAAATGGCACGTGCATTGACAACATGTATATTAGAACTAAGTCTATTGATACTATATCTTTTAAACTATACTAATTCCCTTTACTGACCACTACCCTATATTTCTGAAATTAAGCAAATCACCGAAGCAAAAGAAAAATACTACTAATTATAGTTACAATTATAATGAACTGTACAGAGTAGCTAGCATGAAAAATTGGAGTAATATAGAGTCAATAAATGATCCTGATACAGCTATTAATCCACTGATATCTGAAATAAGAGACTGTCTGGAAAAATCTAGGAGTATATTTAAAATAAAAAATAATAAGAGTAAACCTAGAAAAGAGTGGATTACTAAAGCGCTCATGATCTCATGTCAAAAGAAAGAACAACTGTACATTAAGATGCGTAAAGAACCAAATAATAATAAAATAAAATTAGAATATATATCAACAGATTGTAGAACCAGAAATAAAATTATAAAACCGCCAAGTGTTCAAAAGCTGTTGGTGATAAAAATAATTATATCAGAGCGTTTCAAGTATTTAACTGTTTGCCAAAAAGGGATCCAAACCTAAAAGCTTTAGGCATTACCAAACATTACAACAAAATAAAAATTAAAAAATGGATAAATACTATAATATATTGTAGTAAAATTTAAATCTAGATAAATAAATTCATAAGTTTTGAACTGGTTTTATATACTATAAAAAAAAACCTGGTTTATATATTAAAATTGTCAAATTTTATATCTTAGTTTAGGTTAGATTAAGTTAGTTTGTAAGTGAATACACCAGACCTATGTACAGGTAGCATTGACTACCTCTATAGGATGTTTTTGCTGCTCCAGACTTATTATGTAAGTCTAGTAGTCAGCAAACGATAACAAGTATTACTATGTATTACTCTGGCTAAATAAATAAATAAAATTTTGAACCAAAAATTGCAAAAACTTTGAATGTTCAATGTTGCATAACTTTTTTATTTATGCAAATATCGATCTAAAATTTGAGGAACATGTTTTTTTCATAAAAAACTAAAAGTAAACGAGTTTTGAGCGATTTTTAAATTTTGACATGCTCACTTCACCTGAAACATCCCATACGTATACCGCAGGGTGTACACGTTTTCCGGCACGCCTTTCCACTCTCGAATATTAGACGACGCTGGTGCCAGCCGCGAGCGTAACTTCATCAGGCACGCGCCAATTTAACATATATAGGTATACAAGTATACAGTGTGGCGGCGAGGAGGGTAGGTGAAGGCTTTTGAAATGTAAATTTTTCCGTGGCGACGCGGCATCGTAAAAGAGATACTTTACGGGCCGCGGCGCGGTGTGCTTTTCGGCTCTCTCGTCATGGGTTCGCGAGTTAACACCCCAGCAAATGATACTTTATTTTTCAACGCCCGTCCATCTCCACGCAAATCCGCAGACGCAGTAACTTGCGTAGCTCGCGTGATACTTTTATATATACTTAAATAGACGTACCCGATGAAAGAATCTCACCAAGTCGTTATCGACGAGGAGAGTCGAGCCTCGAAATTCGCGGGTGTAGCTTTCGCGGGGGACCCGGCCCGATTAAACCTCGCTACCTAATACCGGTACTTTCGCCGCGAGTTCGATACCTCTCGGGAATACGATACGAGGAAGTGGTAGCAGAAGGAGGAGGAGAAGCTTGTTGAGACGGCGAAGGACGACAAGTTCGTCACCGGTGCGCTTAGACGGGAGGCTCTTTTGGTCGCGGGCGGGGAGAGTGCAGTTTTAGAGCTGCTGGTTAAAGTTTTGTTTCGGCGTTTGTGAATAATTGATCATTTGGTTTTTTGTTCGTTGCTGTAGTTTTGAGCATAAGAGAGTTTAGTGTGCAGGCGTGATCGAATAACCATCGCGTCCGCCGTAACAGAAATTTCAAGGCTACCGTAGTTTGTTTATATCAACTGCCGAAGCAGAGTTGCTTTATTGTTTCAGCAAGCTAGTTAGTACAGTCTATAGAGTAAGTTTTCTTATCGTCGTATAGAGAAAATTCTGCTTTTGGACTTAAGCGATATCGTTCATTAAGTATTTCGTTCCGAGTAAGTTTGAGTTAGTGATTACAATTCGGTTACTAGAAATTCCTTTTCGTCGCATTGTGGAATTTTCTTCTTCCAATTTGAATGCCACTTAATCAATTGTTTAGAGTATTAGAAATTCAATTGGAGTTTCGCGAATTTCTTACTCTGGGGTTCGACATTAGTTGTGTTTTGGTTTTGTCGGAATTCTGAACGATATCGTCTCATAGCTCATGCTCACTTGGCTTGTGTAAAATCAAATTTGGGTTGCTATGTTTTATTTTTGGTTGAATTGCTTTATTTATAGCATACTAAATTTAAGGGTTTTTAATTGTAGTTTTAAATTAGTTAATTAATTCAGCTTGCTAGCTGAATGTGAATGAGCACCCAGAGTCAGTGAGGAGAGAATAACCTAGATCAGGCGTCGACAATGGATAGTTGTAGTTATAGTTTCCAGTTCGTCGAGCTGCTCGGTGAAGACTTGATGTGCGCTGATCCAGAGATTGGAGCGCAAGTGTTACATCAGGCAATCAAGCAATGAGCGATGGTGAAGTTTTTATGAGGGGCCATCAGCTCAAATTGAATATCGCGACGGATAAGTTCACGATGCGAGACAGACTTGAGCGTTATCTCATGCGCATGCATTTCGGGTCGGACGCCGCTTCTTGGGACCCAACGCGAGATGAGCAAGTCTGCGCACATGATCTCATGCAGGATTCATTGTTGTTCGCGGAGAGTGTTCGTGCCGAGATTGCTACCTTGTCAGCACATGTAGTAAGTAACAAGTTGTTGCAGTCGAGGCCGATGATTAGTCCATTTCATGAACAACACTCCTTATGTGACCCGACTGTAGATGTTCTCTCATCAACACGGATTGATATTGGAGAGCCAAGTACCTCTGGCGGAATTAGTGAGAGTGGTTGTTCCGTTGTAGCTTTAGCTGCAGATGAGTTAGAAGTTAGGAGAGTTAGTACAGGTGCTCCGGTTAAAATCCAAGGAAAAGGCGGGTCGGGTCATGAAGCTAAAGAGCAATTGACTAGGGTCTCTCTCTAAGTCCACATTGGACGGATGAGTATTGTTGTTTGAGGGAAAATAGTATGGATTTGAGAGGTGAGGTTCATGCTCAACAACCCGTACTACCTAGCTTGAGAGCTGTAGCAAATTGTATAAGTAGGAATTCTAGTTTAATTGGCAAGCTCGTCGTAGCTGTACCAAAAGTGTCACCTCAACAGGTTATCGGAGAGGTCAGTAAACACGAATCTTGTCCAGTCGAAATAAAGTTAAGGAATTGGTCGTCGAAGATGATTGTCGGAGATGTCGTTCTGCCGAGATCTAATGATTTCGACGCAACAGTAGACGTAGCAGTGGCGGATGGTATAGCTTTGAGCCCGAGTTTTAGTCAGCTTTCAGATTCAGCCACATCCTTGTCCCGGAGTTGTAGTTTAGGGCCAAATTTCGTTCAGGAGCAAGTAGACTTACTCAGTGCAAGTGCAGCGATAGCTTTTTTATATCTTTAAACCAAGTTCGTTGTCAAAAAAATCCAACCATTAAGACCAAAGATATTTGAGGTTAAAAATTAAAAAAAAATTTTTTTTAATACTCTTTCTTCAGGAAATATTCGATTTATCGACTTTAAATTGTAACCACTTATTATACTTATGTAGTACAACATTTATCTAAAATTTCAAGAGATTATCTGAACTTTTTTTTTGTAGGCATCAATGAAAAATGTTTGAGGAAGCTAAGTGCCAATGAATTGGCCGCGGTCTTTTATTAAATGAATATTATAAAATATCTTTAAATTATATGATTTTGAGTTTTAATGAAACTGTGGGAGGAACTGATTATTATTTATTTATTTATTTATATATTTATTAACTTCAGATTAAATACATAGTATTACAAATATTTTTAACAAAAAAATGTTTTAATCCTGCTAAGGAAAACAGACTTTCCTGTGAGTCACAGTGGAATACCGTGTTTACAATAAGTTTTTATAGTATTGTCAACTTACCTCCCTGCACTACTTTCACCGCTCTCCCCTACATTCCCTGTGTTTGAAACACCAAGTCGCACACTCTAATCGTATGCTAGGTGTGTGACTTATTAAGTTAGGTAGTAAGGCGCGAGCGGGTGGGCCGAGGGTGAGGGGGCGGAGCACTCTGTGGGGGGTTAGGGCGGTGAAGCCCGCAGAAAAAAAAAATAAAATAAAAGAAGGAAAAAAGTGAAATAAAATTCTATTTTTATTTATTGCACTTTTTGCAAAAATTTTTACAAAATAAAATACATTTTTATACGAATAATTATGAAAATAAAACAAATATTTTTATAACATTTTCATGGGCGGTTCGCGTAATTTCTAGCTTCGTTGAGTGCGACTCCCCGCCGAAAAGTCAGAAAACGTTATAAGGTAGTGGCACCAGTTTTCGATAGCGTAAGACGCAAGGTAACGTTTTATTCTAAAAGACAATATTTTTATTGAAGAAAACAATTGCTTTTTATAAAGTTATAGAACAAATTCAAATACAGTAAATAAAAAAAGTTCAGATTTAAAAAATATTAATGGAGAAAATAGTTTTTAAACATATAATGTCGCAAGAGTAGTTTTCGATAACCAATTTCGGCGTCAGAGCAGTTTTGGATACGTAGTTGTTGATAGGTTGTGAAATGTGAACACAAAGTTGAGGTTAGAAACTAAAAGTTACAATTGTTTTACTTTTCTAAAATAACAAAACAGTACATTTATAAATCTTTCAAATTACTTATTTATAAATAGAGCTGGTCATAATATAAATAAATTAATACTATAATTTATCATAAACAATCCACATTTATAAGTACTTAATACCCTCTCTCCCTCTCTATCAACATCCGTCAAACTGAGTACCAAAAACTTTAATGAGAGCTTAAATATTTTTTTAATACAATCAACACGTTTAAAAAAAAAATAATTTTTAAGTAGGTTTTAACAACACAATTTGTCTACCTAGTCCTTTTATTTCTTCGAATCTCATCTATTCAATAAGCACTCTACAAATGGTAATAGTTTTTTTCATGACTGTACAAATCATAATATTGTTAATATAAAACTTTCCACAAAAGTATAAGATAAGACAAGTATAGACGTTTTTCCTGTATAATGTATAAAATAATAATATTTATTATTTTTACAGAAATCAAATAAATACCAGTTAAAAAGTCTTTCACTTCTTTGACTCATTGTATGCTGAACAAATTATATGTATGTAAGTACATTCAAAGTGTTCACTACAAATCAAACAAACGAAAGTTGTGAAATCAATTATCGATAGTCAAGTAATGCAAACAACTCTTGGAAAAAACTGTATAACTGTGTTCAGAAATGTACTGAAATCAATTTATTGTAGTCAAGTAAGTACCCATAAGTTAACTTACCTACTCAAAAATATTCAGCCGGCGGGCATAAAGTACTACTTAACGCCCAAGAGGCGCAGTAGCTCACATACTCCTACAAAACCTTATAGAACCTATGCACTTTACACCCGTGTGGGTGAAAATTATTTTATAACTATTATACCTTCTTTTCATTTCTAAAATTCATAAGAATTTTTTTAGATATTTACGAAAAGTCAAAGCATTTGTAGTTACCAACACATCTCTATTTTTCATTATTCTTTCTCAATTTTGAACTTTCTATAATATTACGCATCTTGGGAGGACAAGAGAAGTCTAGAGCTGATCTAGCAGGGGTGGTTCTCCTATCTCCCACACATACTTGGTGGGCCCGATGGTTTGCAGGTCAAGGTGTAGACATGGTCATTTTCATAAAAATATTTATATGTTTAAAGATCAGATAAAATGTATAAATGGGTTGCATCTACATATTAAATACTGATCCATGAATCTATCACTCTGTTTTTAAATAGAAATTGCAAACCCGCTTGAAAATATCATACACTGAAAAAAAAATTTCGTAAATTCAACTAAATAAATTTATTTGAATTCCATTCAGTCAATGTAAATAAATATGTTCTTGAAATAAATACTAAATATTCAAGTTTAATAAATATTTATTAGAAAATCTCGATCATTTAGTAAAAATAAAATTTATTAAAAATAACTAAAGCTTTAATAAAATTAAATTTATCATTTGCTAAAATTACATAAACGAGTTTTTTAAATATAATAAACCAATTTATTTAAAAGAAATAAATACATTCTAATAAATAATTACTTAAAATTCGTAACTAATTTATTATAACATACCGAATACGTATTTCTAAATGATTGATCATTTACTTGTATACGGATGATTAAAATTGATAAATATTTATTAAATTTTACAGAATATTTAATTACTAAAGTAGAAAATTTATTACGTTCAAATAAACAATTTGTGAAAACAATATTTTTATTAACTATAACTGATAAAATTAATTTCTAAATATAATTAAATATTTATTTCATTGAATCAAAAAATTATTTTAAATTACATAAATGCACTAACATAATAAATATTTATTAAAAATAATCGTAAACAGTTCACTTTTTAAATAATTATTCATTTAATAATAATAATTATGATTTCAATAGTAATAAATATTTTTGCACATTCGTGCTAATACCAATTTATATTGATAAAATATTTTATTACTTTTAATACATGTATTTTTAGAAACGAACAATTATTTATTAGTACTCAGAAACATAATTTTGTTGAATTAGAAAAATCTGGATTTAAAAGTAAATTCGCAATCATTACATATATATTTTGTTAATTTAAATAAATATTTAAATAGTACTATTTCAAGACATACTTTTTTTGATTTTAATACATTTTAGTTGAATTTCTGAAATATTTTCTCAGTATCATTATTTCGGAAGATCTATTAAGTAAATATTTTCTCAACTGAAACAATTACTGAGTAATCTGTGTACTTATTTGCAATAAATGCTTTATTATTATAAAAATGTTATTAAATGTCTCTGATAAAAGTTATTTCTAAATATAAGTAAATATTTATTTCATTGAATAAAAAAATTATTTTAAGCTACATAAATACACTGACATAATAAATATTTATTCAAAATAATCGTAAACAGCTCACTTTTCAAATATTTATTCATTTAATAATAATAATTATGATTTCAATAGTAATAAATATTTTTGCACATACATGCAAATGCAACTAAATTATTATAATATTAATCAACATTTATTGCAAATAAGTACACAGATTACTGAGTAATCGTTTCAGTTGAGAAAATATTAACTTCATAGAACTTCCAAAATCATTATACTGAAAAAATATTTCATAAATTCAACTAAAATTTATTAAATTTTAATACAGTATTTATTCAAATACTAATTTTTAAATACTTATTCGAATCAGCAAAATCTCTGTAGTTAGTAATTACATATTTATCTATACAAAATATATATTTGTTAAGTTCACAAACTGTATCAATAATAAATGAGTATTCATTTCTAAAAATCTATGTATTGAAACTAATACAATATTTATAGCACTGTGTGACCTAAATCCGCACTTAAGTCACGGCTAGCTGTGACTTAAGTAGCCCATTATTACACTGTGAAATAATGAATTTACTTAAGTCACAGGCACGTAACGCCAATTATCTACCAAAACTATTCAAAAATACGATTTTACATATAAGAATGAACAGGAAAAGAAGTAAAACTTCGTTAATAGTTGACAAACCACAAAGAATAAATAAAAATGATGATAATAAGGCTTGTCTATATTATAGGTTAGTTTCATCTGCTATGGGATAGCAGACCGCGCGCTTTTTAAATATTCAATATTAAACTGTATGGATTTTAGTTTTAAAAGTCTTTCTCTTTAATGATATAACGTATACAAATCTTTCACTTTCATAAACTTCAACTTATTGTTAAAGATACAAATCAAATTGCCAAGAATCTAGTTTTATGATTTTTTTATGTATATATTCAATATTCTAGATTCAATAATAACCATATTCTATATCAGGTATTCTATTATTTAAATAACGTTTTATTAATTTTTTTCAGGGCGGGGGGCTGCGCCCCCCCCCCCGAACCCCCCCTTCCGCCCCATACTTCTCTCACCCCACTTCCAAATTCCAACTATCATTATAAATAAGCACAAATAAATAAAATAAGAATATAGCGGATTTATGTCACACGAGCTATAAAATAGTACACGATACTCGTGACTTAAGTGGCTCATTATTACACGGCGTTTAGCGCGCTCGCTGCGCTCGGGCGCTAACCTCACGCCGTGCAATAATGGGCCACTTAAGTCACACGTATCGTAATATACTATTTTATAAATGTAGATTAATATATACTCAAGTCAAGTAATTAAAATTTAGATAAATAAATAATTGTCCGCTTTTACATAATCAATTTTATGTATTAAGGACGTTCTCCGAGAAAACGATTTTCTTGTGATTTTCCTGAAACTTGCAGAAAATGTTTGATTTTTAGTCCTTAGTACATGCTTCAAAGCCCCACATCCAAAGCGGTATTCAAAATAAAAATATTTGATTTGAAAGTTTCACCGTTAACATGGGATCCCTATCTAAGCTCGTTGGAAAAATACATTTTAATTTACTATAAAAGAAGTTTTCTTTGTGATTTTTTGTCAACCATGGGATATAAAACTAGAAATCGAGAGGAATAATATGGTATAATTTTATGGCAAGCGGTATTAATTTCGGAGACATAGCGATATAAAGAAAAACAACCATGTTATTTGTATATCTATATATAGTCACACCGTGTAAGTGGTATTTATTTAAAATATCATATTGACATCTTTTTTCTTACGTCTTCATTTTTTATTATTTCTAGAGTAGTGTATAGAGACTCATGAAGGGTTTCTATCATAAATAATATTTTTAGATCACAATTTTTGCTATATTGATGAAGTTGAGCCGGAGAATGTCCTTAAACAAATATTTATTTGGTACAGAGAAATATATAATTACTAACTACATAGATTTTGTTAATTTCAACAAATATTTAAGTAATAGTACTTGAATAAATACTGTGTTTAATTTTAATAAATTTCAGTCAAACATATGAAATATTTATTAAAAAAATAGATTTCTACCTTATCAACATTATGTTTTTTACTTCATTACTCGGTTTTTCATTAGGCTTATGTATTGAAAAATCATTCAATTTATAGAAAAAAAAAACATCTTTGACATGGCATGTTCTTGTTTGTGCACATAAGGATTGTGCACATATTTATTGTGCACAGATAGCATTGGTACAGATCTATATATATAGATATATACCAATGTTAAAGTGTGCACAATTAATATGTGCACAATCAGTATGTGCATAAACAAGAACACGTCTTTGACATCTACAAATTATAATAATAATAAAAGTATTATACAAATAAATTTCTAACCCTTGTTTGTTTAAAGATCTGAAATCGATTTTCCATAAAGTATTAAAATTAGTTGTATTCAATAAATATTGATTACGTTTTTATTTTAATAACTATTGTTTAGATAATAACAATCATACTTTTGCTTCTAAATTCTTCCTAAAACCAATAAAGTATATTATTCGCATATTAATGAATGCACGTTATATACGAACATCGACTGCGTCTTTACAAGCGTGCGATAGCGTAATGGATAGCGTGTCTGCGTACTAACTCGAGCGACCCGAGTTCGAATCCCCGTTGGATTTTTCTCTGCGATTTTTTTCAAATATTATTAATTAATGTGTACTATACTTAATGCGCTTCTTAGAGAAAACTGTACAAAATCAACATATATTTGTTTTCATCACTTCTGTAAAAGAAAAATACTTTAGTGTGTTGTGTGTCGATAAGGTAGGTAGCGAAAATTTCAAACTGGAATAGAAAAATAAGTAATAAATATTTGTATTTAATAAATTACATGTCTGTTTCAGATCAAATAAAAATAATCAGTTACAATACTGTAATTGACATGGAGAGACCAACTAAATAAGTGAAACAGAATTCAGCAAATATTTTTAATTTTACTTTTTTATTATTTTATTAATTGTAAGAAATATTTATTTAAAACAAGTAAATCTTTGTTTCGTTTTAAACTCTTGAATAGTATAATATAAAGTACAATTATTAATATTTAAAAAATGATTTCGATCTCTTCCGCATTCCTTAAATTTAATAAAATAAATTTTGTATGCAATTAAATAATTAGTTGATTTAAAGTCACATCTATTTTAAATGAATAAATATATAATAATTTTAATTAATACGATTTGCTGGTTGTTTTACATGAAAATAATAAAATATTTATTGCAAGTTAATTAATAGTTTCTTAAATCTAATAATTGGAAATTTTAAACAAATAAGTAATTGTTTTAATTAAGATTATATTTTTTTAATACTAATAAATAGATAGTTAATTTAATACTTGCATATATTAAAAGTCACAAAATATATTATACATAAAAGTAAATATTTTCTTAGTTGAAATAATTAAGAATTTTAAATTAATTAAATAATTTCTCAAATCAAAATAATATTTTCCTTATATTAATAAATAAATATTTATTATAATGAGTGCGTACATTTAAATTAACAACATATTTAATTAGTACAAATAAATCTTTACTTAAGTCAATTATTAGAACTTGTTAAATTAACTAAATAATTACTCATTTTTACTAAATCTATTGCCACTATTTAATAAATATTTATTTAATATAGATAAATATTTCTTTAGCATAAGTAAATAAATTTTGTTAAGTTAAAGAAATATTTAAATAGTAGTATTCTAATAAATAATTTAATAGATTTTAAGAAAATTTAGTTGATTTCAAGAAATATTTTTTTCAGTGTATGAGATCTCATATGAGATTTCATATGAGATCCCATAATATATAAAGTTGCAGATAACCACACACACACACACACACACACACACACACACACACACATATATATATGAGATCTCATATGAGATCTGATGTCTGAAATACTCACATGAGATCTTACATATTTACAAAAAGTAAAAACAAAAACTCTTGCACGTTAAAGCTTAATCTAAGCCAGAAGTTGTGGACGAGTCAGCTGCATCACTTATGATTTTTGAAAATTCATTTATAGATTTTGCTCTAACATAGCACAGGGTATAAAATTACTTTTCACTGTAATTAGTAGACATCGCAACTCAATTGGTGATTGGTTTGATTTACACGATGTTCTTCTTGTTTATAATATTTTTTTCTTCACTATCCACAAAACTATTTTATAACTATTTAACAATCTTGATAGTTGAGGACAGCTGTAAACTTAATACGCCTCTTTATTGTCTTCTTCATGTCTGGTTGTCTGTTTGAATTAATAAACTTCAGTTTATACTTCTTTGGTCCATATGCGTTAGAAATGTACAATCTTCTGGAATAAAATAAAAGCACACACAAAGTATCTATTCATAATAGTACATTATTTAACAAGGGACTAAAGTCGCAGATTATTCCGGCGGGTGAGTTTACTGCCTGAGCGAGCGGAGCGAAGCGAGGGCAGTGATCACCCAAGGGAATGATCGACTTTAGTCCCGTATTACATATAGTACTTTATTCCAATCGCCACTGTGACCACTTCATAGATTTGAAAAGTTATTTTATATTTATGTGTTATAATTTTATTAGTTTTAACCCAATTCACCATAAACGTAAAAAATTAGACTATGTTACTCTATTCTCGCATTATGCGGGAATAAAGTAAAAGAGGGAATCAGACGCCACTTTTGCCTCGCTTTTCATGGCCATTATAGTAGAGATGGGAATAAAATAATTTATATAAGTTATATTTTTTTAGATATAATTTATATTAAAAAATTAGACTATGTTACTTTATTCTGGCTAATTTACTTTATTCCCGCATTATGCGAGAATAATGTAAAAGAGGGAATCAGACGCCACTTTTGCCCCACTTTTCAGGCTATAAAATGGCCATTATAGTAGAGATGGGAATAAAATAATTTATATCGGTGGAAGAGTTTTGATTATTTGAATGATTATGCAATAGTATATTGTGTACCAAGGGCGTAAAGTGGATCTTTTTAGTCCATGTGTGGGGTTGCAGTACGAGTCGAAGGTGAGCTAGCACGAGCCGAAGGCGAGTGCGTTTGCGAACCGAAGACGAGTACTGCAACCATACAAGGTCAAAAAACCCGCTTAGCCCTTGGTGTACACCATATTTTTTGTACCGCAAGTATAGATTTTTGCATTTTTTTAAAATATCGATGATTTTCATAAACAATCTTGAAAACTCCATTCAAAAACGACAGCGGGTGCTTTTCGATTTTTTATCGCCCGCTACTACGAGCAGCGGGCGCTTGTCGATTTTTCCGCCCGCTACGGCAAGCAGCGGGCGCTTTTCAGTTTTTACCGCCCGCAGGTCGACAAGCAGTCGCTTTCGGCTCTATTAATATGTTCAAAAAACGCGAAAATCGTACATGCGGCACAAAAAGTATTTTATTGCTTTCAGAATTATTCAAATACACAAAATAATTTAAATAATAAGTAATACTTATCTAATTTTCTCTCCGTCGTAGCTAAAACGTATTTCTGCATATTGTTAATGCCAACACATCTTCACTGCAATTTCTTTAAATTGGAGTAAAGCAATCCTTACGCCCGCTCTGAGTGCTGCGTCCCGATTTACCCCGTGCACCCTCGGCGCCGCAGACCACCGTACCGTCGCGGCAGTTTCGTCGCCACGCCGCTATCTGCACTGGAGGCGATACCGTCGAGGTACACTATGAAATAATCGCTGGCCCAACACTGTGCAGAAACAACAGAACTAGAGATCACGTGACCTTCGGCACTCGTGTTTTGTTGTGTGTTTCGGCAGTTTCCGCCGAAGCGCTCGGTCAAATCTAACCTTAGTGGTAAGCGAATATGATGTAAGTCCTCCTACCGATCATTTCGGAACTTTTGACCGGAGTTTTCGTTCGTTCTAACAGATTTTTTCTCTCAGTGCACAGCCTCTCGACCCCTACTTTTGAGTAGCGGTTTCGCATCTAGAATGGCGTGCTAGTCTATGGCGTTAGAATAGTAGTTTTCGTCACTAGGGCGTAAAGTTGAACTTCACGCACCGAGTGTTGGATGATCACGAGGTCGTAAAGATTTCGCCCGTGTGGCGAACAATATTTTTTTTTATAGTATGAGTAAAGCACGTTGTCATATCGTTTGAATGTGTAAAGTCGAATTTTACGCATAGTATGCGTAAAGCGAAGCGAAGCTTTACGCACACTATGTGTGAAATTCAACTTTACGCACTAAAAACGATGCGAATCGACGTACTTTACGTATACTATGCAAAAAATGAATTTTTCAATGGTTTTCAGGTTAAGGAATGAAATTCAAATAAGAAAACAAATAAAATTATCCCATTTCTGGCGCACAGAAGATGATTAAATATTTATTAAGTATTTATTAATTATTACTAATAATTTCATATGAATTTGATTCCATGAACTACTATTGGCACATGTCCAACATCCCCAGCGTGTGAGATACAATTGATCAATTTTGGATAATTTGTATAAAACATGAATGTGAATTAGCTCTACCGTTCTTATCTTTTGGGATCTATTAGCATAGTATGTTGAAGTAAAAATATATTAATAATATTATGTTTCATTTGTGTTGTTCAAAAACTTGGACAGTCCACAACTCGTGTAAATCCATTTTCATAATACCCTAGCCAAAAGTACCACTTTCGTTACCGCCTTAAAACGCGAATGTGGTATTTTCGGCTCGGATATGGTGAAAAATAGTATCGTATAAATATAAAAATGGTATAATAAGTCCGTAAGCTCTACAATAGTTTTATATGATAGTAAATATATCAACAAAAACATTTATTGCACATCATAACACGCTTTTCCGTCCTTATTTTCATTGCCGGACGGATATTTATTTTTTCGCGCTCGCTTAATTACGAGTTTCGTGCTCTGCCTGCACTGCCGCGGGCAGTGTTTTATGTGTATACCGTCGCGAGTCTCGCGCACGATATGACGAAAGTTATGCGCGTAAGGTAAGTTCAAGAGCGCCGAGTTTATTATTCGACAGACAGAGAGCGGAGAGTCATTATGCATTAGGATGTGGAATGATGAGGAGCGCGTAGAGAGAGAGAGAGAGAGAGAGAGAGAGAGAAAGAGAGAGAGAGAGAGAGAGAGAGAGAGAGAGAGAGAGTGGATGTTCGCGCGTGGGTTGGACTGCGATGAGCACTGGGATTTATCTCCAGACCTGCAAGTGTATCTGAATACGAGCGTAGAGCGTCGATATGAAATGAACTTTTCCGAAAAACTTTAAAAAGTTTATAGCTTTAAAAATCAGTGAAACGACACGCTGCTCTAAAGACACTTGAGAAATTGAAGAGCCAGCCCACTCAATACACCTACAGGCCATCTGAAAAAAATCAATATTCTCTAAAGACTATAGAAAATCACAGCCCAGCGCCCCGATGATCGCTCATTAAACCTATCGCGCAGCATCTCGCGCACCGTTCTTTTTTCCTTCGCGCGAGCGAGCGAATCGATTCAACCGGGGAGTAGTATGCGCGCGCGCACTTCTCTCCCCCCGCCGGACTTTTTAACCTTTTAACGATCCATTCGTGTCAGATTAAATTCGCGCGCGTATAAGTACGTCGAGCGCTCCTTCTCTTCCTTTTTTCCGTGCGCGTGCGTGAAAAGAAGGTAGGGAATGGGCGAGAAAGGTGAGCAGATGGGAAAAGTGGAGAAAAATGGTGTGTACCAAGGTGTTGATTGCGTGGATCGCGCAGTTTTTAAACTAATAAATTCTAATTCCTTAATAGTTTTGAGTTTCATTTTTGGAGGATATTTTTTAAACTAGCAAGGTTTACCTCAATTGTTTTTTAAATTTCTGGACTTTCAGTTAAAATAACGAGTATATAACGAAAGATCTGAACCTCCATAATAAACCACTCGTAGCAAAAGAAATTACAGAAGTAATAATTAAAAGGAAACGCGAAAGCGAATCAACACATTTCCTTCTACAGAAAATAATAATCGCACGTCCGATTGAATTTCGAATGCGCGCCGATGTAAAGAAGCGCGCGCGCGAAGCATGGGAGCGAGAAATGAGAAAATAAGCAAATACGAGACGAGACGAATGACGGGAAGTAGTCGGGTACGAAGGAGAAGGTCCGAGGAGATGGAAAAGAGGATCGCGAACGCGCGGGCATTCGAGAGCTCTAGCCATATTACTTTCGTAATTTCCCTTCATCGATATTAGTTCCCTTCGATATAACTCGGGTCAACAACGTCTCCAATATAACGAACGAGGATCTTATACCTTTTCCCCTACTGGATCTCTGATTTTCTCTCTTTTTGGTTTTTTATGCTTTATTTCTTGCGGTAACGCATGATTTTTACAATTTTTCATGAAGCGTTATTTTATGTGCATCGTTGCGAATGTGTACGACATACTTTCGGATGTCAATTGTCTTTTGTCTCGCAATTCAAAGGTAGAAATATAAAAAAGAAGCGTTTCGATTCGATTTTTTACAAAAACAAAATGAAAAAAAATTATTAATGAGAGTATGTAAACGTTCAATACTGTAATATAGAAGCCAATCCCCCGATCTTTTACACGACGTACTCATACTTTTTACAAAACACTAGCCAGCAGCACCATTATCATCATCCCTCGGAAGACCGAAATAATTCTGTCTCCGCGGTCGGAACGGGACTTCTGCCGGCGTCCTCCTACCCCATGAATATTCAGCAACCCAACGACTACTACACGTCTAAATGCCACCTTGCTTTCTCATGCCAACTTCTACCACGCGCGCTCAATTCGATGGAAAAGTTTTTTAGGTATATGTACAATTCTCCCAAAAATTTCCCTTTAACCGGTCACAAAAACGACGAAAAAAAATTTTGAGACACAGCTCTGCAATAAGTTTGTTCTTGTTCTATATAATACCACACAACACACGAAAAAACTTTGGAACACAGGAAAACGGTCTTGTGACACAGTTTTAAACGCATACCAATTTTTCTTATGAAAATTTAACATGGGATAAGTCACTGATGATAAGAATTTTAAGAATTAAGTGGATTTGGGAAAATCGCTCATTTTTTGTCATTTTTCGAGATTTTCAATGTTAAATTCCCATAAGAAAAATCGATATGCGTTCAAAACTGTGTCACACAAGACTGTTTTTCTGTATCTAAAGTTTTTTCGTGTATTGTGTGGTATATAGAACAAGAAAAAACTTATTACAGTGGTGTGCCTCAAAATTTTTTTTCGTCGTTTTTGTGACCGCTTAAAGGGAAATTTTCGGGAGAATTGCACATATATACAGTCAACCGGCGAATCGCAAAACAAAATGAAAGAAGCACACGAGAAAAGAAAGTGAAAAGAACGCGGAGAAAGCGGCTATACGAAAGGTGTGTATACATAAATTAATAAAGAGTGGGTAAAAGGGGGGAGAAGGGAGGAAGAAGCGGTAAACCAGGAAGCAAGCGATGCGAGGGCAACAGACGCATCGAGCTACCTGTGTATAGGTAGTGTAGGTACATGAGAAAATCCACAAACCCGTCACACTTTTTCTGTCACAAATCTGCCGAATTTTTTTTTGCGGGAGAACACCTGTCGCACAGTGATGCCTATCTACTCAAAAGTGATGAACATTCGTGCTTTAGCACAATAAGGCTCAAAAAATTTTTATAAAATACGTTTGGGACTCCTGAAGTAATTTCCTACGATAAATCGTTTCCCTCATGGCTGTAGCATTGCTCATTTTTTTAGTAATGAATACGTTAAATGCCGTTTTTTTGGAGTTTATTTTTTTTCTTTCTGTTTTTAAGTAGGATTAATTTTTTTTTGTTTTATAATAAGCGCCCCTTTTTTATAAATATAATTTTTTTCAAAATTCTAGGACTTATGCAGTTGTTTGAAAAAAATTATATTTATAAAAAATGGGCGCTTATTATAAAACAAAGAAAAAAATTAATCCTACTTAAAAACAAAACAAAAAAATAAATAAACTCCAAAAAAACGGCATTTAACGTATTCCTTACTAAAAAAAGAACAATGCTACAGCCATGAGGGAAACGATTTATCGTAGGAAATTACTTCACGAATCCAAAACGTATTTTATAAAAATTTTTTTAGCCTTATTGTACTAAAGCACGAATTTTCATCACTTTTGCATCGATCGGCACCACTGTGTGTCGGCCACGGTTTTTCTCCATGTTTAGACCTTACATTATGCGAGAAAACAGTTAAACAAGCGAAATCGGTTTTGCACCATACTTTTTTTGAACATTGAAATTGCTTCCTCATAGAGGAAGCTTTGTAACGGTGAAACAAATGTTTGAGACAAAAATGTTCATAAAGATGTTTTAAGACGATATATGTCGATATTTGTTGATTTTGAGAAAATATTTTTTCGTGCGTGCGTGCGTGTGTGTGTGTGTGTGTGCGTGCGTGCGTGCGTGCGTGCGTGCGTGTGAGTGTGTGTGTGTGTGTGTGTGTGTGTGTGTGTGTGTGTGTGTGTGTGTGTGTGTGTGTGTGTGTGTGTGTGTGTGTGTGTGTGTGTGTGTGTGTGTGTGTGTGTGTGTGTCTGTGTGTGTGTGTGTGTGTGTGTGTGTGTGTGTGTGTGTGTGTGTTGTGAACTCTTTATATCTCGGAAACGAATCGACCGATTTTCGTTGGACAGAGACCAAAAAACTTGGTACCTTGATGGATTTGGGTTTTTATTACGTGTAAAATTACATTTTACACCCACGTTGTAACTTCAAAAATATGCAGCTAGCAGACATAAAGTACTACTTAACGCCTAAGATATATGAGGCGTTTCATGTCAACTGCCCCAGCGCGGCGCGCGAGCGCCAAATCGTGCTGTTTCCAGCTCATGTTTAAGATACTAAAATGTACTTGAAATGTGTAGGCAGTTTTCCCGAAATTTTCCATTTTCACCCTGAAAAAGTACAAAACATGTTATACCTCGAAAACGATATTTTTAATATTTTTTTTTACCCTCTAGATCGAAAGCTGAGAATTTTTTACGTTGGAAAGGATATTTTCCAAAGAGTTCCCAAGATGTTTTCTGCGAGATATAGAACGCGAAAGAGTAGACGCACCGCCTTTCCTGCGCGTGGTACTACGCGCTACAGCGCGCGGACTGCGCCCGCTTCGTTGCCTATATAATAACCTTTTATAATCTTTAATTCTTTACCTATTATTCTGGATTCTTAATAATGCATGGAGTAATATTTTATTAATTATTTTATAAAATAAGAAAATTTCAAAATTAACAGCAATATAGTAACTCTTGTACTAACGTTTCTTTTTCAGTGTAGATAATATTTTTTTGTTTGTTTTCGCAGTTTTTTTCGGGAAGATTTTATACTCTGAACTCAGAGAGGTTTTTTTGAGCTTCAATGTACTTTCATCTATCGGAATAATAGCATGGTATTGTAACGTACCTGGTATAAATTTATCCTTGTCCAGTCTTGGTTTTAGTTTCAAAACCGTTTCTTCATACGATGTTTTACTGCTATAAAAAACTTTGGTTTGTTTGCAGTAAGCTTTAGCCCAGTTGTACAGCTCTTTTGGCGTTAAAATATGATTACTAGAAGAAACTTGTAGACTAGCTCGTTTTGCACCTCGTTTTAGGTTCGCGCCTATACCACCGCACGCACCTTTGCCATGTGCTGTGGCATAAAAATGCCACTCAGCAGTAACTCCAAAATCTTTCTCGTGAAAAAGAAGATTTTGAAAATTTGATTTATTTTTAAAATGCTGACCTGCTCCATCAGTCAAATAATAAACTTTCTTGACTGCAAAATTAGTTTTAAGGTAAGATATTACAATTTTTTGATATTCATAAACGGCTATGGTATCATGATTTAAATTGTCGGAAATTACAGCAATGCTTACATGTTTGAGTTAATGATTTTGTTTATAGTACACTACAATTTTAAAAACTGTTGCCTGGTTATTGTTCCAGTGGAAGGACTGTGTAGAATTTTGTATAACGAAAGCATAATTTTCTGCGAAATCGCAACACACGAGAAATTCTTCTTCTTGAAGATTGCTTTTTAAGTTATTTATAAAAAGTGATTGTTTCTTAGCGAAAAAATCGTGAGTTTTTAATTTTATTAATTTTTCCCCTAGTTTGTCCATAAATTCGTGCACATTTACAGTTTTGGAAGCTATTGTACACCTATCTGTTTGAAACCATGATTGATACTCGATTTGAAAAATATCATTTTCATCAAAACATTCAAGCAAATATTTTCGTATATAGACATATTGGGGCAATCCAAACAGTCACCCAAATAGCATCTGTCGTGTACATCATTACACACAATTGCTTGGATGCAATCGTGGTAGTTTTTAAGAGGCAATTGAGTGTCTTTAGTTAAATTTTCTATGTCCATAGCACTTAGCATGAGCTTCACATTTTCGTTATGCACACACACGCATACATTGTGTGTACCGCTACTCCCAGCTAAAACACAATGTGGTGGCCTCAATTCTGTAAATTTAGTAAAACCAACATTAACGCATTCATTTTCTTTTTTATATAAATTATACAGCTCATTTAAATTACCAAACAGTAATCTTTTTTGAACATGTTCTCTTTCGCCATTGCTCTGTTTAATAGATACATAATCTTTTAAACCTGGCATTATTCGGCTTATATCATCTCTCTCATAAAAACTTTTTACAGAATTCACAGTATCATCTGGAAGTAGTTTGCCACGTTTCTTTGCAGGTATTGAAGATACTCCGCTCTTCGCTACCAAATCTTTCGCTTCGCGAACTGCGCGTTCACTACAATCGAATTCTCGCATCAAGTCCCTACGAGACCAAAACTTCGGCGCGAGAGTTAATAGCTGAATTTTCTCTTGCTTATTTGTTGACTCAGAAATTTTTTTCTTTAGATGTTCGAGAACTGCAATACCAGCTTTGTGATATTCATCATCACACACTGTTTTAGCTTTTTTAGCATCAGATGGAGATAAACTTGATTTCTGTTTATAATTTTAGCATTTTCAGGTACTAAAGGATATTCACTTCTGAAAAGTGTTGGAAAGTGAGACAAATTTTTAGATGCAGGGTGATCATTTTTATTTAAAGGATTTATACATTTCAAGTTCCAAGATGAATCCATTTTAATTGCTATAATAAACAAAAATGGAAAACGTTCTCTTTGAGAAAGCAAAAATATTGAAATCAAGTCACCAATGATTTAATAATCAAATGCACAAAAGTCGCAAGGAAATCAAATTGTTTAACTGCTATTGACAAGAAATTCGAAAAAATTCGAAGAGGAAAAAGATAAAAAGTTATGGTAATTATATACTTTCGACGTGATGATTTACATACAGTTTGAAAAGTGTGGACGCCACCTATCGAATTAAAAATGAATGATTCCGTGCCGCGACGTACCGTTTTTTCAGCGCCGTGCGTCTACTCTTTCGCGTTCTATTTCTAGCAGAAAACATCTTGGACACTTTTTGGAAAATATCATTTCCTACGTAAAAAATACACAGCTTTCGATCTAAAGGGTAAAAAAAATATTAAAAATATACTTTTCGAGATATAACACGTAAAAACAAACAAAAAAATATTATCTACACTGAAAGAGAAACGTCAGTACAAGAGTTACTATATTGCTGTTAATTTTGAAATTTTATTATTTTATATAATAATTAATAAAATATTACTCCATGCATTATTAAGAATCCAGAATAATAGGTAAAGAATTAAAGATTATAAAAGGTTATTATATAGGCAACGAGGCGGGCGCAGTCCGCGCGCTGTAGCGCGCAGTACCACGCGCAGGAAAGGCGCTGCCGTCTACTCTTTCGCGTTCTATATCTCGCAGAAAACATCTTGGGCACTCTTTGGAAAATATCCTTTCCTACGTAAAAAATGCTCAGCTTTCGATCTAGAGGGTCAAAAAAAATATTAAAAATATCGTTTTCGAGGTATAACACGTTTTGTACTTTTTGTATGGAAAATGGAAAATTTCGCTAAAACTGCCTACACCATTGGAAAGCTGAGGAAAAAGTACATTGGATAATGTGTTTGAAGTTCTGAACGTTCATCATGAACGAAAAATCGAATATTCCGAAAATCGTTTTTTTTTATATTATCTGTTAGATATATGCATAAAACCAATAGAAACAGCGATATAAGTTATTTCCGAAGTGATCATCCCCCAAAATCAGCCCCCAAACCACCCTCACAAGACAATACATGATAAAAAAATTTATATTTTAACAGCTTATGAATTTCCTAAAAATTTTAACACGGGAATTTCTTCAAGAGCTTACCAAATACTAATAAAAAAATTGCCGAGACCAAAATCGATCGGGAACCCTTCCTCCGGGGGATGCAAGTGGGGCAAAACGGCTAAAAACACATAAAAAATACCTTTAAAAAATTCTATCTCTAGCGACTACGCAATTCCTAAAAATTTTATCACGGGAATTTCTTCAAGAGCTTACCAAATACTCGTAAAAAAATTGCCGAGACCAAAATAGATCCGGAACCCTTCCTTCGGGGGATGCAAGTGGGGCAAAACGGCTAAAAACACATGAAAAATACGTTTAAAAAATTCTATCTCTAGCGACTATGCGATTCCTAAAAATTTGATCACGGGAATTTCTTCAAGAGCTTATCAAATACTTATAAAAAAATTGTCGAGACCAAAATCGATCCGGAACCCTTCCATCAGGGGGATGCAAGCGGGGCAAAACGGCTAAAAAGACATGAAAAATACATTTAAAAAAAATTCTGTCTCCTGCGAATATGCGATTCCTAAAAATTTGATAACGGTAATTTCTTCTAGAGCTAACGAAATACTTATAAAAAAATTGCCGAGACCAAAATCGATCCGGAATCCTTCCTTCAGGGGGATGCAAGTGGGGCAAAACGGCTAAAAACACCTGAAAAATAACTTTAAAAAATTCTGTCTCTGGCGACTATGCGATTCCTAAAAATTTGATTACGGGAATTTCTTCGAGAGCTAACGAAATACTTATAAAAAAATTGCCGAGACCAAAATCGATCCGGAACCCTTCCTTCAGGGGGATGCAAGTGGGGCAAAACGGCTAAAAACACATGAAAAATAACTTTCAAAAATTCTGTCTCTAGCGACTATGCGATTCCTAAAAATTTGATAACGGTAATTTCTTCTAGAGCTAACGAAATACTTATAAAAAAATTGCCGAGACCAAAATCGATCCGGAACCCTTCCTTCAGGGGGATGCAAGCGGGGCAAAACGGCTAAAAAGACATGAAAAATACATGTAACAAATTCTGACTCTAGCGACTATGCGATTCCTAAAAATTTGATAACGGTAATTTCTTCTAGAGCTAACGAAATACTTATAAAAAAATTGCCGAGACCAAAATCGATCCGGAACCCTTCCATCAGGGGGATGCAAGCGGGGCAAAACGGCTAAAAAGACATGAAAAATACATTTAAAAAAATTCTGTCTCCTGCGACTATGCGATTCCTAAAAATTTGATAACGGTAATTTCTTCTAGAGCTAACGAAATACTTATAAAAAAATTGCCGAGACCAAAATCGATCCGGAACCCTTCCTTCAGGGGGATGAAAGTGGGGCAAAACGGCTAAAAAGACATGAAAAATAACTTTAAAAAATTCTGCCTCTAGCGGCTATGCGATTCCTAAAAATTTGATAACGGTAATTTCTTCTAGAGCTAACGAAATACTTATAAAAAAATTGCCGAGACCAAAATCGATCGGGAACCCTTCCTTCAGGGGGATGAAAGTGGGGCAAAACGGCTAAAAACACATGAAAAATACATTTAAAAAATTCTGTCCCTGGCGACTATGCGATTGCTAAAAATTTGATCACGGAAATTTCTTCGAGAGCTAACGAAATACTTATAAAAAAATTGCCGAGACCAAAATCGATCCGGAATCCTTCCTTCAGGGGGATGCAAGTGGGGCAAAACGGCTAAAAACACATGAAAAATAACTTTCAAAAATTCTGTCTCTAGCGACTATGCGATTCCTAAAAATTTGATAACGGTAATTTCTTCTAGAGCTAACGAAATACTTATAAAAAAATTGCCGAGACCAAAATCGATCCGGAACCCTTCCTTCAGGGGGATGCAAGCGGGGCAAAACGGCTAAAAACACCTGAAAAATAACTTTAAAAAATTCTGTCTCTGGCAACTATGCGATTCCTAAAAATTTGATCACGGGAATTTCTTCGAGAGCTAACGAAATACTTATAAAAAAATTGCCGAGACCAAAATGGATCCGGAACCCTTCCTTCAGGGGGATGCAAGTGGGGCAAAACGGCTAAAAACACATGAAAAATAACTTTCAAAAATTCTGTCTCTAGCGACTATGCGATTCCTAAAAATTTGATAACGGTAATTTCTTCTAGAGCTAACGAAATACTTATAAAAAAATTGCCGAGACCAAAATCGATCCGGAACCCTTCCTTCAGGGGGATGCAAGTGGGGCAAAACGGCTAAAAACACATGAAAAATAACTTTAAAAAATTCTGCCTCTAGCGGCTATGCGATTCCTAAAAATTTGATAACGGTAATTTCTTCTAGAGCTAACGAAATACTTACAAAAAAATTGCCGAGACCAAAATCGATCCGGAACCCTTCCTTCAGGGGGATGAAAGTGGGGCAAAACGGCTAAAAAGACATGAAAAATACATTTAAAAAATTCTGTCTCTGGCGACTATGCGATTCCTAAAAATTTGATCACGGAAATTTCTTCGAGAGCTTACGAAATACTTATAAAAAAATTGCCGAGACCAAAATCGATCCGGAACCCTTCCTTCAGGGGGATGCAAGTGGGGCAAAACGGTTAAAACACATGAAAAATAACTTTAAAAATTCTGCCTCTAGCGGCTATGCGATTCCTAAAAATTTGATAACGGTAGTTTCTTCTAGAGCTAACGAAATACTTATAAAAAAATTGCCGAGACCAAAATCGATCCGGAACCCTTCCTTCAGGGGGATGCAAGTGGGGCAAAACGGCTAAAAACACATGAAAAATAACTTTCAAAAATTCTGTCTCTAGCGACTATGCGATTCCTAAAAATTTGATAACGGTAATTTCTTCTAGAGCTAACGAAATACTTATAAAAAAATTGCCGAGACCAAAATCGATCCGGAACCCTTCCTTCAGGGGGATGCAAGTGGGGCAAAACGGCTAAAAACACATGAAAAATAACTTTCAAAAATTCTGTCTCTAGCGACTATGCGATTCCTAAAAATTTGATAACGGTAATTTCTTCTAGAGCTAACGAAATACTTATAAAAAAATTGCCGAGACCAAAATCGATCCGGAACCCTTCCATCAGGTGGATGCAAGCGGGGCAAAACCGCTAAAAAGACATGAAAAATACATTAAAAAAAATTCTGTCTCCTGCGACTATGCGATTCCTAAAAATTTGATAACGGTAATTTCTTCTAGAGCTAACGAAATACTTATAAAAAAATTGCCGAGACCAAAATCGATCCGGAACCCTTCCTTCAGGGGGATGCAAGTGGGGCAAAACGGCTAAAAACACATGAAAAATAACTTTAAAAAATTCTGCCTCTAGCGGCTATGCGATTCCTAAAAATTTGATAACGGTAATTTCTTCTAGAGCTAACGAAATACTTATAAAAAAATTGCCGAGACCAAAATCGATCCGGAACACTTCCTTCAGGGGGATGCAAGCGGGGCAAAACGGCTAAAAAGACATGAAAAATACATATAAAAAATTCTGACTCTAGCGACTATGCGATTCCTAAAAATTTGATAACGGTAATTTCTTCTAGAGCTAACGAAATACTTACAAAAAAATTGCCCAGACCAAAATCGATCCGGAACCCTTCCTTCAGGGGGATGCAAGTGGGGCAAAACGGCTAAAAACACATGAAAAATAACTTTCAAAAATTCTGTCTCTAGCGACTATGCGATTCCTAAAAATTTGATAACGGTAATTTCTTCTAGAGCTAACGAAATACTTATAAAAAAATTGCCGAGACCAAAATCGATCCGGAACCCTTCCATCAGGGGGATGCAAGCGGGGCAAAACGGCTAAAAAGACATGAAAAATACATGTAAAAAAATTCTGTCTCCTGCGACTATGCGATTCCTAAAAATTTGATGACGGTAATTTCTTCTAGAGCTAACGAAATACTTATAAAAAAATTGCCGAGACCAAAATCGATCCGGAACCCTTCCTTCAGGGGGATGAAAGTGGGGCAAAACGGCTAAAAAGACATGAAAAATAACTTTCAAAAATTCTGTCTCTAGCGACTATGCGATTCCTAAAAATTTGATAACGGTAATTTCTTCTAGAGCTAACGAAATACTTATAAAAAAATTGCCGAGACCAAAATCGATCCGGAACCCTTCCTTCAGGGGGATGCAAGTGGGGCAAAACGGCTAAAAACACATGAAAAATAACTTTCAAAAATTCTGTCTCTAGCGACTATGCGATTCCTAAAAATTTGATAACGGTAATTTCTTCTAGAGCTAACGAAATACTTATAAAAAAATTGCCGAGACCAAAATCGATCCGGAACCCTTCCTTCAGGGGGATGCAAGTGGGGCAAAACGGCTAAAAACACATGAAAAATAACTTTAAAAAATTCTGCCTCTAGCGGCTATGCGATTCCTAAAAATTTGATAACGGTAATTTCTTCTAGAGCTAACGAAATACTTACAAAAAAATTGCCGAGACCAAAATCGATCCGGAACCCTTCCTTCAGGGGGATGAAAGTGGGGCAAAACGGCTAAAAAGACATGAAAAATACATTTAAAAAATTCTGTCTCTGGCGACTATGCGATTCCTAAAAATTTGATCACGGAAATTTCTTCGAGAGCTTACGAAATACTTATAAAAAAATTGCCGAGACCAAAATCGATCCGGAACCCTTCCTTCAGGGGGATGCAAGTGGGGCAAAACGGTTAAAACACATGAAAAATAACTTTAAAAAATTCTGCCTCTAGCGGCTATGCGATTCCTAAAAATTTGATAACGGTAGTTTCTTCTAGAGCTAACGAAATACTTATAAAAAAATTGCCGAGACCAAAATCGATCCGGAACCCTTCCTTCAGGGGGATGCAAGTGGGGCAAAACGGCTAAAAACACATGAAAAATAACTTTCAAAAATTCTGTCTCTAGCGACTATGCGATTCCTAAAAATTTGATAACGGTAATTTCTTCTAGAGCTAACGAAATACTTATAAAAAAATTGCCGAGACCAAAATCGATCCGGAACCCTTCCTTCAGGGGGATGCAAGTGGGGCAAAACGGCTAAAAACACATGAAAAATAACTTTCAAAAATTCTGTCTCTAGCGACTATGCGATTCCTAAAAATTTGATAACGGTAATTTCTTCTAGAGCTAACGAAATACTTATAAAAAAATTGCCGAGACCAAAATCGATCCGGAACCCTTCCATCAGGGGGATGCAAGCGGGGCAAAACGGCTAAAAAGACATGAAAAATACATTAAAAAAAAATTCTGTCTCCTGCGACTATGCGATTCCTAAAAATTTGATAACGGTAATTTCTTCTAGAGCTAACGAAATACTTATAAAAAAATTGCCGAGACCAAAATCGATCCGGAACCCTTCCTTCAGGGGGATGCAAGTGGGGCAAAACGGCTAAAAACACATGAAAAATAACTTTAAAAAATTCTGCCTCTAGCGGCTATGCGATTCCTAAAAATTTGATAACGGTAATTTCTTCTAGAGCTAACGAAATACTTATAAAAAAATTGCCGAGACCAAAATCGATCCGGAACACTTCCTTCAGGGGGATGCAAGCGGGGCAAAACGGCTAAAAAGACATGAAAAATACATATAAAAAATTCTGACTCTAGCGACTATGCGATTCCTAAAAATTTGATAACGGTAATTTCTTCTAGAGCTAACGAAATACTTACAAAAAAATTGCCCAGACCAAAATCGATCCGGAACCCTTCCTTCAGGGGGATGCAAGTGGGGCAAAACGGCTAAAAACACATGAAAAATAACTTTCAAAAATTCTGTCTCTAGCGACTATGCGATTCCTAAAAATTTGATAACGGTAATTTCTTCTAGAGCTAACGAAATACTTATAAAAAAATTGCCGAGACCAAAATCGATCCGGAACCCTTCCATCAGGGGGATGCAAGCGGGGCAAAACGGCTAAAAAAGACATGAAAAATACATGTAAAAAATTCTGTCTCCTGCGACTATGCGATTCCTAAAAATTTGATGACGGTAATTTCTTCTAGAGCTAACGAAATACTTATAAAAAATTGCCGAGACCAAAATCGATCCGGAACCCTTCCTTCAGGGGGATGAAAGTGGGGCAAAACGGCTAAAAAGACATGAAAAATAACTTTAAAAAATTCTGCCTCTAGCGGCTATGCGATTCCTAAAAATTTGATAACGGTAATTTCTTCTAGAGCTAACGAAATACTTATAAAAAAATTGCCGAGACCAAAATCGATCCGGAACCCTTCCTTCAGGGGGATGAAAGTGGGGCAAAACGGCTAAAAACACATGAAAAATACATTTAAAAAATTCTGTCCCTGGCGACTATGCGATTGCTAAAAATTTGATCACGGAAATTTCTTCGAGAGCTAACGAAATACTTATAAAAAAATTGCCGAGACCAAAATCGATCCGGAATCCTTCCTTCAGGGGATGCAAGTGGGGCAAATGGGCTAAAAACACATGAAAAATAACTTTCAAAAATTCTGTCTCTAGCGACTATGCGATTCCTAAAAAGTTGATAACGGTAATTTCTTCTAGAGCTAACGAAATACTTATAAAAAAATTGCCGAGACCAAAATCGATCCGGAACCCTTCCTTCAGGGGGATGCAAGTGGGGCAAAACGGCTAAAAACACATGAAAAATAACTTTAAAAAATTCTGCCTCTAGCGGCTATGCGATTCCTAAAAATTTGATAACGGTAATTTCTTCTAGAGCTAACGAAATACTTATAAAAAAATTGCCGAGACCAAAATCGATCCGGAACCCTTCCTTCAGGGGGATGCAAGTGGGGCAAAACGGCTAAAAACACATGAAAAATAACTTTCAAAAATTCTGTCTCTAGCGACTATGCGATTCCTAAAAATTTGATAATGGTAATTTCTTCTAGAGCTAACGAAATACTTATAAAAAAATTGCCGAGACCAAAATCGATCCGGAACCCTTCCTTCAGGGGGATGCAAGTGGGGCAAAACGGCTAAAAACACATGAAAAATAACTTTCAAAAATTCTGTCTCTAGCGACTATGCGATTCCTAAAAATTTGATAACGGTAATTTCTTCTAGAGCTAACGAAATACTTATAAAAAAATTGCCGAGACCAAAATCGATCCGGAACCCTTCCATCAGGGGGATGCAAGCGTGGCAAAACGGCTAAAAAGACATGAAAAATACATTAAAAAAAAATTCTGCCTCTAGCGGCTATGCGATTCCTAAAAATTTGATAACGGTAATTTCTTCTAGAGCTAACGAAATACTTATAAAAAAATTGCCGAGACCAAAATCGATCCGGAACACTTCCTTCAGGGGGATGCAAGCGGGGCAAAACGGCTAAAAAGACATGAAAAATACATATAAAAAATTCTGACTCTAGCGACTATGCGATTCCTAAAAATTTGATAACGGTAATTTCTTCTAGAGCTAACGAAATACTTACAAAAAAATTGCCCAGACCAAAATCGATCCGGAACCCTTCCTTCAGGGGGATGCAAGTGGGGCAAAACGGCTAAAAACACATGAAAAATAACTTTCAAAAATTCTGTCTCTAGCGACTATGCGATTCCTAAAAATTTGATAACGGTAATTTCTTCTAGAGCTAACGAAATACTTATAAAAAAATTGCCGAGACCAAAATCGATCCGGAACCCTTCCATCAGGGGGATGCAAGCGGGGCAAAACGGCTAAAAAGACATGAAAAATACATGTAAAAAAATTCTGTCTCCTGCGACTATGCGATTCCTAAAAATTTGATGACGGTAATTTCTTCTAGAGCTAACGAAATACTTATAAAAAAATTGCCGAGACCAAAATCGATCCGGAACCCTTCCTTCAGGGGGATGAAAGTGGGGCAAAACGGCTAAAAAGACATGAAAAATAACTTTAAAAAATTCTGCCTCTAGCGGCTATGCGATTCCTAAAAATTTGATAACGGTAATTTCTTCTAGAGCTAACGAAATACTTATAAAAAAATTGCCGAGACCAAAATCGATCCGGAACCCTTCCTTCAGGGGGATGAAAGTGGGGCAAAACGGCTAAAAACACATGAAAAATACATTTAAAAAATTCTGTCCCTGGCGACTATGCGATTGCTAAAAATTTGATCACGGAAATTTCTTCGAGAGCTAACGAAATACTTATAAAAAAATTGCCGAGACCAAAATCGATCCGGAATCCTTCCTTCAGGGGGATGCAAGTGGGGCAAAACGGCTAAAAACACATGAAAAATAACTTTCAAAAATTCTGTCTCTAGCGACTATGCGATTCCTAAAAAGTTGATAACGGTAATTTCTTCTAGAGCTAACGAAATACTTATAAAAAAATTGCCGAGACCAAAATCGATCCGGAACCCTTCCTTCAGGGGGATGCAAGTGGGGCAAAACGGCTAAAAACACATGAAAAATAACTTTAAAAAATTCTGCCTCTAGCGGCTATGCGATTCCTAAAAATTTGATAACGGTAATTTCTTCTAGAGCTAACGAAATACTTATATAAAAAAATTGCCGAGACCAAAATCGATCCGGAACCCTTCCTTCAGGGGGATGCAAGTGGGGCAAAACGGCTAAAAACACATGAAAAATAACTTTAAAAAATTCTGCCTCTAGCGGCTATGCGATTCCTAAAAATTTGATAACGGTAATTTCTTCTAGAGCTAACGAAATACTTATAAAAAAATTGCCGAGACCAAAATCGATCCGGAACCCTTCCTTCAGGGGGATGCAAGTGGGGCAAAACGGCTAAAAACACATGAAAAATAACTTTCAAAAATTCTGTCTCTAGCGACTATGCGATTCCTAAAAATTTGATAATGGTAATTTCTTCTAGAGCTAACGAAATACTTATAAAAAAATTGCCGAGACCAAAATCGATCCGGAACCCTTCCTTCAGGGGGATGCAAGTGGGGCAAAACGGCTAAAAACACATGAAAAATAACTTTCAAAAATTCTGTCTCTAGCGACTATGCGATTCCTAAAAATTTGATAACGGTAATTTCTTCTAGAGCTAACGAAATACTTATAAAAAAATTGCCGAGACCAAAATCGATCCGGAACCCTTCCATCAGGGGGATGCAAGCGTGGCAAAACGGCTAAAAAGACATGAAAAATACATTAAAAAAAAATTCTGTCTCCTGCGACTATGCGATTCCTAAAAATTTGATAACGGTAATTTCTTCTAGAGCTAACGAAATACTTATAAAAAAATTGCCGAGACCAAAATCGATCCGGAACCCTTCCATCAGGGGGATGCAAGCGGGGCAAAACGGCTAAAAAGACATGAAAAATACATTTAAAAAATTCTGTCTCCTGCGACTATGCGATTCCTAAAAATTTGATAACGGTAATTTCTTCTAGAGCTAACGAAATACTTATAAAAAAATTGCCGAGACCAAAATCGATCCGGAACCCTTCCTTCAGCGGGATGCAAGTGGGGCAAAACGGCTAAAAACACATGAAAAATAACTTTAAAAAATTCTGCCTCTAGCGGCTATGCGATTCCTAAAAATTTGATAACGGTAATTTCTTCTAGAGCTAACGAAATACTTATAAAAAAATTGCCGAGACCAAAATCGATCCGGAACCCTTCCTTCAGGGGGATGCAAGCGGGGCAAAACGGCTAAAAAGACATGAAAAATACATATAAAAAATTCTGACTCTAGCGACTATGCGATTCCTAAAAATTTGATAACGGTAATTTCTTCTAGAGCTAACGAAATACTTACAAAAAAATTGCCGAGACCAAAATCGATCCGGAACCCTTCCTTCAGGGGGATGCAAGTGGGGCAAAACGGCTAAAAACACATGAAAAATAACTTTCAAAAATTCTGTCTCCTGCGACTATGCGATTCCTAAAAATTTGATAACGGTAATTTCTTCTAGAGCTAACGAAATACTTATAAAAAAATTGCCGAGACCAAAATCGATCCGGAATCCTTCCTTCAGGGGGATGCAAGTGGGGCAAAACGGCTAAAAACACCTGAAAAATAACTTTAAAAAATTCTGTCTCTGGCGACTATGCGATTCCTAAAAATTTGATTACGGGAATTTCTTCGAGAGCTAACGAAATACTTATAAAAAAATTGCCGAGACCAAAATCGATCCGGAACCCTTCCTTCAGGGGGATGCAAGTGGGGCAAAACGGCTAAAAACACATGAAAAATAACTTTCAAAAATTCTGTCTCTAGCGACTATGCGATTCCTAAAAATTTGATAACGGTAATTTCTTCTAGAGCTAACGAAATACTTATAAAAAAATTGCCGAGACCAAAATCGATCCGGAACCCTTCCTTCAGGGGGATGCAAGCGGGGCAAAACGGCTAAAAACACCTGAAAAATAAATTTAAAAAATTCTGTCTCTGGCAACTATGCGATTCCTAAAAATTTGATCACGGGAATTTCTTCGAGAGCTAACGAAATACTTATAAAAAAATTGCCGAGACCAAAATGGATCCGGAACCCTTCCTTCAGGGGGATGCAAGTGGGGCAAAACGGCTAAAAACACATGAAAAATAACTTTCAAAAATTCTGTCTCTAGCGACTATGCGATTCCTAAAAATTTGATAACGGTAATTTCTTCTAGAGCTAACGAAATACTTATAAAAAAATTGCCGAGACCAAAATCGATCCGGAACCCTTCCTTCAGGGGGATGCAAGCGGGGCAAAACGGCTAAAAACACCTGAAAAATAACTTTAAAAAATTCTGTCTCTGGCAACTATGCGATTCCTAAAAATTTGATCACGGGAATTTCTTCGAGAGCTAACGAAATACTTATAAAAAAATTGCCGAGACCAAAATGGATCCGGAACCCTTCCTTCAGGGGGATGCAAGTGGGGCAAAACGGCTAAAAACACATGAAAAATAACTTTCAAAAATTCTGTCTCTAGCGACTATGCGATTCCTAAAAATTTGATAACGGTAATTTCTTCTAGAGCTAACGAAATACTTATAAAAAAATTGCCGAGACCAAAATCGATCCGGAACCCTTCCTTCAGGGGGATGCAAGTGGGGCAAAACGGCTAAAAACACATGAAAAATAACTTTAAAAAATTCTGCCTCTAGCGGCTATGCGATTCCTAAAAATTTGATAACGGTAATTTCTTCTAGAGCTAACGAAATACTTACAAAAAAATTGCCGAGACCAAAATCGATCCGGAACCCTTCCTTCAGGGGGATGAAAGTGGGGCAAAACGGCTAAAAAGACATGAAAAATACATTTAAAAAATTCTGTCTCTGGCGACTATGCGATTCTAAAAATTTGATCACGGAAATTTCTTCGAGAGCTTACGAAATACTTATAAAAAAATTGCCGAGACCAAAATCGATCCGGAACCCTTCCTTCAGGGGGATGCAAGTGGGGCAAAACGGCTAAAAACACATGAAAAATAACTTTAAAAAATTCTGCCTCTAGCGGCTATGCGATTCCTAAAAATTTGATAACGGTAGTTTCTTCTAGAGCTAACGAAATACTTATAAAAAAATTGCCGAGACCAAAATCGATCCGGAACCCTTCCTTCAGGGGGATGCAAGTGGGGCAAAACGGCTAAAAACACATGAAAAATAACTTTCAAAAATTCTGTCTCTAGCGACTATGCGATTCCTAAAAATTTGATAACGGTAATTTCTTCTAGAGCTAACGAAATACTTATAAAAAAATTGCCGAGACCAAAATCGATCCGGAACCCTTCCTTCAGGGGGATGCAAGTGGGGCAAAACGGCTAAAAACACATGAAAAATAACTTTCAAAAATTCTGTCTCCTGCGACTATGCGATTCCTAAAAATTTGATGACGGTAATTTCTTCTAGAGCTAACGAAATACTTATAAAAAAATTGCCGAGACCAAAATCGATCCGGAACCCTTCCTTCAGGGGGATGAAAGTGGGGCAAAACGGCTAAAAAGACATGAAAAATAACTTTAAAAAATTCTGCCTCTAGCGGCTATGCGATTCCTAAAAATTTGATAACGGTAATTTCTTCTAGAGCTAACGAAATACTTATAAAAAAATTGCCGAGACCAAAATCGATCCGGAACCCTTCCTTCAGGGGGATGAAAGTGGGGCAAAACGGCTAAAAACACATGAAAAATACATTTAAAAAATTCTGTCCCTGGCGACTATGCGATTGCTAAAAATTTGATCACGGAAATTTCTTCGAGAGCTAACGAAATACTTATAAAAAAATTGCCGAGACCAAAATCGATCCGGAATCCTTCCTTCAGGGGGATGCAAGTGGGGCAAAACGGCTAAAAACACATGAAAAATAACTTTCAAAAATTCTGTCTCTAGCGACTATGCGATTCCTAAAAAGTTGATAACGGTAATTTCTTCTAGAGCTAACGAAATACTTATAAAAAAATTGCCGAGACCAAAATCGATCCGGAACCCTTCCTTCAGGGGGATGCAAGTGGGGCAAAACGGCTAAAAACACATGAAAAATAACTTTAAAAAATTCTGCCTCTAGCGGCTATGCGATTCCTAAAAATTTGATAACGGTAATTTCTTCTAGAGCTAACGAAATACTTATAAAAAAATTGCCGAGACCAAAATCGATCCGGAACCCTTCCTTCAGGGGGATGCAAGTGGGGCAAAACGGCTAAAAACACATGAAAAATAACTTTAAAAAATTCTGCCTCTAGCGGCTATGCGATTCCTAAAAATTTGATAACGGTAATTTCTTCTAGAGCTAACGAAATACTTATAAAAAAATTGCCGAGACCAAAATCGATCCGGAACCCTTCCTTCAGGGGGATGCAAGTGGGGCAAAACGGCTAAAAACACATGAAAAATAACTTTCAAAAATTCTGTCTCTAGCGACTATGCGATTCCTAAAAATTTGATAATGGTAATTTCTTCTAGAGCTAACGAAATACTTATAAAAAAATTGCCGAGACCAAAATCGATCCGGAACCCTTCCTTCAGGGGGATGCAAGTGGGGCAAAACGGCTAAAAACACATGAAAAATAACTTTCAAAAATTCTGTCTCTAGCGACTATGCGATTCCTAAAAATTTGATAACGGTAATTTCTTCTAGAGCTAACGAAATACTTATAAAAAAATTGCCGAGACCAAAATCGATCCGGAACCCTTCCATCAGGGGGATGCAAGCGTGGCAAAACGGCTAAAAAGACATGAAAAATACATTAAAAAAAAATTCTGTCTCCTGCGACTATGCGATTCCTAAAAATTTGATAACGGTAATTTCTTCTAGAGCTAACGAAATACTTATAAAAAAATTGCCGAGACCAAAATCGATCCGGAACCCTTCCATCAGGGGGATGCAAGCGGGGCAAAACGGCTAAAAAGACATGAAAAATACATTTAAAAAATTCTGTCTCCTGCGACTATGCGATTCCTAAAAATTTGATAACGGTAATTTCTTCTAGAGCTAACGAAATACTTATAAAAAAATTGCCGAGACCAAAATCGATCCGGAACCCTTCCTTCAGGGGGATGCAAGTGGGGCAAAACGGCTAAAAACACATGAAAAATAACTTTAAAAAATTCTGCCTCTAGCGGCTATGCGATTCCTAAAAATTTGATAACGGTAATTTCTTCTAGAGCTAACGAAATACTTATAAAAAAATTGCCGAGACCAAAATCGATCCGGAACCCTTCCTTCAGGGGGATGCAAGCGGGGCAAAACGGCTAAAAAAGACATGAAAAATACATATAAAAAATTCTGACTCTAGCGACTATGCGATTCCTAAAAATTTGATAACGGTAATTTCTTCTAGAGCTAACGAAATACTTACAAAAAAATTGCCGAGACCAAAATCGATCCGGAACCCTTCCTTCAGGGGGATGCAAGTGGGGCAAAACGGCTAAAAACACATGAAAAATAACTTTCAAAAATTCTGTCTCCTGCGACTATGCGATTCCTAAAAATTTGATAACGGTAATTTCTTCTAGAGCTAACGAAATACTTATAAAAAAATTGCCGAGACCAAAATCGATCCGGAATCCTTCCTTCAGGGGGATGCAAGTGGGGCAAAACGGCTAAAAACACCTGAAAAATAACTTTAAAAAATTCTGTCTCTGGCGACTATGCGATTCCTAAAAATTTGATTACGGGAATTTCTTCGAGAGCTAACGAAATACTTATAAAAAAATTGCCGAGACCAAAATCGATCCGGAACCCTTCCTTCAGGGGGATGCAAGTGGGGCAAAACGGCTAAAAACACATGAAAAATAACTTTCAAAAATTCTGTCTCTAGCGACTATGCGATTCCTAAAAATTTGATAACGGTAATTTCTTCTAGAGCTAACGAAATACTTATAAAAAAATTGCCGAGACCAAAATCGATCCGGAACCCTTCCTTCAGGGGGATGCAAGCGGGGCAAAACGGCTAAAAACACCTGAAAAATAAATTTAAAAAATTCTGTCTCTGGCAACTATGCGATTCCTAAAAATTTGATCACGGGAATTTCTTCGAGAGCTAACGAAATACTTATAAAAAAATTGCCGAGACCAAAATGGATCCGGAACCCTTCCTTCAGGGGGATGCAAGTGGGGCAAAACGGCTAAAAACACATGAAAAATAACTTTCAAAAATTCTGTCTCTAGCGACTATGCGATTCCTAAAAATTTGATAACGGTAATTTCTTCTAGAGCTAACGAAATACTTATAAAAAAATTGCCGAGACCAAAATCGATCCGGAACCCTTCCTTCAGGGGGATGCAAGCGGGGCAAAACGGCTAAAAACACCTGAAAAATAACTTTAAAAAATTCTGTCTCTGGCAACTATGCGATTCCTAAAAATTTGATCACGGGAATTTCTTCGAGAGCTAACGAAATACTTATAAAAAAATTGCCGAGACCAAAATGGATCCGGAACCCTTCCTTCAGGGGGATGCAAGTGGGGCAAAACGGCTAAAAACACATGAAAAATAACTTTCAAAAATTCTGTCTCTAGCGACTATGCGATTCCTAAAAATTTGATAACGGTAATTTCTTCTAGAGCTAACGAAATACTTATAAAAAAATTGCCGAGACCAAAATCGATCCGGAACCCTTCCTTCAGGGGGATGCAAGTGGGGCAAAACGGCTAAAAACACATGAAAAATAACTTTAAAAAATTCTGCCTCTAGCGGCTATGCGATTCCTAAAAATTTGATAACGGTAATTTCTTCTAGAGCTAACGAAATACTTACAAAAAAATTGCCGAGACCAAAATCGATCCGGAACCCTTCCTTCAGGGGGATGAAAGTGGGGCAAAACGGCTAAAAAGACATGAAAAATACATTTAAAAATTCTGTCTCTGGCGACTATGCGATTCCTAAAAATTTGATCACGGAAATTTCTTCGAGAGCTTACGAAATACTTATAAAAAAATTGCCGAGACCAAAATCGATCCGGAACCCTTCCTTCAGGGGGATGCAAGTGGGGCAAAACGGCTAAAAACACATGAAAAATAACTTTAAAAAATTCTGCCTCTAGCGGCTATGCGATTCCTAAAAATTTGATAACGGTAGTTTCTTCTAGAGCTAACGAAATACTTATAAAAAAATTGCCGAGACCAAAATCGATCCGGAACCCTTCCTTCAGGGGGATGCAAGTGGGGCAAAACGGCTAAAAACACATGAAAAATAACTTTCAAAAATTCTGTCTCTAGCGACTATGCGATTCCTAAAAATTTGATAACGGTAATTTCTTCTAGAGCTAACGAAATACTTATAAAAAAATTGCCGAGACCAAAATCGATCCGGAACCCTTCCTTCAGGGGGATGCAAGTGGGGCAAAACGGCTAAAAACACATGAAAAATAACTTTCAAAAATTCTGTCTCTAGCGACTATGCGATTCCTAAAAATTTGATAACGGTAATTTCTTCTAGAGCTAACGAAATACTTATAAAAAAATTGCCGAGACCAAAATCGATCCGGAACCCTTCCATCAGGGGATGCAAGCGGGGCAAAACGGCTAAAAGACATGAAAAATACATTAAAAAAAAATTCTGTCTCCTGCGACTATGCGATTCCTAAAAATTTGATAACGGTAATTTCTTCTAGAGCTAACGAAATACTTACAAAAAAATTGCCCAGACCAAAATCGATCCGGAACCCTTCCTTCAGGGGGATGCAAGTGGCGCAAAACGGCTAAAAACACATGAAAAATAACTTTCAAAAATTCTGTCTCTAGCGACTATGCGATTCCTAAAAATTTGATAACGGTAA
The DNA here is from genome assembly GCA_036365515.1 of Torymus aiolomorphi. Taxonomy (NCBI): domain Eukaryota; kingdom Metazoa; phylum Arthropoda; class Insecta; order Hymenoptera; family Torymidae; genus Torymus; species Torymus aiolomorphi. The sequence continues at coordinate 45,082,042 of CM070873.1, read as the reverse complement.
TTTCTTCTAGAGCTAACGAAATACTTATAAAAAAATTGCCGAGACCAAAATCGATCCGGAACCCTTCCATCAGGGGGATGCAAGCCGGGCAAAACGGCTAAAAAGACATGAAAAATACATTTAAAAAAAATTCTGTCTCCTGCGACTATGCGATTCCTAAAAATTTGATGACGGTAATTTCTTCTAGAGCTAACGAAATACTTATAAAAAAATTGCCGAGACCAAAATCGATCCGGAACCCTTCCTTCAGGGGGATGAAAGTGGGGCAAAACGGCTAAAAAGACATGAAAAATAACTTTAAAAAATTCTGCCTCTAGCGGCTATGCGATTCCTAAAAATTTGATAACGGTAATTTCTTCTAGAGCTAACGAAATACTTATAAAAAAATTGCCGAGACCAAAATCGATCCGGAACCCTTCCTTCAGGGGGATGAAAGTGGGGCAAAACGGCTAAAAACACATGAAAAATACATTTAAAAAATTCTGTCCCTGGCGACTATGCGATTGCTAAAAATTTGATCACGGAAATTTCTTCGAGAGCTAACGAAATACTTATAAAAAAATTGCCGAGACCAAAATCGATCCGGAATCCTTCCTTCAGGGGGATGCAAGTGGGGCAAAACGGCTAAAAACACATGAAAAATAACTTTCAAAAATTCTGTCTCTAGCGACTATGCGATTCCTAAAAATTTGATAACGGTAATTTCTTCTAGAGCTAACGAAATACTTATAAAAAAATTGCCGAGACCAAAATCGATCCGGAACCCTTCCTTCAGGGGGATGCAAGTGGGGCAAAACGGCTAAAAACACATGAAAAATAACTTTAAAAAATTCTGCCTCTAGCGGCTATGCGATTCCTAAAAATTTGATAACGGTAATTTCTTCTAGAGCTAACGAAATACTTATAAAAAAATTGCCGAGACCAAAATCGATCCGGAACCCTTCCTTCAGGGGGATGCAAGTGGGGCAAAACGGCTAAAAACACATGAAAAATAACTTTAAAAAATTCTGCCTCTAGCGGCTATGCGATTCCTAAAAATTTGATAACGGTAATTTCTTCTAGAGCTAACGAAATACTTATAAAAAAATTGCCGAGACCAAAATCGATCCGGAACCCTTCCTTCAGGGGGATGCAAGCGGGGCAAAACGGCTAAAAAGACATGAAAAATACATATAAAAAATTCTGACTCTAGCGACTATGCGATTCCTAAAAATTTGATAACGGTAATTTCTTCTAGAGTTAACGAAATACTTACAAAAAAATTGCCGAGACCAAAATCGATCCGGAATCCTTCCTTCAGGGGGATGCAAGTGGGGCAAAACGGCTAAAAACACATGAAAAATAACTTTAAAAAATTCTGCCTCTAGCGGCTATGCGATTCCTAAAAATTTGATAACGGTATTTTCTTCTAGAGCTAACGAAATACTTATAAAAAAATTGCCGAGACCAAAATCGATCCGGAACCCTTCCTTCAGGGGGATGAAAGTGGGGCAAAACGGCTAAAAACACATGAAAAATACATTTAAAAAATTCTGTCCCTGGCGACTATGCGATTGCTAAAAATTTGATCACGGAAATTTCTTCGAGAGCTAACGAAATACTTATAAAAAAATTGCCGAGACCAAAATCGATCCGGAATCCTTCCTTCAGGGGGATGCAAGTGGGGCAAAACGGCTAAAAACACATGAAAAATAACTTTCAAAAATTCTGTCTCTAGCGACTATGCGATTCCTAAAAATTTGATAACGGTAATTTCTTCTAGAGCTAACGAAATACTTATAAAAAAATTGCCGAGACCAAAATCGATCCGGAACCCTTCCTTCAGGGGGATGCAAGTGGGGCAAAACGGCTAAAAACACATGAAAAATAACTTTAAAAAATTCTGCCTCTAGCGGCTATGCGATTCCTAAAAATTTGATAACGGTAATTTCTTCTAGAGCTAACGAAATACTTATAAAAAAATTGCCGAGACCAAAATCGATCCGGAACCCTTCCTTCAGGGGGATGCAAGTGGGGCAAAACGGCTAAAAACACATGAAAAATAACTTTCAAAAATTCTGTCTCTAGCGACTATGCGATTCCTAAAAATTTGATAATGGTAATTTCTTCTAGAGCTAACGAAATACTTATAAAAAAATTGCCGAGACCAAAATCGATCCGGAACCCTTCCTTCAGGGGGATGCAAGTGGGGCAAAACGGCTAAAAACACATGAAAAATAACTTTCAAAAATTCTGTCTCTAGCGACTATGCGATTCCTAAAAATTTGATAACGGTAATTTCTTCTAGAGCTAACGAAATACTTATAAAAAAATTGCCGAGACCAAAATCGATCCGGAACCCTTCCATCAGGGGGATGCAAGCGTGGCAAAACGGCTAAAAAGACATGAAAAATACATTTAAAAAAAAATTCTGTCTCCTGCGACTATGCGATTCCTAAAAATTTGATAACGGTAATTTCTTCTAGAGCTAACGAAATACTTATAAAAAAATTGCCGAGACCAAAATCGATCCGGAACCCTTCCTTCAGGGGGATGCAAGCGGGGCAAAACGGCTAAAAAGACATGAAAAATACATATAAAAAATTCTGACTCTAGCGACTATGCGATTCCTAAAAATTTGATAACGGTAATTTCTTCTAGAGTTAACGAAATACTTACAAAAAAATTGCCGAGACCAAAATCGATCCGGAACCCTTCCTTCAGGGGGATGCAAGTGGGGCAAAACGGCTAAAAACACATGAAAAATAACTTTCAAAAATTCTGTCTCTAGCGACTATGCGATTCCTAAAAATTTGATAACGGTAATTTCTTCTAGAGCTAACGAAATACTTATAAAAAAATTGCCGAGACCAAAATCGATCCGGAACCCTTCCATCAGGGGGATGCAAGCGGGGCAAAACGGCTAAAAAGACATGAAAAATACATTTAAAAAATTCTGTCTCCTGCGACTATGCGATTCCTAAAAATTTGATAACGGTAATTTCTTCTAGAGCTAACGAAATACTTATAAAAAAATTGCCGAGACCAAAATCGATCCGGAACCCTTCCTTCAGGGGGATGCAAGTGGGGCAAAACGGCTAAAAACACATGAAAAATAACTTTAAAAAATTCTGCCTCTAGCGGCTATGCGATTCCTAAAAATTTGATAACGGTAATTTCTTCTAGAGCTAACGAAATACTTATAAAAAAATTGCCGAGACCAAAATCGATCCGGAACCCTTCCTTCAGGGGGATGCAAGCGGGGCAAAACGGCTAAAAAGACATGAAAAATACATATAAAAAATTCTGACTCTAGCGACTATGCGATTCCTAAAAATTTGATAACGGTAATTTCTTCTAGAGCTAACGAAATACTTACAAAAAAATTGCCGAGACCAAAATCGATCCGGAACCCTTCCTTCAGGGGGATGCAAGTGGGGCAAAACGGCTAAAAACACATGAAAAATAACTTTCAAAAATTCTGCCTCTAGCGGCTATGCGATTCCTAAAAATTTGATAACGGTAATTTCTTCTAGAGCTAACGAAATACTTATAAAAAAATTGCCGAGACCAAAATCGATCCGGAACCCTTCCTTCAGGGGGATGAAAGTGGGGCAAAACGGCTAAAAACACATGAAAAATACATTTAAAAAATTCTGTCCCTGGCGACTATGCGATTGCTAAAAATTTGATCACGGAAATTTCTTCGAGAGCTAACGAAATACTTATAAAAAAATTGCCGAGACCAAAATCGATCCGGAATCCTTCCTTCAGGGGGATGCAAGTGGGGCAAAACGGCTAAAAACACCTGAAAAATAACTTTAAAAAATTCTGTCTCTGGCGACTATGCGATTCCTAAAAATTTGATTACGGGAATTTCTTCGAGAGCTAACGAAATACTAATAAAAATTGCCGAGACCAAAATCGATCCGGAACCCTTCCTTCAGGGGGATGCAAGTGGGGCAAAACGGCTAAAAACACATGAAAAATAACTTTCAAAAATTCTGTCTCTAGCGACTATGCGATTCCTAAAAATTTGATAACGGTAATTTCTTCTAGAGCTAACGAAATACTTATAAAAAAATTGCCGAGACCAAAATCGATCCGGAACCCTTCCTTCAGCGGGATGCAAGTGGGGCAAAACGGCTAAAAACACATGAAAAATAACTTTCAAAAATTCTGTCTCTAGCGACTATGCGATTCCTAAAAATTTGATAACGGTAATTTCTTCTAGAGCTAACGAAATACTTATAAAAAAATTGCCGAGACCAAAATCGATCCGGAACCCTTCCTTCAGGGGGATGCAAGTGGGGCAAAACGGCTAAAAACACATGAAAAATAACTTTAAAAAATTCTGTCTCTCGCGAATATGCGATTCCTAAAAATGTTATAGCGGTAATTCCTTCGAGAGCTTACGAAATACTTATTTAAAAATTGCCGAGACCAAAATCGATCTGGAACCCTTCCATCAGGGGGATGCAAGCGGGGCAAAACGGCTAAAAACACATGAAAAATAACTTTAAAAAATTCTGTCTCTCGCGAATATGCGATTCCTAAAAATGTTATAGCGGTAATTCCTTCGAGAGCTTACGAAATACTTATTTAAAAATTGCCGAGACCAAAATCGATCTGGAACCCTTCCATCAGGGGGATGCAAGCGGGGCAAAACGGCTAAAAACACATGAAAAATACATTTAAAAATTCTGTCTCTGGCGACTATGCGATTCCTAAAAATTTTATCACGGGAATTTCTTCTAGAGCTTACCAAATACTCATAAAAAAATTGCCGAGACCAAAATCGATCCGGAACCCTTCCTTCAGGGGAATGCAAGTGAATTATCCAGAAAAAATCTGCATATGGGGTTTGCGTGTACGGAGCGCTTGACAGTCGTCTTTTTCCAAAAAGAGATGAGAATTTATTGAATTAAATAAAAACCGTACTGTCGGTAAGTAAGAATGTACAATTGACCTACTTTTCAAACGAGCATAACTCACGCAAATATCAATAGAATTTTCCAGAAAAATATCTGCATATAGTGTTTGCGTGTACGGAGCGCTTTACAGCCGTCTTTTTCCAAATAAATGTTTGAATGTTGATTTAAAAAAATATTGAAATTAGGGTTGCACATCCTCTTAAGGAGTGTTTTATTAGTTTTCGGAATTTCGTCCTGTAACGGAATTTGTACCCATTTGTGATACAACCGTTGATAGGTTTTATTTTAACTATTCGACTTTTCCGACATTTGATTTTCGTTACTATGAATCACTGTCAAAATTATTTTCGAAACTTTTGAACATTGTCAAAATTATTTTCGGAACTTTTGACCATTTGTAATTTTCTCGTAGGAATTTTTCCTATTCGATTAAAACCTTATTCCGATGATTTAGCTATCGTTAAATTACCTATCGGTATTTTCGCCATCGGAATTTTTGATCATTGTGATTCTTAACCCCCCCCCCATTTTAGAAATCTCGAGATTTTATGAATTTAATAAAAATTGTGTTGCGGCAGCCAAATTTACATATGTGAAAGAAATATTTATATTTTTGTATAAATTTGATCCTTTTCACTTCTTCAAACTCCCTACGTAATATATGAAAAATTTTGTAGAATAATGCGGGTGGTGGCAGGCAGACAATATCTAGATAACATTATAGAGGCTATGCATATAGGGACTGATGGCGCCAAAATGGAGTATGCGGAGTATATATGTATGTGTGTGTGTGTGTGTATGTGTGTGTATATGCGCGCGCGCAAATCCATAATACTTTTCACTATTTGTGCAATATTTTTTTTAAATTATTTATTGCTGCTATTCTCATGGCCTGCGGTGTACATAAATGAGACTGGATGTATCTTCAGTTTAACCTTGAGAATCAGTCCTGTAATCCATATTAGTCTGCAACGTAGGCCGCAGCCTGGTGATGGACAAAACTGTCTAAGAAGGTCGTTAAAACCACTATAGTTCGTCATAGTTTCATTGTGGGTCTCTATCCATTCTGGGTTTCTATATTATATGGTACTAAGAGAGAAAAGTATGCCATTGACCCCCGGGGAGTCTTCAGCCCTTTCACCATGTCAGTTGCCCTTATGGCTCCCGTATGGAATTGTACATTGTATATTCGGTCGAAAGTTTTTGTGTTTAATCCCTCATTTGGGGATTGAAAGCGTCACAACGTAACACCTACAAACGACGACGCCTATGGTCGTTTTTCTACGATCCAAGCGATGGCAGTAACATGGAGGTGGGTCTTTTAGACCGAATGTAGGGTTGCAGTACGAGTCGAAGGTGAGCTAGCACGAGCCGAAGGCAAGTGCGTTTGCGAACCGAAGACGAGTACTGCAACCACGCGAGGTCAAAAAAACCCACTTAGCCCTTGGTGCACACCATATTTTTTTTACCGCAAGTATAGATTTTTGTGTTTTTTAAAATATCGATGATTTTCTTAAACAATCTTGAAAACTCCATTCGAAACGACAGCGGGCGCTTTTCGATTTTTACCCTCTACGGCGAACAGCGAGCGCTTTTCAGTTTTTACCGCCCGCTGGTCGACAAGCGGTCGCTTTTGGCTCTATTAATAGGTTCAAAAAAAATGCGAAAATCGTGCTTTCGGTACAAAAATAGCTTTACATCTTCGCTTTATTTTAGATTTTAATGGTAGCATAAAATGAACTTACCAGATTACATACAAGATGTTTTTATAGAAAATCTTTTTTGGGGCAGGTTGTGCAGATGTTTAACTGGTTTATTGCTCATAAGTTTAATTAATATGTTTTATATACTTTTTGTATTTTAAATATTAAAATAGTATTGTAATCTTACCTGTACGTTAATGAAGTTTCTTTTTGTTTTTTCTTCCTTTTCCGGTATGATATCTGAATCTAAATTAGAGACTATTATTCTTTTTAATGAATAAATTATTATATTTTTAAGTATATTCATCAAGAACTTAGTACATTTGTGTTAAACTTGTACTGTGTTAGAAGAAGCTTACTTTCACTATTATTTACATTAAAATAATGATAAATGTTAAATTATTTTTTGAAGCTGCTGGTATCTACTTCAATAAGGTTTAAACTATTTTAAAATATTTATTCTTGTATTTCTCAGTCATATTCAGTTATTTAAAGAGAATGGCGTTTTCATCATTTTAGTTCTTTGTCCATCTGACTGCTTTATTCTTCTGATGGTTATAAAATATCAGTATTTAATATTCTCAATTTTTAAACATTCTTTTAACATCTCTCTTTTTATGTCGCGTAACCCCGCTTACTTTCATGACAGACTTGTGCCGCTGTTGTTTGTCATTTTTAATAATAGAAATCTTAACGAATCATCATTAAACGTTATTTAAAAATAATGAATTTAAAGATTTTTACTAGTATAGATATTTACTAGATATTAAGTAATCTGGTATTTGATTTTATCCATTATAACTTTATTTTAATTAACAATGTATTTGTAAAGTATTACAACTGTATTAAATATGAAACTGCCATAGCTTCAGTTCATTTCATTCTATCTTAAAAAAAGATTTACTTTTGTGATTAACGTGTTTTACAAATAACATTAAGATTAGTTATTGTTTTAAAGCGAGTGGCCGAAAGTGCCACATTCCCGCCCAATTCTTTTATGAGTATTTGGTAAGCTCTTGAAGAAATTCTCGTGATCAAATTTTTAGGAATCGCATAGTCGCTAGAGATAGAATTTTTTAAAGGTATTTTTCATGTGTTTATAGCCGTTTTACCCCACTTGCATCCCCCGAAGGTATTGTTCCGGATCGATTTTGGTCTCGGCAATTTTTTTATAAGTATTTCGTTAGCTCTCGAAGAAATTCCCGTGATCAAATTTTTAGGAATCGCATAGTCGCTAGAGACAGAATTTTTTAAAGTTATTTTTCATGTGTTTTTAGCCGTTTTGCCCCGCTTGCATCCCCCTGATGGAAGGGTTCCGGATCGATTTTGGTCTCGGCAATTTTTTTATAAGTATTTGATAAGCTCTTGAAGAAATTCCCGAGATCAAATTTTTAGGAATCGCAAAGTCGCTAGAGGCAGAATTTTTTAAAGTTATTTTTCATGTGTTTTTAGCCGTTTTGCCCCACTTGCATCCCCCGAAGGTATTGTTCCGGATCGATTTTGGTCTCGGCAATTTTTTTATAAGTATTTCGTTAGCTCTAGAAGAAATTACCGTTATCTAATTTTTAGGAATCGCATAGTCGCTAGAGACAGAATTTTTGAAAGTTATTTTTCATGTGTTTTTAGCCGTTTTGCCGCACTTGCATCCCCCTGAAGGAAGGGTTCCGGATCGATTTTGGTCTCGGCAATTTTTTTATAAGTATTTCGTTAGCTCTCGAAGAAATTCCCGTGATCAAATTTTTAGGAATCGCATAGTCGCCAGAGACAGAATTTTTTAAAGTTATTTTTCAGGTGTTTTTAGCCGTTTTGCCCCGCTTGCATCCTCCTGATGGAAGGGTTCCGGATCGATTTTGGTCTCGGCAATTTTTTTATAAGTATTTGATAAGCTCTGGAAGAAATTCCCGTGATCAAATTTTTAGGAATCGCAAAGTCGCTAGAGACAGAATTTTTTAAAGTTATTTTTCATGTGTTTTTAGCCGTTTTGCCCCACTTGCATCCCCCGAAGGTATTGTTCCGGATCGATTTTGGTCTCGGCAATTTTTTTATAAGTATTTCGTTAGCTCTAGAAGAAATTACCGTTATCAAATTTTTAGGAATCGCAGAGTCACTAGAGACAGAATTTTTTAAAGTTATTTTTCATGTCTTTCTAGCCGTTTTGCCCCGCTTGCATCCCCTGAAGGAAGGGTTCCGGATCGATTTTGGTCTCGGCAATTTTTTTATAAGTATTTCGTTAGCTCTAGAAGAAATTACAGTTACCAAATTTTTAGGAATCGCATAGTCGCTAGAGACAGAATTTTTTATATGTATTTTTCATGTCTTTTTAGCCGTTTTGCCCCGCTTGCATCCCCGAAAGAAGGGTTCCGGATCGATTTTGGTCTCGGCAATTCTTTTATGAGTATTTGGTAAGCTCTTGAAGAAATTCCCGTGATAAAATTTTTAGGAATCGCATAGTCGCTAGAGACAGAATTTTTTAAATGTATTTTTCATGTCTTTTAGCCGTTTTGCCCCGGTTGCATCCCCCTGAAGGAAGGGTTCCGGATCGATTTTGGTCTCGGCAATTTTTTTATAAGTATTTCGTTAGCTCTAGAAGAAATTACCGTTATCAAATTTTTAGGAATCGCAGAGTCGCTAGAGACAGAATTTTTTAAAGTTATTTTTCATGTCTTTCTAGCCGTTCTGCCCCGCTTGCATCCCCCTGAAGGAAGGGTTCCGGATCGATTTTAGTCTCGGCAATTTTTTTATAAGTATTTCGTTAGCTGTAGAAGAAATTACAGTTACCAAATTTTTAGGAATCGCATAGTCGCTAGAGACAGAATTTTTTATATGTATTTTTCATGTCTTTTTAGCCCTTTTGCCCCAATTGCATCCCCCGAAAGAAGGGTTCCGGATCGATTTTGGTCTCGGCAATTCTTTTATGAGTATTTGGTAAGCTCTTGAAGAAATTCCCGTGATAAAATTTTTAGGAATCGCATAGTCGCTAGAGACAGAATTTTTTAAATGTATTTTTCATGTCTTTTTAGCCGTTTTGCCCCGCTTGCATCCCCCTGAAGGAAGGGTTCCGGATCGATTTTCGTCTCGGCAATTTTTTAATAAGTATTTCGTTAGCTCTAGAAGAAATTAACGTGATCAAATTTTTAGGAATCGCATAGTCGCTAGAGACAGAATTTTTTAAATGTATTTTTCTCATGTGTTTTTAGCCGTTTTGCCCCGCTTGCATCCTCCTGATGGAAGGGTTCCGGATCAATTTTGGTCTCGGCAATTTTTTTATAAGTATTTGATAAGCTCTGGAAAAAATTCCCGTGATCAAATTTTTAGGAATCGCATAGTCGCTAGAGATAGAATTTTTTAAAGGTATTTTTCATGTGTTTTTAGCCGTTTTGCCCCACTTGCATCCCCCGAAGGTATTGTTCCGGATCGATTTTGGTCTCGGCAATTTTTTTATAAGTATTTCGTTAGCTCTCGAAGAAATTCCCGTGATCAAATTTTTAGGAATCGCATAGTCGCTAGAGACAGAATTTTTTAAATGTATTTTTCTCATGGGTTTTTAGCCGTTTTGCCCCGCTTGCATCCCCTGATGGAAGGGTTCCGGATCGATTTTGGTCTCGGCAATTTTTTTATAAGTATTTCGTTAGCCCTAGAAGAAATTACCGTTATCAAATTTTTAGGAATCCCATAGTCGCTAGAGACAGAATTTTTGAAAGTTATTTTTCATGTGTTTTTAGCCGTTTTGCCCCACTTGCATCCCCCTGAAGGAAGGGTTCCGGATCGATTTTGGTCTCGGCAATTTTTTTATAAGTATTTCGTTAGCTCTCGAAGAAATTCCCGTGATCAAATTTTTAGGAATCGCATAGTCGCCAGAGACAGAATTTTTAAAGTTATTTTTCAGGTGTTTTTAGCCGTTTTGCCCCGCTTGCATCTCCCTGAAGGAAGGGTTCCGGATCGATTTTGGTCTCGGCAATTTTTTTTATGAGTATTTGGTAAGCTCTTGAAGAAATTCCCGTGATAAAATTTTTAGGAATCGCATAGTCGCTAGAGACAGAATTTTTTAAATGTATTTTTCATGTCTTTTTAGCCGTTTTGCCCCGCTTGCATCCCCCTGAAGGAAGGGTTCCGGATCGATTTTGGTCTCGGCAATTTTTTTATAAGTATTTCGTTAGCTCTAGAAGAAATTGCCGTTATCAAATTTTTAGGAATCGCACAGTCGCTAGAGACAGAATTTTTTTTAAATGTATTTTTCATGACTTTTTAGCCGTTTTGCCCCGCTTGCATCCCCCTGATGGAAGGGTTCCGGATCGATTTTGGTCTCGACAATTTTTTTATAAGTATTTGATAAGCTCTTGAAGAAATTCCCGTGATCAAATTTTTAGGAATCGCATAGTCGCTAGAGATAGAATTTTTTAAACGTATTTTTCATGTGTTTTTAGCCGTTTTGCCCCACTTGCATCCCCCGAAGGAAGGGTTCCGGATCTATTTTGGTCTCGGCAATTTTTTTATGAGTATTTGGTAAGCTTTTGAAGAAATTCCCGTGATAAAATTTTTAGGAATCGCGTAGTCGCTAGAGATAGAATTTTTTAAAGTTATTTTTCAGGTGTTTTTAGCCGTTTTGCCCCGCTTGCATCCCCTGAAGGAAGGGTTCCGGATCGATTTTCGTCTCGGCAATTTTTTTATAAGTATTTCGTTAGCTCTAGAAGAAATTACCGTTATCAAATTTTTAGGAATCGCATAGTCGCTAGAGTCAGGATTTTTATATGTATTTTTCATGTCTTTTTAGCCGTTTTGCCCCGCTTGCATCCCCCGAAGGAAGGGTTCCGGATCGATTTTGGTCTCGGCAATTTTTTTATAAGTATTTCGTTAGCTCTAGAAGAAATTGCCGTTATCAAATTTTTAGGAATCGCACAGTCGCTAGAGACAGAATTTTTTTAAATGTATTTTTCATGACTTTTTAGCCGTTTTGCCCCGCTTGCATCCCCTGATGGAAGGGTTCCGGATCGATTTTGGTCTCGACAATTTTTTTATAAGTATTTGATAAGCTCTTGAAGAAATTCCCGTGATCAAATTTTTAGGAATCGCATAGTCGCTAGAGATAGAATTTTTAAACGTATTTTTCATGTGTTTTTAGCCGTTTTGCCCCACTTGCATCCCCGAAGGAAGGGTTCCGGATCTATTTTGGTCTCGGCAATTTTTTTATGAGTATTTGGTAAGCTCTTGAAGAAATTCCCGTGATAAAATTTTAGGAATCGCGTAGTCGCTAGAGACAGAATTTTTTAAATGTATTTTTCATGTCTTTTTAGCCGTTTTGCCCCGCTTGCATCCCCTGAGGGAAGGGTTCCGGATCGATTTTCGTCTCGGCAATTTTTTTATAAGTATTTCGTTAGCTCTAGAAGAAATTAACGTGATCAAATTTTTTGGAATCGCATAGTCGCTAGAGACAGAATTTTTAAATGTATTTTTCTCGTGTGGTTTTAGCCGTTTTGCCCCGCTTGCATCCTCCTGATGGAAGGGTTCCGGATCGATTTTGGTCTCGGCAATTTTTTTATAAGTATTTCGTTAGCTCTAGAAGAAATTACCGTTATCAAATTTTTAGGAATCGCATAGTCGCTAGAGACAGAATTTTTGAAAGTTATTTTTCATGTGTTTTTAGCCGTTTTGCCCCACTTGCATCCCCCTGAAGGAAGGGTTCCGGATCGATTTTGGTCTCGGCAATTTTTTTATAAGTATTTCGTTAGCTCTCGAAGAAATTCCCGTGATCAAATTTTTAGGAATCGCATAGTCGCCAGAGACAGAATTTTTTAAAGTTATTTTTCAGGTGTTTTTAGCCGTTTTGCCCCGCTTGCATCCCCCTGAAGGAAGGGTTCCGGATCGATTTTCGTCTCGGCAATTTTTTTATAAGTATTTCGTTAGCTCTAGAAGAAATTACCGTTATCAAATTTTTAGGAATCGCATAGTCGCTAGAGTCAGAATTTTTTATATGTATTTTTCATGTCTTTTTAGCCGTTTTGCCCCGCTTGCATCCCCCGAAGGAAGGGTTCCGGATCGATTTTGGTCTCGGCAATTTTTTTATGAGTATTTGGTAAGCTCTTGAAGAAATTCCCGTGATAAAATTTTTAGGAATCGCATAGTCGCTAGAGACAGAATTTTTTAAATGTATTTTTCATGTCTTTTTAGCCGTTTTGCCCCGCTTGCATCCCCCTGAAGGAAGGGTTCCGGATCGATTTTGGTCTCGGCAATTTTTTTATAAGTACTTCGTTAGCTCTAGAAGAAATTGCCGTTATCAAATTTTAGGAATCGCATAGTCGCTAGAGACAGAATTTTTTTAAATGTATTTTTCATGTCTTTTTAGCCGTTTTGCCCCGCTTGCATCCCCTGATGGAAGGGTTCCGGATCGATTTTGGTCTCGACAATTTTTTTATAAGTATTTGATAAGCTCTTGTAGAAATTCCCGTGATCAAATTTTTAGGAATCGCATAGTCGCTAGAGATAGAATTTTTAAAGTTATTTTTCAGGTGTTTTTAGCCGTTTTGCCCCGCTTGCATCCCCCTGAAGGAAGGGTTCCGGATCGATTTCCGTCTCGGCAATTTTTTTATAAGTATTTCGTTAGCTCTAGAAGAAATTACCGTTATCAAATTTTTAGGAATCGCATAGTCGCTAGAGACAGAATTTTTGAAAGTTATTTTTCATGTGTTTTTAGCCGTTTTGCCCCACTTGCATCCCCCTGAAGGAAGGGTTCCGGATCGATTTTGGTCTCGGCAATTTTTTTATAAGTATTTCGTTAGCTCTCGAAGAAATTCCCGTGATCAAATTTTTAGGAATCGCATAGTCGCCAGAGACAGAATTTTTTAAAGTTATTTTTCAGGTGTTTTTAGCCGTTTTGCCCCGCTTGCATCCCCCTGAAGGAAGGGTTCCGGATCGATTTTCGTCTCGGCAATTTTTTTATAAGTATTTCGTTAGCTCTAGAAGAAATTACCGTTATCAAATTTTTAGGAATCGCATAGTCGCTAGAGTCAGAATTTTTTATATGTATTTTTCATGTCTTTTTAGCCGTTTTGCCCCGCTTGCATACCCCGAAGGAAGGGTTCCGGATCGATTTTGGTCTCGGCAATTTTTTTATGAGTATTTGGTAAGCTCTTGAAGAAATTCCCGTGATAAAATTTTTAGGAATCGCATAGTCGCTAGAGACAGAATTTTTTAAATGTATTTTTCATGTCTTTTTAGCCGTTTTGCCCCGCTTGCATCCCCTGAAGGAAGGGTTCCGGATCGATTTTGGTCTCGGCAATTTTTTATAAGTACTTCGTTAGCTCTAGAAGAAATTGCCGTTATCAAATTTTTAGGAATCGCATAGTCGCTAGAGACAGAATTTTTTTAAATGTATTTTTCATGTCTTTTTAGCCGTTTTGCCCCGCTTGCATCCCCTGATGGAAGGGTTCCGGATCGATTTTGGTCTCGACAATTTTTTTATAAGTATTTGATAAGCTCTTGAAGAAATTCCCGTGATCAAATTTTTAGGAATCGCATAGTCGCTAGAGATAGAAATTTTTAAACGTATTTTTCATGTGTTTTTAGCCGTTTTGCCCCACTTGCATCCCCCGGAGGAAGGGTTCCCGATCGATTTTGGTCTCGGCAATTTTTTTATTAGTATTTGGTAAGCTCTTGAAGAAATTCCCGTGTTAAAATTTTTAGGAAATTCATAAGCTGTTAAAATATAAATTTTTTTATCATGTATTGTCTTATGAGGGTGGTTTGGGGGCTGATTTTGGGGGATGATCACTTCGGAAATAACTTATATCGCTGTTTCTATTGGTTTTATGCATATATCTAACAGATAATATAAAAAAAACCGATTTTGGGAATATTCGATTTTTCGTTCATGATGAACGTTCAGAACTTCAAACACATATTGGATATGCTTATCATAAAATTTTTTCAAGTACATTTCAGTATCTTAAACATGAGCTGGAAACAGCACGATTTGGCGCTCGCGCGCCGCGCTGGGGCAGTTGACATGAAACGCCTCATATATATATGATATCATCTGCAATTTTACATATTATGGGATCTCATATGAAATCTCATGCGAGATCTGATGTCCGATATTCTCATATGAGATCTCATATGATATTTTCACGCGGGTTTGCAATTTCTATTTAAAAACAGAGTGATAGATTCATGGATCAGTATTTAATATGTAGAAGCAACCAATTTATACATTTTATCTGATCTTTAAACATATGAATATTTATATGAAAATGATCATGTTTACACCTTGAACTGCAAACCGTCGGGCCCGCCAAGTATGTATGGGAGATTGGAGGACCACCCCTGCTAGAGCAGCTCTAGACTTCTCTTGTCCTCCCAAGATGCGTGATATTATAGAAATTAGTTCAAAATTGACAAAGAAGAATGAAAAATAGGGGTGTGTTGGTAACTATGTAATTTTTTTACATAGACTTCGACTTTTCGTAAATGTCTGAAAAAATTCTTATGAATTTTAGAAATAAAAGGAAGGTATAGCAGTTAAATACCCGCGTAAAAATTGAAACTATTGCAACAATATTGCTACTATGTTGGAAATTAATATCACTGATGTATTGGCAATATAGATGTACAACAATTGCAAGGCTATTGGCGCTATTTGCCTTGGATGCTATTTCCAATGTATTGCCAATATCTTAAGATTTAACTTTCTAAAAAAAAAAATTCTTCGTTGGATTCGAACTAGGAATCATCGGATTACTACACTTGCTCGCTACCCACCGAGCTAATTCGTTGTTTCTGTCAATGAACGAAATAGAGGTTAAATCTACTTCATAACAAATGATCACTTGTTTCAACTTTTAACCTCCATTTCGTTCATTGATAGAAACAACGAATTAGCTCGGTGGGTAGCGAGCAAGTCTAGTAATCCGAAGATTCTTAGTTCGAATCCACCCAAGAATTTTTTTTTTTTTTTAGAAAGTTAAATCTTAAGATATTGGAAATACATTGGAAATAGCATCCAAGGCAATTAAAATTAATTTGCAAATTGTGTAGTACGGAAGGCCACTCAATAAACGCGTGTAAGTTAAATACGATGTCGAGTGATCATTGTCAATACTGTCAAAATATGGGGCACGAGGTTACACAATGTCCTACTATTACAGAATACGAATTGTGTTGGAAATGTAAGGAAAGAGGACACGATCCGCTTACATGCAATAATTCGGTAAGAATTGCGGAAGCATGCGACGTCTATGGCAGCGCGTCACACACGGCTAAAAATTGCCCGTCAACATTGTGTAAGAGGTGCAACTACCTCGGGCACTTAATGAAATACTATACGATAAACAAAAGAACGATATGGTGCGCGATATGTGCGGATGAAGGTCACGAAACCGCGGATTGCGAGAATGTAAAAGTTTTAATTATGTAAAATAGACAACAAAACTCTCAGAATAAAGAAATTTGTCAATTTTGCGACATGCCGGGACATTCAGCGAAAACTTGTAGGAAAATGAGTAATAATAAACAAATGACGTTCTCAAGCAACAACTACAATTCTTTAAATAAACTTTATGAATACCAGGATAAAAATAGAAACGGATTTTTCCGAACAAATCATCAAAATGATCATCATTTCTCAAATAATTCAAATAGTAACTATCGGGGAAACTTTACTTCTTTAATAATAGTACCAAAAGCCCTTCAATGTTATCCTACCTAAACAAAGAGTAAAAACCAAATATATCTTGTGCCAAATATCTCCGCAGGGAAGGAAGTGAATGATCACTTGAATCATTCCCTATATATTTCTCCTTATCTTGTATTCACTACAGAATTATTTAATATACACATTATTTAAAAAATTAGTCAATCAATTGTAATTTATGTAAATACTGCAAAACAAAATATCCTTTGCCTTTAGAGTTTAACGATTATTAATAAAAAAAATTTTAATTGTACGAAATTCTATATACAGTCAAGGTATATATCTCTATGCAAAATGCTAATGTATAAATGCAAACCATATTAATTAATGATATTTCAAGTTACTTTTACATCGGAAATTTTGTAATTTATTTATAATTTAATTACAGATTTATTATAAAAACGTTTTCTTAGATACGCACTATAATAATTGAAAATTATAAAAAAGAAAATTCACTTTTAGAACAAATAGCCAAATATTACTAAAAAATTATAAAATTAATATTTTTACGAAATGAAATTGTACGATATGAACATTATTTTCAAAATAACAGAATACGAAAATTGCGATTGTTGCGACTTTTTATATTAAACAAGTAATTATTATGTATTTATTTTATAAGCGTTAATTAAGATTAGATTATTGTATTATTTTAAAAGTAACCCATAAGCGAAAAAGGTATTTCAAATTCTAAAATGTAACAGATGCAAATCATCAAACTCAATCAGAGAATTATGCTTATTGTTACAGTTAAAAAATTCTGTAACAGAAAATTACTGATGGTTTAACTATTCTTATACCTGTTGAATCTCTACGATATTCAACAGTCTAAGGCGGGAGGTGTTACGTCTGTGACGTATCTCTAAAATTAAAATCTATATTCATATTCTCATCAGTAATTTCCTGACCTATAAAATGATGTATTTGCGAATTTAAACGACACAGCATTTCGACAAAGCAACCGCGTGACATAGCGAGCCACCAACTTCGCTAAAGCATACGCGTGTTGTAATTTTGTGCACTCAGCATTTCTCAACTTCGAAATCGAACGATTTACGTCAAAATGTTTACTAAATTTGTTTAAAAAGATGATTTTGATCCATCGTCAAAATCATCTTTAACCTACTTTAATCGCTTAATAAATACGGTGATTTGCGCCATACAAACCAGTATTCGCGCACAGATCGCAAGCTCGGTACCCTCCAACCGACAATAGGAGAAACGATTATTTTTGTACAGGCCAATATGAGTCTATAGCAGATTACTACAAAATATTTATATCAATTAAATCAATAAATTATCAGTATAATCACCCGCGCAACGGACGCATATCTTATTCAGTTAACGATACTTTACGAATCAAATTATCTTACTTGTAAAACTTATATCATTCAATATACAGTGCATCTAATTAATCATCAGTTTATTATTCACAAGAGCCTGCGCCCAGAGTAAAGGTAATATATTTCAACTATTGATTATCAATTAATTATAAAAGTATATTCATCGATTTGTCGGGACGTAACAGTAAAAGCATCGAAATTACATAGATACCCAATAAATATTCGCTTATGTAACGTAAGACTATATGGATGACCTGCAAATGTATTGCAAATGTATTGCAAATGTAAATAGGTGAGATCGCTAATCCCCTTTGGTATTTATACACAAAATCGCGTCGCTTGTCCTATTCTCGTTTTTACGCTTAACGTTAAATCATACAAATAAACTCGATAAATATTTAACTATAGTAAATTGACAGTTTTAATAGGAACACAACGATGTCAAACATGAACAACTAACATTCAATTAATAACACGTGTGAGAGTACTCCAGAATTCAACGCATACACTTACCTTTTTTCGCTCGCTTTGGTGTATCGTGCACAAGTTTCTGAGTTGCAAAATAGTACATTACGCAACTAGTGCGTAAAGCGAGTCATTTTTGCACGGGTATTGTTTGTCGCCCGAGCGAAGCGAGCCCCGCTATTTCATCAGACGTCTGCACCTATGGGCCTGAAGTTTGCATCGTTGGAATGCACGAAATAATTTTGTACGATTGATTAAAGTTATTCAACGATAGAAATTTCATCTAAAACTTTCTTATAAAGTTATTTTATATTATAAAACACAAAATCTACACGCAAAATTAATATTATTTAGTATAAACGTGAAGTAAAATAAATTATTTTTGTATTTCGTTGCACTTCAACGTTGCAAACTTCAGACCAATCTGCAACTCCCAAACTCCGCGATCCAAGCAAACAAACGAACGTGCGGAGATCCATGAAAACGCGCAGTGCGAGAACACACTTATCCGCACCTCGTTTTTTCTCCTCACGACCAGCAGCAAAGGTTCTTTGCATCTTTGCGCGCCTTCGCAACGACTCTATACCTGAGCGAACCTTTGTCGCTCTTATTTTTTCTTCGTATGCGCGCGATGCTCTTTCGGTGCATTTTTAATAAGGTAAAGGAGGCAGTACTGGGACAAAACCTATTTTGGGACCAGAAGTGGGACATCAGTAAGAAACTACGATGAACGGTTAATGTGATAAAAGCATTACTTCATTAGTATTCTTTATAATGTTAGCTACGTAGTCACTTCATTATTGTGTTGATTTACTTCTTAAACTAATGTATAACAAGATTCAAACTTTTTGAGGTTATTTTTGAGCTGTACGCATAGTGAAAACTTTATCCCACTATAGGTACCTCTTAATTCCCATATTGTAGTAGTGGGACACGTTTAAAAAGTATTGTCCCACTACTGCGTCAAATGGGCGTCCCACTACCGGTTATAAATAAGTTACCGTGTCCCACTGCACTAGTCGATAGTTATTTTCTTTTAATGAGATTCTTTTAATACACCAATAACGGAAGAAAGCATCTTTTTTTCTTAAAATAAACCTTGAGAGACGAGCTACCTGCTGTGGTAATTAGTTTTTATGTATTGTGCTTAGTTTTGGCAATAGAAAAGATTATAAAAAAAGTATGGTCAAAACTGTCCCACTACTACCTACTTTACCTTATTGTGTTGGCACGAATTTCTCTAGTTTTTTTCTTTTTAATGACTATAAATTAGCCCTTGCTCTGCTTATATCACAATGAAAAAAGAACGCGGCGGTTCTTTGGCTCGCAAGTCAGCGTATAATTTCATCATTCCGACTACCGCCTCTGCATACACAGCACTCCAAACCAATCTCGCAAAGCAAAGATCTCACTGTATAAATACCTTCATACATCTCGCAGCTCCTTTCGGCCTCAAAGGGCTCGCTCTATGCGCTTGTGTTTACGTTTCCGTGCGCCATTAGCACGGAAAAATGAGTCTCTCTCTCTCTCTCTCTCTCTCTCTCTCTCTCTCTCTCTCTCTCTCTCTCTCTCTCTCTCTCTCTCTCTCTCTCTCTCTCTCTCTCTCTCTCTCTCTCTCTCTCTCTCTCGTTTTAAAAGCAAGAGGTCGCGCGGAGAGGTAGGAAAAAAATTGGCCGCTCGAAGGAAAGAAAGCACGGGAGAAGAAGAAGAAGAAGAGAGAGTGGCCTCGTAGTTCTCAATTAAAATAATTAACATAGTTGTTAGCATAATTGTATTATTCTCTATTGAGTGCCACAGTAACAGAGTTACACGTGAATTATCACTCTCTCCTCTCGATCGTCACCAAAAAAATGGTGGGGACAAACCTATGGATGCCTGCACGACGCAGACAAAGAACGAATAACCCTAACCTATACAACTCGCCAATAGGGGGGTACCAGACAACGGGACAGCATTCCGAAGGACCATACGTGTATGTAATTATGTATGTGTGTGTGTATGCGTGCTTATGCGTGTACGTATAGAAAGTGGTTTGGGCGACTGCTATTTATAGGTTTGCTAGAACACGCGCGAGAGGGAAGGATTCTAATTTTAAAGTCAACAGTAAGCGATAATTTTCAGGAATTCGTGTCTGAAAATTGTACATAATCCTATTCTCTTAAGGTTCTATTAGGCAACATTTTATTCGTAACTAATCGTCGATCTAGCGCCCACACTCTCGAATTAACGATGCGACGCGCCATATCGCAGTCTACGTGCAATTCACATCGCAGCAGCGCGACTGCCCAGAATCCGCTTATCGCAGCCGGCAAATCCGAGAAATAAAGAAATACCTTCTTTGTAACAAAGTGGTAAGGTAAAATGCTCAATACCTAGACAAATCGAAAAATCCGACCTATACTTGGACAACGATAATAAACTACTTTTATTGATTGATATGATGACAATGTCGATTTATTAGCATTGCTTACGATAATAACAATCTATTGACATCGAAATCCTTTTAATTTAGTTTTTAAATTTATTTTTATAAGAAGTATAAAGTTTTGAAGGTTTTTTTATGCTCAATTGCCATAAAGCAGTAAATGGACACATTTAATAATATTGTCCAAGTACTGGTTTAAAATCGTGTCCAAGTATTGGTATTAGCTCGACATAGGGTTGTCCCCAATAGCAATGTTATACACATGTTTTAAATTTACTTTTTTAATATAAAAGAGCATGCAATTGTCTTTGTCTTTAGCTAAATTGATTAAATAGAGTGCGAATTTATAATTAGATAAAAAGAGTTCCAACGAATTTCGATTATTGATTTTAAAAACACCATTCGTTTGAAATCTACTTTAAAAATATCCAGGTACTGGGCATTTTACCTTATACTACGTGAGAACGAAATCGTATACTTCAATACCAAGAGCGACAAAGAAAAAGAACAGAAAACAACTGGCGTAGTGTGCAATCCGTGCGCCCACGCGAAAATCGTACCATTCACGCGGGTGCAGGCGACTGACACGCGCGAGAACGAACGCGATTGGCTCGATAAATCAAGCGACAAGGAATGATTAGTCGCGGCTACGGGAGATTCGGGTCAAGTCAGTATACGTTTCTCGCAGAGGGTGAATGGTTGTTTCTAATTTCACGCGCGGCGAAGGATGTGGATATGATAGTTTATTTGTTAATCGATGGGACACGGAGGTGGTAATCACGACTGTGAGATAGTTATTCTGGTTTAGGTTGAATTTTTTTTTTCTTAATCAATTATCGGAGGAGTAGGATCGCTAGTAATTGCAATCTAGGAAATTCATGCTACAGACATAAAGCACAAGTATCGTATTTAGATAGTCGAATAACTCAATCTTCATGATACGATTAATACTCTAACCTCCTTTACCAAAATCCTAACGACGCATCTATCATCCATTCTAAAAAACAAAGCCGTCTACACAATTAAATCTCCCGCGAACTCCTACACAAAGAACCAATGATACACTCACCTTTCTCCCAAACATTACCCCGACTTTTGTGTATCAAACTCGAATCCCCCAATCACGGAGCGAAACGTTTCGATTTGCCGGAAAACCCGCGCTGCGTGCGATCTTTCTTCGGCCATTGACACACCACCACCGCCATGCTAATTAATTAAAAGCGCGGAGACCCAAAGTTTTCCCGCCACCGCCACAGTTGGCGCCATTATACCTTAACCTTTAACGAGGGTCTGATAAAGCGACGTAAGCGTCTTGCAAGTTCGCCAATTAGCGCTGAGTCGTCGAGAGCGCGTACCGATCGGTCTTTTTGGCTTTGACGGTAGGTGGTAGCGACTCGACGTGGAAAGGTAAGAGATATACGATGAGGAGAGGAGATTTGTCGGGTTTCCGGATGATATTGACATGATTGAGGTGGCTGATTGAAATAGGGTGGTTTGCGTTTGCGTGCAAGTAGTTTTAATTGGTGTACGTAGGGATTGCAATTAATATCGGATTTCCTTGTGAATAGTTACCTAATGATTTGATTGGTAGCAAGATTACATAGTATGTTATAGCTAATGTTATAAGTATTAAATATAACGTAGAAAATAAAATTTCGATGTTGAGAAATTAATAATAATGAAGATTTTAATGAGAATCCCAACTAAAAGTAAATGCAATACCAATTAGCGAAAAAATTCGCTAATCATCTCAAAGTGCTATATGTACAAGTCAATCGAACGGCGCTTCAGTATAAATTACGACAGAACGTTTGAAACTCGATACGGAGTGGCAAGGAAATCACTCAACGCTTTCAATGCTCCTCTGCTATTATACAAATTACCGTTTCGCCGTCTCCCGTCGAAAGTCCCGTTCAAAAGAACTTCAACGGGGCGAAAAGTTAATTAATGGTAAATGATTTTTTTTTTTTTTTCAATTAACGTAAGAAAAATTTTGCGAATTTCTGTGTTTATTTTGTTTGTTGGGTCACGGTGGAATGAGCGCGTTGAAATTCCGCCATCTTTGACACGGATGGAATCCATTTGAGATACACGAATCAGTGAATAAATCAGTAACTCCATGTCGACAATCTTTTTCGAAAGTCATCAACCTGCTTTAAAAGATCAAAGATATGCTCTAGGACTCTCCTACGCAAAAATGCAGCCAACAATTTAGAATTTTTATGTTATTTCTTAATTTCAAAGAAAATTACATGAATTTTTCAGTATTTTTTATCGCGCATTTTTAGAGAAAAGAATTCTTGAAAAACGAGTTTTTAACATAGGGAAGATTGAGGTTATGTGATCTTTAAACATAAAAATCCCGTACAAGAAAAGTAGAAATAAAGTTAAAAAACCTTTACTTTAATAGAAAAATAATCAAAGAATAAAAACGCAGAGGGATCTTGTACCTGGTAGAAAATTAACCAAAAGTCGACTTTCTAGTCGACTATTGAATATTGAAGAGCTTATGGTGAAAATTCTGGCCAGAAACTTCGTGTACTGGCGACAGTTTCTGGTCAGAAACTAATTAATTTCTGGTCAAATAAAATCATTATATTTTAGGTTATCTCCAGGATATAATGATGCTCACTGCAACACTCATCTGATAATGAAACTGTCTGTGTTTAGTGAATAAATTTTTGAAAGTAGATCAGCTAATCTATACAGTTTTCTAACGTCTCTTAGCGACATACACACACATACACAGTAAGGCATAGGTGCAGTAATGAAAAAAACCGCTGCCAATTCATTGGCCCGCAGCTTCTTTAAAATTAATTTGCTGATATTCCTTTAATGAATTTTTAATAACAAAATTTATAATTTTTGCAACAATTTATTACATAATTATAAATAAATTCATTTATGAAGATTAAAAAGTACTAATTTTTAAATTATGTATAAAATATGAATAAAGTAATATGTAGTATTTTTCTTTTAAATTATGTGTGAAAAATAAATAAAATAATTACTTGTAATATTATCGTCAAAACCTTTTAAAATTGCTAAATAACTTTTACTTCAAATTATTTTCTTTGTGAAATTTCACACATAGGGTACTTGTTCTTAGTAGTGTGTCTGTCCGTATTTTGTGCTCTTTTTGGAATTTCCGATGTAAGAAAAACGTTCTAACCTTAGAAATAATAAATGGCTACACTGAGAAAAGAATATAGTTAATAGTAACGTATACGTACGATAGGATCAATCTTACCAAAGTCAGTTGTGTGAAAGTTATGGCAGCTTTATAATAAACGTCGATATTGTAACAGTTACAATATGACATTTGAATAAGTGGATGTAGTAGAGCGAGAGTTGCTCGGGATAACCAATGACCTGGTAAGATGGCGCTCTTCGTCGCTTTTTGCGTTTGGTCTCAGGACACGCATAATGCGTGTTCTAGGTGTATAGGGTAGCCGATGACGGAGTCTAGGTGGTGCGCACCATATATTTTTGACTATAGGTGTTGTAAATTATTGAATGCGTCGTCTAGGTGTTCGAGGTGGCCGATGCCGGAGTCTACGTTGTGCGCTCTGTAGATTTTTGCCTCTAGATGTTGGAAATCATCCAATGCATCGTCCAAGGTGTTCGGGGTGGACGATGATGGAGTCCAGGTGGTGCGCTCCGTAGTTTTTTGCTTCTAGATATTGCAATACATTCAATGCATGGTCTAGGTGTTCGGTGTAGCCGATGACGGAGTCTAGGTAGTGCGCACCGTAGGTTTTTGGCTCTAGGTGTTGGAAATCATCCAATGCATCGTCTAGCTGTTCGGGGTGGACGATGATGGAATCTAGGTGGTCCGCTCCGTAGTTTTTGCGTCTAGGTATTGCACTGCATTCAATGCATGGTCTAGGTGTTCGGTGTAGCCGATGATGGAGTCTAGGTAGTGCGCACCGTAGGTTTTTGGCTCTAGGTGTTGGAAATCATTCAACGCACCGTCTAGGTGTTTGGGGTGGACGATGATAGAGTCCAGGTGGTGCGCTCCATAGTTTTTGCGTCTAAGTATTGCACTGCATTCAATGCATGGTATAGGTGTTCGGTGTAGCCGATGATGGAGTCTAGGATTTACGCTCCGTAGTTTTCATCGTCCACGACCTTTTCGATACGTTCCTACACCTAGAAGTAAAAACTACAGAGCGCACCACCTAGACTTCGTCATCGGCTACCCTGAACATCTGGACCGCGTATTAGATAAGCTCTGATATCTAAACGCAAAAAGCTACGGAGCGCACCACCTAGACTTCATCATCGGCCACCTGAAAGACCCAGACGACGCATTCGATGCGTTTCAACACCTAGAGGCAAAAAACTAGGGAGCGCACCTTATCGACATCATCATCGGCTACCCCAAACTCCTAAACCACCGTATTAGATCCGCCCGTAGTCACATTATTAAAAATACATTTGTGGGCAAATTTTTTATATTGTAACTGTTACAATATGACATTTTGATATTAACATACGCGCACAATTGTCATAATAGCTCATACATTACTTGTTAACGTATGTACAATTCGCCATAATTAAAAATACGTATGCTAACAGTTACAATATATGTTAACTATATAATAATATCCTTTTCTCAGTGTATTACAAGAAACAGTAAAAAGACAATTTATCCCATAAATTACTCGGTTGGATGTATTATTTGTTAATAATCCTTAGTTAAAAAGTATCACTAATACGGACCGTCGTCTGCTTTTGTTAATAACAAAAGAACCATGATAGTTAGAACATTTTTTTTTAAATAAAGGTATTATAATTATCTTTCGAATGCTACCCATCTTATTCAGATACATAGAGCTGTTCTCGAGAAATTACGATTTAAAAAAAGACTAAGAAAATTTACTTATTGGTTACAAGCCAACAGAGTACTTATTCTTGAAATCTGAAGAAGGAAGATACTACGAAAGCCGAGATGTTCGATTTGATTAAAAAATTGTATTTGGCGACAAATACAACAAACGTAGCATGAAAGACTGGGCAAATCCGCTGGAAAATCAAGATCCTCAAACTTGGTTTTAGAGTTCGACAAAGAGGATGAGATTTTCATCTCTGAAACGGAGGAAGAAAAACGGAAAAGAGGTCGCCCAAGGAATGAAAAAGTGGTCGAAAAACCGATAGAGTCACATGAGCTTGAATTAGATCTGAACTTGATCGAAAACGACAAACAATGCGCACTTCTGGCCACTGTTCAAAATGATCCAGGCTCATACAGAGGCTATGAGTACTGAAAATAAGCTTGAATGGGGAAAAAGCCGTTAGAGCTGAACTGGAGTCAATTAAGAAAAATAAAGTTTGGAAAATAGTTGACAGGCCATCAAGTTCAGAAGGGAGAAAGCCTAATATCATTAACTCAAGATGGGTTTTAAAGAGGAAAGTTGGATTAGAAAAGGAAATCAAATACAAAGCCCGACTAGTAATAAGAGGTTTCAAAGATAAAAACTCATATGAATTAATTGAAACGTATGCACCAGTTTCACGCCTACCGTTAATTAGATTAACTCTAGCTATCATAAACAAGTTCGATCTAGAAGTATGCCAGCTTGACGTTAAAACAGCTTTTCTGAATGGGACAATTGATAGCGAAATATACATGGAAATATCTGAAGGTATTGATGCTTCACAAAAAACCCAACCCAACGAGAAAAAATCTGTAAAATAGAACGTGCATTGTATGGTTTGAAAGTAAGCCCGAAAAGATGGCATGAAAAATTCACTCAAGCTACATCAAAACTTGAATTGAAATCCCACGACTCTGAACCTTGTTTATTTACTTAGCGAAATAACGAGAAATACCTGTTGCTACTTATTATATGTCGATGACATACTGATAGCCAGCAATGACATAAACAAGCTAGATGAAATTAAATTGAAGCTTAAGTTGGAGTTTAAAATGTCTGACATGGGAGAGCCTAAGAGCTTTCTTGGTATTGAGATATATAGAGACAGACAAAATCGTACAATGAAACTTACACTCGTAAGCTACATTGATAAACTGTTAAAACGTTTTGGATACAGCGAGATGCATCCTCAGGGAATGCCTATAGTAACTAGCCAGGTGGTTAACCGAGAGAGGCAAGAAAGAGAAGAAGATGCAAATAAGATCGAAGTCACATCAGCCGAAACAAAGAGCCTTTACAGAGAAGTTGTAGGTTCTCTTTTATATTTTGCGAATACTGCTCGTCCTGATGTAGCATATGCTGTGAACGTTCTAAGTAGATACCAAATTAGCCCGACTGATGAAGAATGGAAAATGGTCAAACGAGTTTGTCGATACCTTAAATACACTAAAAGTCTTGGACTGATGTTTGAAGGAAAACGTGATGATTTATAAGGTTTTTCTGACGCAAGCTTTGCTGACAGCAAAGGCTTAATAACAACAAGTGGATTCGTAATCAAGCTGTATGGAAAACGCACAAACAGTGGTACATGGCTTTATAAACCTGTCAAGCAGAGTACATTGCCATGAGCGACGCTTGTCAAGAAATGGTATCTCTACAAAATTCCTTAAGTTTGATATTAGGCCGAATCCATCTCAAATCAGGTGGTCCGCGTATGCCTATGTCACCGATCATTTTGGAATGAAACTATTCATGTTCTTCTCCAAAAATTATTTGACACGTATTTTTTTATTTTTTTGTTTTATCAAAATTTCATGCGTTCAGCGATACCGAAAAATTCCGAGAAAATTCTTACTTAGAAAAAAAATTTTTCAATGTAATTTTCAAACGGCTACTGTTTCACAAGTTTTCTATGCTTTTAAGCGTGTAACAGATAATTTTACTCAGTTTTGAGCCCTCTTTCACGTTCTCTATGTTATTAAAAAAAAAACAAAAAATAAAAAATGCACGAGTTATGCACTTTTTACTGAAAAATGCACTTTTTAGAAAAATGCGTTTTTCTCGAAAACCCCAATTTTTTTTTTGCACAATTTTCGTATGTCGTGATAGAGGCCCTAAATAACTATATAGATGTATTTGTGAGATTCAGAACATTTGCACTGGGATAGCGATCACTAATGAAATAACACAGAAACAAATTTTTCACGCTTAACGCATATGTATAGTCAAAGATATTAGAGTCAATATAAAGGTATTTATCTTTGTGCGTATGTAATATACAGGTACACATAAGTATGTATTTATTTTTTATTTTCGTCTTTTAGATTTTTTATTTTTATACCTTTTTTTTATTTTTATACCTATTTTACTACCTTTGTTTTTCTGCTTCATTGTTCTTAATTCAGTAAGCGGACGATCATCGGTCTTTGCTGTTAAACAATGTACTTTATCATCACATGTTTTTTTAACCCATATATGAGTTTTTTGTATTCCAGGATACTTTGGAGTTGTAAGTCAATCAATATTTTTTTCTTTTGCTTCCTCATAGAGGAAGCTTTGTAATAGTAAAATTTTAATTTTCTTTAAATTGCTCTAGAAACATGAATAAAGGTGTTAGAAGTTTGTGTCACATGATTTTAGAAAATGTGTGTGTGTGTGTGTGTGTGTGTGTGTGTGTGTGTGTGTGTGTGTGTGTGTTTGTGTGTATACCGCTTTATTTTCGGATCTACGCGGTCGATTTTAAATTTTTGAATCGGATGGGTAGCATTCGAAAGAGCGTAAAAAAACCTATAATTTAAAAAAAAGAAAAAAATTCTCTAGCTATTGCGGTTATTTTGTTATTAACAAAAACGTGTTTTTTTTTTAAACGCTTATAACCCCCAAACTAAATGGTCAATTTTTTTGAGAAAAATCATGATAATGGAGATTATGAATAGCTATAATCTGTATAAAATTGAATCCATTCTGTTGGTTAGTTTTTGAGAAAAAAATTAAAAAATGAAAAAAACGTGTTTTAGGTGGCGACAATTTACGGGAGTAAAATTGTGTTAATCGCTTCAAAATTCCTTGTAGACGTAGATTTTTGGTTGCCACCTGCACCTTTCTTTGGGATAGATGATTGGTTCATAAATTTAAGAGATTTTTGAGGTTAAAATTTTTGTAACCTCTTTTTCGAATCGTAATTTCTCGAGAACGGCTGTATGTATCAGAATAGGATAGGTAGCATTTAAAAGAGAATTAAAATACCTACATTTTCTAAAAAAAAAGTTTCTAGCTATCACGGTTCTTTGGTTATTAACTAAAACGTAAAACATGAAAAATGAAAAAAATGAGCTTTGTATGTCCAACGATTCCGGAGGGAAAATTGTCGTAATTTCTTCAAAATTCCTTGTGGAGGTAGATTTTGGATAGCTCTTAAAACAAGCGAAATCGGTTTTGCACCATACTTTTTTTGAACATTGAAATTGCTTCCTCATAGAGGAAGCTTTGTAACGGTGAAACAAATGTTTGAGACAAAAATGTTCATAAAGATGTTTTAAGACGATATATGTCGATATTTGTTGATTTTGAGAAAATATTTTTTCGTGCGTGCGTGCGTGCGTGTGTGTGTGTGTGTGTGTGTGTGTGTGTGTGTGTGTGTGCGTGCGTGCGTGCGTGCGTGCGTGCGTGCGTGTGTGTGTGTGTGTGTGTGTGTGTGTGTGTGTGTGTGTGTGCAAAACCGATTTCGCTTGTTGGTCGAGTTCGTTGGGCAAAATAATTAGTCCATAAATTTCAGAGATATTTGAGGTTAAAATTTTTTAAACTTTTTTTTAAATCGTAATTTCTCGAGAACGGTTCTATGAATCAGCTACAGATTTCTAGACAATTTTGTATGTGATATAGATATTATGTATGTGAATTTTCATCAAGATCGTACGATTACTTTTTGATATTCAAAAGATATTTGAGGTTTAAAATAAAACTAATTGAACATGTGATAATATTTTGAAAAAATTGATTTATAAAAATATCGGGTTGTCGCACGAGAAAAAGAGTAACAAGAATGAATTTTCGAAAAATATATATTAATTTATTACGAATATTCATAAAGAAAATTGGGTATGATACAATTAATTATTGTTATAAAAAATTTAAAAAAAAATGAATAAATACATTATTTTGAGGAAGCTAAGTGCCAATGTATTGGCAGCGGTTTTCTGAATTGTTCTATTTCAACATCTCGTAAATGTATTATTTTAATAGCATCAGTATATTTTTGAACATGTATTGCAAAATCATTTGCGTTTTGAACAGCTTCTTCAAGGGGCTCTAGAAGATTATGCGAAGTAGCATAATGCTTTATAAGTCCCCCCACACCATCTACAGCTCCTTTGCCGTGCCCACACGGAAAGAAAAGTGGTATGGAAATAACTCCAGTATTGGATGGCGCTAATGTCAAAAAGTCTCGGTGTTTGTAAATATTAATTTTCACATTTACTTAGTGCCGAATTGGAGTGCCCGCACCTTGAGCTGGACGTAACGAACCTCACATTTCTCGGATATATCGTAACTTGACGTTGGAAGTCTGAGAGCTCCAACTTAGAGATAGGTGTAAAGGGGCGGAGTTGGCGATCCGAAGCGCGGGCGGGGATTGGCTGCCGGGCGAACGCGCGCGCTGGAGGAAAACTGAATCTCCAAGTTGGAAGTCTCACACTTCCAACGTCGAGTTACGGTATATCCGAGAAACCTCGAGGTTCTGCATATCCAATCTATACTTCAATCGCGCTATGGCTTGTATTGGGTGGCTCCCGGACGTCTATTAAGCTAGCAGATCACTTTTATGACCCGGGCTTATAAACTATACCATAATTTGTTGCTAACTTGTTGCTAATTTGTTACGCCAATCCCGATTTTGTTGCTCCTGCCGTTTCCGAGAAACAAGCGATCTGCTAGATTAATATTAAGCTAGCAGATCACTTTCCGGTATCTTTGCGAGTTTTTGCCTTAGCGACTTCGGACAGTGGGCATATTTTGTTGCTAATTTGTTGCTGCACGATGGTCGGAGTGAAAATTTCAAAAAAGCCTTCAGCGATCCGTTTCCAGAGTACTCGTCTTCGCCATTGACTTCAGGAATCGGAAAAAATCGATTATTCGTTAAAACAAACACGGAGCATTTTGTTGCTAATTTGTTGCTAATTTGCTACGCCAATCCCGATTTTGTTGCTCCTGCCGTTTCCGAGAAACAAGCGATCTGCTAGATTAATATTAAGCTAGCAGATCACTTTCCGGTATCTTTGCGAGTTTTTGCCTTAGCGACTTCAGACAGTGGGCATATTTTGTTGCTAATTTGTTGCTGCACGATGGTCGGAGTGAAAATTTCAAAAAAGCCTTCAGCGACCCGTTTCCAGGGTACTCGTCTTCGCCATTGACTTCAGAAATAGGAAAAAATCGATTATTCGTTAAAACAAACACGGAGTATTTTGTTGCTAATTTGTTGCTAATTTGTTACGCCAATCCCGATTTTGTTGCTCCTGCCGTTTCCGAGAAACAAGCGATCTGCTAGATTAATATTAAGCTAGCAGATCACTTTCCGGTATCTTTGCGAGTTTTTGCCTTAGCGACTTCGGACAGTGGGCATATTTTGTTGCTAATTTGTTGCTGCACGATGGTCGGAGTGAAAATTTCAAAAAAGCCTTCAGCGACCCGTTTCCAGGGTACTCGTCTTCGCCATTGACTTCAGGAATCGGAAAAAATCGATTATTCGTTAAAACAAACACGGAGCATTTTGTTGCTAATTTGTTGCTAATTTGTTACGCCAATCCCGATTTTGTTGCTCCTGCCGTTTCCGAGAAACAAGCGATCTGCTAGATTAATATTAAGCTAGCAGATCACTTTCCGGTATCTTTGCGAGTTTTCGCCTTAGCGACTTCGGACAGTGGGCATATTTTGTTGCTAATTTGTTGCTGCACGATGGTCGGAGTGAAAATTTCAAAAAAGCCTTCAGCGACCCGTTTCCAGAGTACTCGTCTTCGCCATTGACTTCAGGAATCGGAAAAAATCGATTATTCGTTAAAACAAACACGGAGCATTTTGTTGCTAATTTGTTGCTAATTTGTTACGCCAATCCCGATTTTGTTGCTCCTGCCGTTTCCGAAAAACAAGCGACCTGCTAGATTAATATTAAGCTAGCAGATCACTTTCCGGTATCTTTGCGAGTTTTTGCCTTAGCGACTTCGGACAGTGGGCATATTTTGTTGCTAATTTGTTGCTGCACGATGGTCGGAGTGAAAATTTCAAAAAAGCCTTCAGCGACCCGTTTCCAGGGTACTCGTCTTCGCCATTGACTTCAGGAATCGGAAAAAATCGATTATTCGTTAAAACAAACACGGAGTATTTTGTTGCTAATTTGTTGCTAATTTGTTACGCCAATCCCGATTTTGTTGCTCCTGCCGTTTCCGAGAAACAAGCGATCTGCTAGATTAATATTAAGCTAGCAGATCACTTTCCGGTATCTTTGCGAGTTTTTGCCTTAGCGACTTCGGACAGTGGGCATATTTTGTTGCTAATTTGTTGCTGCACGATGGTCGGAGTGATAATTTCAAAAAAGCCTTCAGCGACCCGTTTCCAGGGTACTCCTCTTCGCCAGTGTACTCCCGGATCTTGTCCATTGTGAAGCATCAAATTCAGGAATACTGTAATAACTTATCAACATGTTAAAGACAACATTCTGTACAGTTATGAATTTGTTGCTTACCGTTTTACGAAATAAAAGACCATTTACGACGTCCAAAACACATTTTCTTGCGTTTTTGATCGATTTTCGGCTCCGGGATCTAGTCTATCTTGAAGCATCAAATTCGGAAAAAGCGTAACAGCTTAGCAACATACCAACCACAAAATTTTGCACAGGTTTGAATTTTTTGCTAACCGATTTACTAAATAAAACCCATTAACGGCGTCCAAAACAGGTCTTTATTGTATTTTCAATCGACTTTCGACTCCGGGATCTAGCCTCTTTTGTAGCAACAAATTCGAAAATAGTCTTAAAAATTAGAATTATATTAATAACGACATGCCGCACAGTTATAAATTTGCTGCTTACCGATTTACTAAATAAAACCCCATTACAGCGACCAAAACACATTTTTCTGCGTTTTCGATCGACTTCGATTCCCGGATCTAGCCTATTGTGAAGCATCAAATTCAGGAATACCGTAATAGCTTAACAACATGTTAAAGACAACATTCTGTACAGTTATGAATTTGTTGCTTACTGTTTTACGAAATAAAACCCTATTTACGACGTTCAAAACGCGTTTTTGGTCGACCTTCGACTCCGGGATCTAGCCCCTTTTGTAGCAACAAATTCGAAAATAGTCTTAAAAATTAGAAACATATTAATAACAACATGCCGCACAGTTATAAATTTGTCGCTCACCGATTTACTAAATAGAACCCCATTACAGCGACCAAAACACATTTTTTTGCGTTTTCGATCGACTTCCGACTCCAGAATCTAGCATATTGTAAAGCAACTAATTCAGAAATACTGTAACAACTTAGCAACATGTTAAAGGCAACATTCTGTACAGTTATGAATTTGTTGCTTACTGTTTTACGAAATGAAACACCATTTACGAAGTCCAAAACACGTTTTCTTGCGGTTCTGATCGACTTCCGACTCCGGGATTTAGTCTATCTTGAAGCAACAAATTCAGAAAAAGCGTAACAGCTTAGCAACATATCAACCACAAAATTTTGCCCAATTTTGAATTTTTGCTAACCGATTCACTAAATAAAATCCATGAACGGCGTCCAAAACAGTTTTTTTTTGCGTTTTCGATCGACCTTCGACTCCAGGATCTAGCCTGTTTTGTAGCAACAAATTCGGGAATAGCCTTAAAAATTAGGAACATATTAATAACAACATTCCGCACAGTTATAACACAGTTATAAATTTGTTGCTGACCGATTTACTGAATAAAACCCCATTACAGCGAAAAAATTACGTTTTTTTTGCGTTTTCGATCGACTTTCGACTCCGGGATCTAGCCTATTGTGCACAACTTAGCAACATGTTAAAGACAACATTCTGCACGGCTATGAATTTGTTGCTTACCATTTTACGAAATAAAACACCTTTTACAGCGTCCAAAAACATGTTTTCTTGCGTTTATATCGATTTTTGGACCCCAAACCTGGCCTATCTTGAAGCAAAAAATTACAATTTTGCGGGAATTATAAATTAGCAACATATTAGCCTCAACGGTTGCCACAGTTTTAAATTTTCTACTTACCGTTTTACTAAATAAAACACAATTAATAGCACCCCAAAGTCGATTTCTTACTTTCCTGTTGGACAATCGGTTTTGGGTCCAACCCGATCTCAAAGCAACAATTAGCAATAAATTATCCTATAATAGTTTTTTGAATTATTCAAGATTTTAATAAATTATGTAAGTCGGGTAATGGCTGGGTACCGCCACTAGGCGCCATTTTGATTTTTAAGATTTGGGACCTAGCCTATATTGAAGCAACAAATTAGCAACAAATTATGCCACCTGTCCCGTCAAAAAATGTTTTGTCGTTCAAAAGTTATAACTGTGGCCGTGCTAGCTTAAGTCTTAAGGTAGCAGGGCCTGAATAACTCGGTAACGGCTGGAGCAACGAAAGCGGGATTAGCGTAAAAAATTAGCAACAAATTAGCAACAAAATATCCCACAGTAGTTTATTGAATTTTTCAAGATTTTAAAAAATTACGTAAGTCGGGCGATGGCTGGGTACTGCGACTAGGCGCCATTTTGATATTTAAGATTTGGGACCTAGCCTATATTGAAGTAACAAATTAGCAACAAATTATGCCACCTGTCCCGTCAAAAAATGTTTTGTCGTTCAAAAGTTATAACTGTGGCCGTGCCAGCTTAAGTCTTAAGGTAGCGCGGCCTGAATAACTCGGAAACGGCTGGAGCAACAAAATCGGGATTAGCGTAACAAATTAGCAATAAATTAGCAACAAATTAACAACTAGTTTTCGAGAGGGCGTTGGAGAGTGGCCGTGCTAGCTTAATAGACATGCGCTGGCTACACGTAAACAGTATCAACATAGCGCCTCTTCGACGCACGGACTACGCGGAATAGCAGTCCGGGAACTGCCATGTTTCGAGGTTAGCAGAGGCGCCGAATTTTTCTCCGTGGACCTACTCGAAAGCCTGCCAACCAAGACTGTAAAGATCTCAAGTAGCACAACTATTGTTTATTAGGTAAACAAATAAGTTTACTATTAAAATTCGGGATTTTCTTACTAGGAGAGGGTCAGACCTTCGGATCACGGACCATGGAATGGTTTTCTCAAAAAACTACGCTATTGACAAAAATTGAAAATACTATATCTCTGAGTAAAATTGGTCTGCAGATTAG
Source organism: Torymus aiolomorphi (assembly GCA_036365515.1). Classification (NCBI taxonomy): domain Eukaryota; kingdom Metazoa; phylum Arthropoda; class Insecta; order Hymenoptera; family Torymidae; genus Torymus; species Torymus aiolomorphi. Next base: position 45,047,235 of record CM070873.1, on the reverse strand, counting down.
GCCATAAAATTAGGCTATTTTATCAGAAATAGTGTATATTTGTAGTACATATATTGGAGATTATTTAATCTATATTTATCTTTTTTTTAGCTGTTTTGGGCCTCAGAAGCCTCTAGGTGTAAGACCGCCTTAATGTGGAATATGCAGTGGATGTTATGAAATACAAAATCCCAATCGAAAGTGTGTGTGTGTGTGTGTGTGTGTGTGGGTGTGTGTGTGTGTGGGTGTGAGGATGGTGTATCTTTAATTTAAACCTTTATTGTATGTTTCTCGTGTGCTAAGCAAGCTTGCGACTTTTATGTGCAGATGGATCTTTACACTTGTCGTTTTTAGTGAACCCTCTCCCTTCCCTGGGAAAGGAATGTTAATAAACTTTTTTTCCCTGGGAAAGGAATGTTAATAAAGCAGATCGCTCGTTTCTCGGAAATGGCTGGAGCAACACAATCGGGATTGGCGTAACAAATTAGCAACAAATTAGCAATAAAATACTACGTGTTTGTTTTAACGAATAATCGATTTTTTCCGATCCCTGACGTCAATGGCGAAGACGAGTACCCTGGAAACGGGTCGCTGAAGGTTTTTTTGAAATTTTCACTCCGACCATCCTGCAGCAACAAATTAGCAACAAAATATGCCCACTGTCCGAAGTCGCTAAGGCAAAAACTCGCAAAGATACCGGAAAGTGATCTGCTAGCTTAATATTAATCTAGCAGATCGCTTGTTTCTCGGAAACGGCAGGAGCAACAAAATCGGGATTGGCGTAACAAATTAGCAACAAATTAGCAACAAAATACTCCGTGTTTGTTTTAACGAATAATCGATTTTTTCCGATTCCTGAAGTCAATGGCGAAGACGAGTACCCTGGAAACGGGTCGCTGAAGGCTTTTTTGAAATTTTCACTCCGACCATCGTGCAGCAACAAATTAGCAACAAAATATGCCCACTGTCCGAAGTCGCTAAGGCAAAAACTCGCAAAGATACCGGAAAGTGATCTGCTAGCTTAATATTAATCTAGCAGATCGCTTGTTTCTCGGAAACGGCAGGAGCAACAAAATCGGGATTGGCGTAACAAATTAGCAACAAATTAGCAACAAAATGCTCCGTGTTTGTTTTAACGAATAATCGATTTTTTCCGATTCCTGAAGTCAATGGCGAAGACGAGTACCCTGGAAACGGATCGCTGAAGGTTTTTTTGAAATTTTCACTCCGACCATCCTGCAGCAACAAATTAGCAACAAAATATGCCCACTGTCCGAAGTCGCTAAGGCGAAAATTCGCAAAGATACCGGAAAGTGATCTGCTAGCTTAATATTAATCTAGCAGATCGCTTGTTTCTCGGAAACGGCAGGAGCAACAAAATCGGGATTGGCGTAACAAATTAGCAACAAATTAGCAACAAATTATGGTATAGTTTATAAGCCCGGGTCATAAAAGTGATCTGCTAGCTTAATAGACGTGGCTCCCGGCTCTCTCCGAGGTGTAGACTGTCCACATTTCTTTCCGTGCAGTAGGAGAGAACAACCATTTTATATCATACGGTGCTCGTTTTAATTCATCTAATTGAAAGCGACTTTTAAAGTGACTAGCGGCGCCGTCGGATACAATGGTAATTTTGCTTCCTCATAGAGGAAGCTTTGTGATAGTAAAAAAAATGTTTATGAGATAATTATATTAGTATGTAGAAGTTCGATCTTCCCGAGGCAAGGATGTGAGAAATAAATTTTCACATGTGTATAATAACGTTTTGGTGAACAATGTCACCCTTATCAGACCTTTAATAAATGTTAAAGATAAAGATTAACAAATTGAATAAACTGAAAAACAATTTTTATGTCAATAAGATAGTTACCAAAAAGTTCATTTTTGTCACGAAAAACAATTCTTGTAGGCTTTTTTTCTCCTCCACCGCATAATGCGGGGGGGGGGGGGAAGAAAATTTCACAACAATCCTTCCTACATTGGCTTTGGAAATCGTTCTTGTCAAGCCTTTTTAAATTATTCAATTTATATAGAAATGCTTAAGAACGTATTACCGAAATCAATGTTTACAAAACAAAGGCTAAGTAGTTAGTATACACGCTGTTTTTGATTGTGTGTATGTAGGTTGTTATTTTCTTTTGCAAGTTTGTAGTAAATGTGTGTATATGTGATTCAAATTTTGTGTGTCTTCTTTTTTATTGACTGGTTGTTCCACAAAGATAACATAAACACAGCAAAACATTTACTAAGAGAAAATAACTACCCAACCAAATTCATAAATAAATATGTAAGTAAACGCATTGCGAAATTAAATAACAACAACACCAACACGAATACTAGTACAAACCAAAACAAACCTTTAATCTGTCTCCCTTACATAAACCGTTTTTTTGAACAAGTATCATTTAGCTTTAAAAAACACAATATTCAAACGATTCCAAAAATTAATAGCAATATGAAAAGTATCATAACCAAAGGCAAAGACAAAACTAAGAAAGAGTTTGAAAATAACGTCGTTTACCGCATTCATTGCAATAATTGTCCTGCTACATACATAGGACAAACAAAAAGAAAACTAATGACAAGAGTAAATGAACACAAAACATCACAGGATTCTGCGACAATTATACACGAAAATGAAACCGGTCACAAATTCAACTTCACTAATTACAACATAGTAGATAAAGAAGAAAACTTAAACAAAAGATTAGTATCGGAGATGTTACACATACATTTAGAAAAACAACCAGTCAATAAAAAAGAAGACACACAAAATTTGAATCACATATACACACATTTACTACAAACTTGCAAAAGAAAATAACAATACACACCTACATACACACAATCAAAAACAGCGTGTATACTAACTACCTAGCCTTTGTTTTGTAAACATTGATTTCGGTAATACGTTCTCAAGCATTTCTATATAAATTGAATAATTTAAAAAGGCTTGACAAGAACGATTTCCAAAGCCAATGTAGGAAGGATTGTTGTGAAATTTTCTTCCCCCCCCCCCCTCCGCATTTATGCGGCGGAGGAGAAAAAAAGCCTACAAGAATTGTTTTTCGTGACAAAAATGAACTTTTTGGTAACTATCTTATTATTGACATAAAAATTGTTTTTCAGTTTATTCAATTTGTTAATCTTTAACTTTAACATTTATTAAAGGTCTGATGAGGGTGACATTGTTCACCGAAACGTTATCATACACATGTGAAAATTTATTTTTGAAACTCCGTGCGAGAAGTTCGATTTCTCGCACGCTGCGTTAAACGATGCGTGCAAAAATCTCATTTCTCGCACGTCGTGCCAAAAAATACGGTTCGATACTTGTGTGAGAAGTTGATTTTCTCCTCGTGTGTCCTTTTCACCCTCGCTTCGCTCGGGTGCAAACAGTCACACGAGGGGAAAATCGCACTAGTATCGAAATGTACTATTCTCACATCCTTGCCTCGGGAAGATCGAACTCCTACATACTAATATAATCATACCAGCCGAGGGATAAATTCATACAATAACACACCGTTTTTATTTCATCAATATTTATGAGATAATGTGTTAGAAAGGTTATTTAGCAAATTTGGAATCGAAATACACTATTTTTAGAAAATGTCCGTATGGATGTGTGTGTGTGTGTGTGTGTGTGTGTGTGTGTGTGTGTGTGTGTGTGTGTGTGTGTGTGTGTGTGTGTGTGTGTGTGTGTGTGTGTGTGTGTGTGTGTGTGTGTGTGTGTGTGTGTGTGTGTGTGTGTGTGTGTGTGTGTGTGTGTGTGTGTGTGTGTGTGTGTGTGTGTGTGTGTGTGTGTGTGTGTGTGTGTGTGTGTGTCCGTATACGCTGATACCTCATGATCTAGTCGACCGATTTTAACGGGAGAGTGATCATTTTTTTAGATTTTGCTTCCACAATTGGGGTCAATATTCTATTTTTGTAAAATTTAATTTTTTTTTATATCCATTTTTTAATTTTCAAAATTTTTTTTTCGATTTTTTTAATATTTAGAACAAATATTGTTTATATATCATGAATTCTCTGTATGTAGGATAAAATTATCTACAATTAAAAAAAAAAAAAAAGTCGGTAGCTATACTTCGTCATAAGTTATTGATGAAAACGTAATTTTTTGTAAATAGGTTATATTTCGAAATTAAAAAAAGATATTAACATGAATATTTTTTTGGTTATAAAGGATATTAAGTACTATAACTTACTAAATTTTTAGATTTTTTCATTCATTAGTTTTTGAGAAAAAAATAATTTATAAAAAAGTGATTTTTTTTGTCGTTCAATAACTATAGTAAAATTGGCTTAATCACTTTGAAATTCTTTGTAGGGGTAGATTTTGTATACCAATCGAGTGAGTTTTTTGGGCAAAAGGATTGATCCATAAATTTCGAAGATATTTGAGGTTAAAATTTTTTTCAATTTTTTTTTAAATCGTAATTTCTCGAGAACGGCTCTATGTATCTAAATGGGGTGGGTGGTATTCGAAAGAGAATTAAATTACCTATATTTTTAAAAAAAATTAATTCTCTAGCTATCACGGTTCTTTTGTTATTAACAAAAACGTAAAAATTGAAAAATGAAAAAAAATGAGTTTTACATGTTCAACTATTACAAGAGTAAAATTGTCTTATTCGCTTCAAAATTCATTGTAGAGGTATATTATTGATAGTTCTCGGATGAGTTCTTTTGGCAAAGTGATTGGTTCATAAATTTCAGAGATATTTGAGGTTAAAATTTTTCTAGACATTTTTAAAATCTATTTCTTGAGGATTTTTTTTTTAATTTTTAAATTTTTACATTTCTGTTAATAACAAAAGAACCGTGATAGCTAGAAAATTAATTTTTTTTAGAAAATATAGGTAATTTAATTATGTTTCGAATGCTATAAATTACATTCAAATACATAGAGCTCTGAATGTCAGTTGCAAATTTATAGGCAATTGTGATATACATTTTATGTATGTGAAATTTTGTGGAAATGTATAATCTATAAAAATTTGAATAAATTATGTTGGATTTTTGTTATTTCTGTCTTTCTGAAGTATTAAATTTTAAATATTGGAATTAAAAATTAATTAAAGGAATCAGTAAATTATCAATTATATCAGTCACTGGTATCTTTTGTATTAGTTACTAACTATAGATTGGCAATCAGTCCGAATCACCTGTGTAATATTAATTGGGGATAAGCCCGAATAAGTCCGAGTTATCGAATAAAGATAATTTATATAAATTCAGTGTAGACACCTTATTTATACACCCACACATAAATCTTAGCTTCCATTAAGTCTTAACATTAATGAATAACGATTTGCATCTTAAACAAATTCAGTTGCTCTGCGTACTCCTCTAATACATCGTTCTGCAAAGTTTCCAGACAAAAAAAGATGACACCTTTGTTTATTCTTGGAACGAAATTTAGTTAATTCTCTCGGAAACTATGCGTCTGACAGAAAATCGCAAGAGAACATTTTTCTCAGAAAATGACGGAGAATAGCCTAGAATTGTTTAAAAACAAAATATCTTATTTTTAAAATTTGTTTATTAAAATTGTTAAATAACAATTATTACGAGTGAGCTATTGCAACATTTAACAAAAAAAATTCCCAAATATTTGAACAATCGCAGTTTTTTTCAAATAATATTTTATGTTTAATATTGTAAAAAATATGTCCTGGTATTTATTCAATAAATATTACAATAAAAAAAAAAGCAATAGCTATTTATTATCGCTTACTATCGATTGAATCTAATTTAAATAATATTAATTACATGGTTTATAATATTTTGTTTCTATTCAAGAATTAAGATTTACTTCTAAATATACAGTGCTTTATGATCAATTATATCGGAAATTTTTTAAAGCTCATTTGAAAATAATCTTAACGATAATTACTTGATACGCCAAATATTTAACAAATTTAAAAAAAGAGTATTTTTTCACACTATATTATGTGCTAATACATCTGAAAAAAGCATTTTCAAAGGTGTGCCTTCAAAATATTTTTTCTTTTTTTATTTAATCAAAAGTTAAAAAATCTGTGGATGTGGCGTTATACCTACGTGCAAATACCGCCGTGCAAGCGTATACTTGTAAGCTTTTTTGAAGAGGAGAGCGAACAAGAGTGAAAGAGAACGAGGTGGTTTCGGGATTCCGGAGGGTATAGTGTGAAGTTCTGTTGAGGAGGATTAGGCGGCGTGGGACAAGATGCGGTTGGCTGTGTTAAGGAGGTTATCGTGATATTATTAGGTATACAAATAAGTTTCCGCCGTTTTCAAGAGATGGCTCCACCGACAAGATTACTTTGAAATCGTCAGATGTAAAATGTCACATAAAAAGTTTGGACACCTGGCAACAACATAACCTTAAAATACTATTGACTTTGTATTGGCAGTATACATTTTTTTTTGTTCGAAAATGTCGAGTTTTGTACCGAATAAGCGTCATTTGCGGGAAGTTTTCATTTATTTATTTCATTTAAAGAAATCTGCTGCTGAGGCGCATCGGTCGCTTGTAGAAGTTTACGGTAATGCTGCTTTAAGCGAGAGAAGTTGTCGTGAGTGGTTTCAAAAGTTTAAAAACGGCGAGTTTGACGTGGAAGATAAAGAACGCGAAGGAAGGTCAGTCAAGTTTGAAGACGCTGAGTTAGAGGCATTATTGGACCAAGACTCATGCCAAACTGAAGAGCAGCTCGCAGAAAGCTTGGGAGTGACTCAACAAGCGATTTCACACCGTCTCAAGACCATTGGTATGGTACGAAAGCAAGGAAATTGGGTTTCGCATGAACTGAACCCCAGAGACGTCGAGCGCCGTCTTTTCACGTGCGAACAACTTCTCCAAAGACAAAGTCGAAAGGGTTTTTTGCATCGAATAGTGACGGGCGATGAAAAGTGGATCTACTACGACAACCCAAAGCGTAGGAAATCATGGGGTAAGCCCGGCCATCTACCAACTTCAACGGCCAAACCGAATATTTATGGCAAAAAGTTAATGTTGTGCATTTGGTGGGATCAGCTCGGAGTAATCTATTACGAGCTACTCCAGCCTAACGAAACTATCACTGGAGAACGTTATCAACAGCAACTGTTGCAATTGAGCAGAGAATTGAAGCTTAAACGCCCCCAATATGCCAAAAGACATGACAAAGTGATTTTTCAGCACGACAACGCTCGGCCACATGTTGCAAAAATCGTCAAGGACACTTTGGAAGCTTTACAATGGGATGTATTACCCCACCCGCCGTATTCACCAGACATTGCTCCTTCGGACTACAACTTGTTCCGGTCGATGACTCACGCCCTGGTCAAGCAGCACTTCACTTCTTACGAAGAAGACAAAAATTGGGTCGATTCATGCGTAGCCTCAAAAGATGAAGAGTTTTTTCGAAGTGGCATCCGAATGCGGCCAGAAAGATGGCAAAAAGTAGTAGCCAATGACGGACAATATTTTGAATAAAATGTAACGTATATTTTTTTTACAATAAATTGACAATTTTTATAAAAAAACGGCGGAAACTTATTTATATTTACAATAAAATACCTTCACTATTTAATTTTGATGTCATAAATTATTCAAATATACTTTCGCTATTTACCAACTTTTTATTTTTTATTCGATTTGAATGTTTAACGTCTCATTTTGCCCCTTAAAAATTTATCTACGACCCATCTAGGCTTATATTAGGAAACAATTAATATACACGAAAAACATATAATTGTTTACAGTTTAAGCACAATAAACAACTACACGTTGAATTCGACATTTAAATATGAAGATTTGAATTAAAAAAAAAAAAAAAAAAAAACAAGAGGTTTTATGTTTCTTGGAAGTCATTCGTTGTAATGAACAGCATCATCGTTAATTCATGGGTCAGAAGTTTGCAACGTTGGGGCGCAACGAAATAAAAAAATAATTCATTTTACTTCAAATTTATACTAATTAATATTAATTTTGTGTGTAGATTTAGTGTTTTATAGTATAAAATACTTTATAACGAAGGTTTAGATAAAATTTCCACCGTTGAATAACTTTGAGCAATTGTAAAAAATTATTTCGTTGCACTCCAACGATGCAAACTTCAGACCCATGTTAATTCGACATAGCAACCTTTCAATTAAATATCATTTTAGAGTCATGTCTTAATTAAAACTTCTTTTTTTCAATTATTTTTTATTCCTACGTAGTATTTATTAATTATTCTTCCAATCAAGAATTAGAAAAACCTTCAAGTTACTATTGAAACTCATTCCCCTTTCCTCGACGAAATTAAATAATTACTTTCTTCCTTTCCAGTTCCGGAGAGAAAGCAACATTCACGCTTATCAACCCCTTCTCCCTCTCTCTCTCTCTACAACCTCATTTTCTTCGCGGAAACACAAACTCGACATCCCAACAATTGCGCGTGCGAGCACGCCAGTCTCTCTCTCTCTCTCTGTCTCTCTCTATCTCCCCATTGAAACTCACACGAACATCATTCTCATCTGCTTCTTCTCTCACACATACACTATTACCTCTACTAGGCTAGCGTACAGGCAGCAGCAGCTTTTCTCTTGACGCGACTAGGCCAGGTGCACGTGAGTTCGTTAAACTTGGTAACCGTGACGGGCGAAACCGATGGGAAAATGAGAGAGAGAGAGAGAGAGAGAGAGAGAGAGAGGGGGGGGGGAGATTTGTTCAGGGGTGAGAAAAGTTAACCGTCGTTCTGTATATATGTATGAAAGTGCGAGCAGGGTTTCTAGTGTGAATGGAAAATCCGTTGGGAAGTTTACAGGAAAATCGATGCAGGGTTCAACGTCTTTTCTTTCGTTTTTTTTTTTGTGGGAAGAAGGTGGGATCTTACGGGTACGCGAAGTTCTTGTCATGGCGCTGCAGTGAAACGTATGTTGTGCGGAGATTTCTCAACTTTGATTTTTAAAGAAACATACGCAGTGATAAATCAGAAGTTAACAGATACCTGTTCATATGTTGTTTCAAAATTTAATAAAAATCTGTTAATATTTATATATAGAACTGGTACATGGATAAATTTGGAGAACCTTCAACTCTCGTGTGACTTCAAAATTTAAATTTCTGACAACATGGCTCTACTAGAGCTTGATTGTTCGCATTAACACAAAGAACAAGAACATTTAATTACTATGACGTCAACGGATGTCTCTAAGAAGGTCATCCGATGACCAAAATGGTCACTACTCACGAAAAATTGGAAAAAGTACCTAAATTTGGTCCATTTCGGTCATTTTATCATGTTATTCCAATCGATCCAGAAGTCGAAGCACAATTTCCTATTATCGGCAGATTTTTAAAACTACATGTTGTATAACGAGGTGTGATACGGCGCTAGCCGGCGCAAGAGTAGGGCCCTGTGATACCGGCACCTGCGGTTATCACACCGAATCGAAGGCCAGGGAGCAGTGCGATCGTTAGGGCGCTCGCCTCCCGTTCGGACGGCTCGGGTTCGATTCCCGATGCCATCGCCTATTATTATTCTCTCCTTCAGTATCCACTTCGTTACAGTTGATGCTAAAGGCTCCAATTTAAGCCTTGAAAAAGTGATGTGCCACCTTAAACCATCCGAATGCAAGATATTTAATTTTTAAAATTTTGTATTTGATTCACACAACTTATTCACATAGCTATTATTTTTCAGAGCTTTAATAGAAGCCTTTGGCATCAACATGTAGCTATAATATTGTGGCGATGATAAGAAATGTGCTACATCTTCTGGATGATTGCAATCACACGATAAAATGACCAAAATCGATCAAATTTAGGTACTTTTACTAACTTCTTATGAACAGCAACCACTTAAACAGCATGATAATTAAATGTTCTTTTCTTCTTTGTGTTGATACGAACAATGTTCGTGCCATTTTGATAACCATATTCAAACACTTTCAAATCTTACAAAAAAAAAAAAAAAATAATTTTGGAAAAATTATTATAATCCTCATCTCTTAAAAATACGATGGCCGGATGTTGTAAAGCACTTAAGATAGATTTTGATTGGTCTGTAAGGAATAGGCGCGAAAATTCGCTACTTCCGCTACATTTGAATTTTTTAAATTGAATTTTTATTATTAGCTATTTAAAAACTAATTAAAACTAAATAATTAAATCAAATTAAAACAAAAAAATTAATTTTGTCATGCTTTGAAAAATTATCTGATTATCCTATCATTTAAGGTGATGTGAAACCCTAATTTCAATATTTTTTAAATCAACGTTCAAACGTTTATTTGGAAAAAGACGGTTGTCAAGAGCTTCGTACACGTAAACACTATTCAGAAATTTTTTTGAGTTATTTTATTAGCATTTTCGTTAGCTATGCTCGTTTGAAAAGTAGGTCAAATGCAGATTCCTACTTACCGACAGTACGGTTTTTATTTAATTCTCATCATTGTTTTGGAAAAACACGTTTGTCAAGCGCTCCGTATATGTAAATACTATACCCACAATTTTGTTTGGATGATTCTATTGGTATACCTCACGTGTGCAGCGTAAGTTACCGCGAGCATGACGTCAGTCTCCGAGACAGCTGACGTCTGTAAGATAGTGCTGGCGCACCGTTAGGATAGGATATTCAATATACCGATTCACTTTTGACTATTTAACCCGTTCCGTCAATAACTAAATTCAACTTCTTTTATATACTGCACTTTTACCAAACCTCAACTTCTTTTATTCAATAAACAATAGCCTTTATTATTAACATTAACTGCTCGAGTTATCATTTCGCGACCTTAGTCATTCCCCGTTCTCCGCCGCCACCGCGGTCGTTACGTTAGTGAGAACGTATCGTTTACATCTGAGCAGCTGGCACACGAACCAGGAATCCGGTGAGGAGTTCGAGTCCCTGGCAGAAATAAAGCGCGAGTCTCCGACTTGCGTGTTGCATGGTAAGTAACCAGATTAGGTTTATATTGCACGACGTTGTAGCATCCGCTGCCTAATCTGGCTATTGGATCTCCGAGAGTTGAACCGGAGGACCCGGAGTTGAACCGCTAAGACGTGCAGGTGAAACGCGTCTTAGCCCTAATAACCACCCCGTGACAATCTTTTATATAATATTGTACATAATTGATAAGTTGTAAGAGGGTAAGTGCCCATTTAATGATGAAAATAAATAAATAAATACTGTCTGATAAAGCTAACACAATCTGTAAATAACTCAAAAAATGACCATAATTTACAGTAAATTTTACAGTACTTATAGTAAATTTCCCTATCTTTCTGTAAAATTTCTTATAAAGTATAGTAATATTTTGAGTTTTTACAGTTTGTGGTGGCTTTCCCAGAAAGTATAGTAATTTTTACAAAATTATTAATAATTTTTACTAAACTATTTTCTCAGTGTATACACTAGCAAAATCCAAATGCGCTGCGCACGTACTATTTTGTTTCTCACGTTATAAATGTATGATTTTTCATTATAATTTCATTTTAATTAGTTTTAATGATAGGATAATCAGATAATTTTTCAAAGCATGAACAAATTCATCTTTTTATTCTAATTTGATTAATTATTTAGTTGTAAATAGTTAAGAATAAAAATTCAATTTCAAAAATACAAATATAGCGGAAGTAGCGAAATATCGTGACTGTTCCTTACAGACCAATCAAAATCAATCTTTAAAAGCTTCACAACATCCGGCCATCGTTTTTTTAAGAATAGAGAATCTCATTCAAACCCAAATACAAACGTTACGTCTCGCTCCACACCCGCCGTCTTACCGCGGATTACATTACACGATTATACTCTCTTCGCCACCGAGGCGCAGCATGTACACCGATTGGATAGTATACATCCGTAATGTAAGTATATGCAGTAAAAAAAGCCGGCTAATTTCTCGCGCATCTCTCAAAATAATCGTGAGTACGTCGCCCGACTATAACCCGATATCCATAAAGACGTTTTTTCCGAGATATATACTCACGCAGAAGCAGTAGCACCTAAATGTGGTCGAAAAATCGTAAAAATTCGAAGTTGAAGCACACCTCCAACAACTGGTTTTTCCTATTCTGTAGCAAAAATAATGCACGAAGTATGTCAAACCAAGGAAATCGGAATATAGTGTTTTTCCAGAAGCTACATTTAATTTTTCTTATGGAAATTTAACATGGGAAAAATAGACGAAAAGTAGTCATTGATGATTAACCAATAGCAAGCTACTGAAGAGGCAAAAACAAATTTTACAAAAAAGTGACTAAAGTAGAAGAAAAGAGCTATAATTTGAGACTAGAATCGTTAAAATCGGTCGATTCTGTGCAAAGCTACGTGAATTTGAAAATTGCGAAAAATGGCCAAAAATGAGCGACTTTTCCCCCAAATCCACGTAATTCTTAAAATTTTGGTCATTTTTCGCCACTTTTCGCCATTTTCAAATTCACATAGCTTTGCACAGAATCGACCGATTTTAACGATTCTAGTCTCAAATTAAAGCTCTTTTCTTCTACTTTAATCGCTTTTTTGTGAAATTTGTTTTTACCTCTTCTACTGAAGAGGCTTTACTGAAGAGCAAGTAGCTTGCTATTGGTTAATCACTAATGACTACTTTTCGTCTATTTTTCCCATATTAAATTTCCATAAGAAAAATTAAATGTAGCTTCTTTAAAAACACTGTTACGATTTCCTTAGTTCGACACACTTTTCGTGCATTATTTTTGCTACAAAATAGGAAAAACCAGTTGTTGGAAGTGTGCTGCAACTTTGAATTTTTACAATTTTTCGACCACAGTTAGTGCCAATTTTCTGTAGAATTTAACATATATATATGTGCAATTCTGATGAAAGTAGCGACAAAACATGTCTGTTAAGGTAGCACCGGCACTAATGACCGCAACTATGAAAACTATACCATAATTTGTTGCTAATTTGTTGCTAATTTGTTGCTAATTTGTTACGCAAACCCCGAATTTGTTGCTCCAGTCGTTGCTTAAAGATAGGCTAGGTCCCGAATCTCCAAAAACAAAATGCCGCCTATTGCCGGAACATGGTCATGCTCCGGATTACGCAATTTTCTTAAATCACGAATAATTCAACAAACAACTATGGGATATTTTGTTGCTAATTTGTTGCTAATTTTTTACATTAAGCCCAAATTTGTTGCTCGAGCCTTTTCGGAGATGTCCTGGCGGTGCTGCTACCTTAAGACTTAAGCTAGGTCTCGACTCTCCAAAAACAAAATGGCGCCTATGGGCGCTACCAGGGCATCCCTCGACTAAAGTATTTTTCTTAAATGACGAATAATTCAACAAACAACTATCGGATATTTTGTTGCTAATTTGTTGCTAATTTTTTACGCTAAGCCCAAATTTGTTGCTCAAGCCATTTTCCGAATTTTCGGGATATCGGTGTCAAAGTGCGCGTAGTAGAAATTTGCCAGGGTAAGAGAGCCGCATCGGGGCAGCTGTACCTTTTTGCCAGAAACCCACAAGCATGTTTCCCCTGTTAGTGACCTTCTCATACAACGGTTCCGCGTGAGCGGCCCCTTTCATTAAATCTAGATAAAGTTTATAATTGTTATTTTATTAATATTACATCGGGAGCGTATAACTTCTTATTTCTCAACCATAGCATCCCTTCCAATTCCCCGCAGCCCGACCGAGGGTTACAAATACCACTGACGAAATAATTAATTTAATTACATTTTCATAAGTTTACAAAACAGAAATTTTTGTATGTTATAATATCCAAAAATGTTGATTTTTGTGTGTATCTGTCACAAAAAAACAGTGACGATAAGAAATAGATGCGTGCATGTGGCCGTTCGTGCGCCCGTTCAAACGCTTATGATTGACCTTGTTTTGGGGTTTTCTACACCAATAATCCTTCGTTACGTCTATCCTTCCGTTATAAATGTCGAAAAAGCAATTTTTTTTATTATAAATTTCCATAAGATTACAATAATTATTGTTGAAAAAAATTAATTAAAACAATTAAAAAAAATCTCTGAGAATATGCATATTTTACATCTTGCTTCCTCAAAGAGGAAGCTTTATAATGGTGAAAAAGATTTTTGAGACAAGAAATGTTTAAAAATATGTTTTAAGGATTTTGGCACTAAAATTTATCGTTTTTGAGCAAACAAATTTTCGTGTGTGCGCGCGTGCGTGCGTGCGATCGGGCAACCCGATCATAGGTTCAAATTCTAAGGTATTCTAAAAACCCTATGCAACAAGCTAGAATTGGTTTGAAGACGGCACACGCATTCAAAAATTTGTAAATTTTACAGGATAACTATTCTTAATAAATGTTCTCTAACTAAATTTAAATTCTTTTTCCTAAAATCTTTATGTGACAATTTAATCGCTCTGTCATAAATATTAATTATTTTAATTTAATTTATAAGACTGTAAGACCGATGGAAAATTCTCATCAGTTGAGGTTTTCTCTTTGGTGATTTATTGAAGTAGGGAGCTATATAATCTTTATATTTTTTACTAGTAGACTTACGTAGAGGTTCTGTTTCACTATAATTCTTCCTAAAAGTATTCGTCACTTCTACGATTTTTCGACAATTTTGTATATCATTCGAACTTATATACATCGAATCTGGTTGCTTCTGAAAGAGCAATTGAAGTAGACCAGCTTGGATAATTCATATTTTATACATTTACATAATCTTTTGTAAAATGTATCGGTGAATCGCCAATTTTTAACCTGTCATCCTCTATGTACGAATGGAGTACCATATGTATTGTCAAGAGATTTGGCACGTTTCTGAAAAGTCTGTAAATAAGCTCGCTTAAATGATTCTATTTCGTCCTATGTAACTGCTTGTGATTGCTCATCATCATCCACATCACTTTCAGCCATTTCAAAGGATGTATCTTACTGGTCTAGTCTTGACAGTTTCGTCAAGATCACTTTGTAACTGCTCCTCTTCCTCACTTGAATTTTGTTCTTCAACAGCTGCTTGCTCTTTTGGTTTTATTTTAATTACTTTTTCCTTCTTTGTTTGTGCAGCATCAACGAGTTTTTCAAGCGGACTTACGATAGGCTTAAATGTTTTACCTAACACCTTTTCTACATCTGTTTTATCTTGCCTCAACTGCTTTTACTTTCGCTTAATTGCTTCTCTCGATTTTACAATTTGATTGAGAACGTTTTCCTCTTGCTTGAGGTATGCCATATTGTTTGATAAACACTACTCGGTTTTGCTTTGGGGCAGCTATATTTAAGAAATTGATCGAACCCCTTTCTATATCGACCACTACCAAGTGCCCTCTCTTTGTCGATAACAAGGAATCCATACTTACCATTATTCCAGCAACTTGAACACAAATCTCTAAATTGAGCATATGACATATCTGTGTTTACATGATCATTATATACATGCTTTAAATTCATATCATCTTGTCGAAATAATACTAATAAATTAATATTATCTCGTATTAGATGCTTTGGAATGTAAGCGTAAAATTGACATAGATAGAAGCAGTCCACATTTTTGTGTCTTCCCATACAAAAGAAATTTTTATTGTTTTCTTGTTTTTCACATGCTACATCATCAAATATGATAATTGAATTTGGAAGTAAATCTTCTATTGATATTACTTCATCATGATCCCAGAATGAGAAATAATTCCATTTATAGGCTTCAAGAGAAGCTTGAGAAATTTGTACAATACTTGGGCTGTTCGAGTGACTTTGAGTAAACATATACATTTCTCAAATTTTAATCCACTAGGATGAGTAATGAGTGAAAGTATTGCATTAGTTTTACCACAGTTTGATGGTCCATAGAATGCAGCTCTAATATTATTGGGAAGTAATTCTCCATGATGCTTTTTTAATTTTTGCTGAGTCATTAATTTATCAAAATTCACAACAGGTAGTTTAACATGTTGCTCCTTGAACTCCATGTTCAATGTTTGATGTCTTAAAGAAAACTAACTATGAACGTATATATACATCATACTTATATACATTTCCAGTTAGTATGTATTTATCCTCCGAGGCGTTAACATCATGATTGAGCATAAGCAGCGTAAACGAAATACTCATAAAGGTCGAGGCTTAGTCAATACAGTCATCTATAAGCTTCCATTTGAATTGCATTTGCCTGGCTATGAATATTGTGGTCCAGGGACCAAACTTGCAAAGCGTCTTGCTCGAGGTGACCCTGGAATTAATCCTTTAGACCAAGTTTGTAAAGAACACGATATAGCCTACTCACGGAATCGAGAAAGC
Source organism: Torymus aiolomorphi (assembly GCA_036365515.1). NCBI lineage: Eukaryota > Metazoa > Arthropoda > Insecta > Hymenoptera > Torymidae > Torymus > Torymus aiolomorphi. The sequence continues at coordinate 45,031,054 of CM070873.1, read as the reverse complement.
GTTGAGGCTAGAAACGCTGCTGATAGAGTATTAGCAGATAAAGCCTGGAAACGTGTTTTGCTAAAGATGCTAGTCTTGGTGAGAAAACAGTAGCTTATACTGTAATAAACGCTATGAAATTAAAATCAAAATTCGATATGGGGTTGAAAAAGAACTCAACCACTACACTCGCTAAAGTAGTTAAAGCAGCCTCAAAACCGATTTCCCATAGTAGCGATTTACGCAAAGTTATTCAAACTGCATTGAAAAGTGCTCGAGATGCTGTAAAGAAGGCTGGTGGTAAAGCCAAAGTACACATTCCTCGTGTACTACCAGTTCCACGAAAAATCGGTGGATTCCTACCTTTTCTGATTCCATTATTTGCAGGCCTAAGTGCAACTGGTGCACTGGCAGGTGGCGCTGTCGGCATAACTAAAGCAGTAAATGATGCAAAAGCTGCTAAACGACAACTTGAAGAAAGTCAAAGAAATAACAAGGCGATGGAAGAGATTGCTCTGGGTAAAGGTCTATACCTTAAACCGCATAAAACAGGTTATGGCATCTATCTAAAACCCCATAGTGGACATTGCAAAAGAAAACTTCAATGTAAAATTACCTCACAGAGCACTGACTGACGCTGACTTGATAAAATATGCTCGTATTTTACAAATTTCATACTTTCGAAGTGTATTTATGCGAAATACATTACCAAAGAGTCTACATTACCACGAGTCGGCGATCGTTAACCCATTAACGCCGAAGCGACTATTTTGGGACACTCAAAGAAAAAAACATGTTCTCGGCTACATATAGAGCGATGAAAACGGTACTCTAGAGGTAAAATGAACTGTTCTTTTAAATCCCGGTGTTAGTTTTTAGCTATCACCCCTCCTAAGGGCTGAAAATGGGGTATGAATTGAAGAAAAAGTAAAAAAAAAACGTTGTGGGACAAATGAAAAAATCTGCTCCAGAACTCAGAAATGGTATGTTTTTACTTGTTATGATATAAAATTAACAACCCTTACTTGTAGTGCAAAGCGGTGAAATTCGCAACCCCTGGCAGGGGGTGGGAATAGGGTATTTTTCTGATAATCGTAAAAAAAAATTTTAATAACAAATCATTTCTGAGCTATGGAATAGATTTTTTCTATCGTTTATCCCACACGTTTTTTTTTTACCTTTTCTTCAATTCACGCCCCATTTTCATCCCTTAGGAGGGGTGATAGCTAAAAACTAACACCGTGATTCGAAAGAACATCTTATTTTACTTATAGGGTACCGTTTTCATCGCTCTATGTAGCCGAAAACATGTTTTTTTCTTCGAGTGTCCCAAAATAGTCGCTTCGTCGTTAATGGGTTAATCTCGATGATGAAAGAGGACATGGTATACATTGGATAGCCTATCGGAAACGAGACAATAACGTTGTGTACTTTGATAGTTTCGGGGACCTTCAGCCCCTTTAGAACTTGTGAATTACCTGGGCGTTAGCGCCATAAAGTATAATCATGATAGATATCAAGATTACAACTCATGCAATTGTGGGCACCTCTGTTTAAAGTTTCCGAGTGAGGCTATATAAAGCGATGTAAATGTTATACATAGTATTAATTATGCAGTCATAGGTGAATCATTGATGTTAAGTTTATCTGGAGCGTCATCTGTACTAGAAGCTCAATACTTTCCACCGATTGAACTCTTGGCAAATAAAACATACGTTCTAGGATTGATTGAACTTTTAACCTTCAATTCAATACCCAATATTGATATCGGCAATAACAAGTTTTACGTGGGAGAAGAGATAGTGACATTGCCAATAGGTAGCTGGAAGATTGAAGACATTGAACGCCATCTACAGGAAATACTTACACCTAAAGGCAGAGTACTCACAAGGAAAGGATACTTAGTGTCCGCCTCCGATTTTCATGAAACTTTGCACATGGGTAGAGCATCGAAAAATATTTGACACGTATTTTTTTGCTTTCTCAAAGAGAAAGCTTGGTAACGGCGAAATTATTCGACCTCGAGATTTCGATGAGTTTCGATATTTTCCTGAGCTCCCTGAGTCGAGATATCGTCGCGCAGTACGATGAAAAGCCAACTTGGAAGTTACAGGCGAAGAAAAACCAAAAACGCGTCTAAGACGAAGAAAAGCCAGTTTGGATCCTCCAAGGCGAAGAAAAGCCAGTTTGCGCGCTCCCAGACGAAGAAAAGCCAGTTCGACTTCACAAACAAAAGTAACATTTAGATGGCATCTTATAGATAACTTTCAGATAATAAGATAAGATAAAGATAAAAGGATAACCAAAAAGATTAAAACACTTTTAAAAAGATAAAAAGATGATCAGTCAAGATAATAAGATAACTAGTAATTGATTAGATGCAGTCAGTTGGGAGTTTTTCCTCTGCAGGAACGGCGCTAACTGGCTTTTTTTCCTCTGAGAAAAGTCAAACTGGCTTGTGTGTGTGCGTGCATGCGTGCGTGCGTGTGTGTGCGTGTGTGTGCGTGTGTGTGTGTGTGCGTGCGTGCGTGCGTGCGTGCGTGCGTGCGTGTGTGTGTGTGTTACCTATCTACCCATATTTTTTTCGGCCCGATCGGATATTATTAAGTCGATCAAAAAAAAATGAAGAAAAATATGGAAAAATCGAAAATAATTTTTTTTGGCTCTGGGTTTGGATTTCGGTGGGAAGTAGGCCCATTTTCTAAAAGATCTTAAAATTACGTATCTACCCATATTTTTGTCGGCCCGATCGGATATTATTAAGTCGATTAAAAAAAATAAAGGAAAATATGGAAAAATCGAAAATAATTATTTTTCGCTCTGGATTTGGATATCGATCGCAAGTAGGCCCATTTTCTGAATGGTCTTGAAATTTACTATATAGCCATAGCTTTTTCGGTCCGATCGGATATTATTAAGTCGATTAAAAAAAATAAAGAAAAATATGGAAAAATCTTACTAACTTCTAAAAGGTCTTGAAATTTCCTATCTACCCATATTTTTTTCGGTCAAACCGGATATTAATTAAGTCTACTAAAAAAAATAAAGAAAAATATGGAAAAATTGAAAATAATTTTTTTAGGCTCTGGGTTTGGATTTCGGTGGGAATTAGGCCCATTTTCTAAAAGATCTTAAAATTACCTATCTACCCATATTTTGGTCGGCCCGATCGGATATTATTAAGTCGATTAAAAAAAATAAAGAAAAATATGGAAAAATCGAAAATAATTATTTTTGGCTCCGGATTTGGATATCGGTCGGAAATAGGCCCATTTCTTGAAAGGTCTTGAAACTTCCTATCTACCCATATTTTTTTCGGTCCAACCGGATATAATTAAGTCAGTTAAAAAAAAAGAAGCAAAATATGGAAAAATCGAAAATAATTTTTTTTACTTTGGGTTTGGATATCGGTGGGAAGTAGGCCCATTTTTTGAAAGGTCTTAAAATTTTATATCTACCCATATTTTTTGTCGGCCTGATCGGATATTATTAACTCGATTAAAAAAAATAAAGAAAAATATGGAAAAATCGAAATAGTATATAGATTTTAAAAAATAAAGAAAAATATGGAAAAATCGAAAATAATTTTTTTTTACTCTGGGGGTTTGGATATCGGTCGGAAGTAGGCCCATTTTTTGAAAGGTCTTGAAATTTTATATCTATCCATATTTTTTTTGGCTCGATCGTATATTATTAAGTCGGTTAAAAAAAAATAAAGAAAAATATGAAAAAATCGAATATAATTTTTTTCGTCACTGGGTTTGGATATCGTTCGTAAGTAGGCCCATTTTCTGAAAGGTCTTAAAATTTCCTATCTACCCATATTTTTTTTTGGCCTGATCGGATATTATTAAGTCGATCAAAAAAAATAAAGGAAAATGTGGAAAAATTGAAAATAATTTTTTTTGGCTCTGGGTTTGGATTTCGGTGGGAATTAGGCCCAGGTTTGCATTTAAGCCAGGTTGAAAAATTAAAAACATTTACCTTATTACCTCTTAGCGTAGAAGATCGAAGGACGCACTATATTAAAATAGGTACGAAGTCAAAATATTAGATTTATGACAAGCGAAATAACTTAGAACTAATAGCAAGAAACGCATATATGTTCTAAACTATTTCAGGGAAATTCGGGTCACAAAATTTATGTGAATAAAACAAACTTTTCTTTCCTTCTCTATTATACTGAAGTATTAAGCCTTCAATAAAAATTTTAGAAAAATAACCTTTGGAATTATAAGTTAAACCAAATACACTTCCAGTTAAGATTAACATCTCCAACAAAATACGCAGTTTAATAATTTATTTTACCTTCTGGAGCGATTGTGACGGTTTCACATCGACCAGTAAAAATCTATTTTTAAAGATTATTATTATTCTACATAATTCAGTAATAAATTTTTCCCTTTTTGTTATAATAAAGAGATAAAATATTTTAATTGCAATCATTAATAAAATATTCTTGAAATTTATTTACCACGATCCACGCAAAAATTCACAGAATTTAACGAGCAAAATCTACCTATTTTAATAAATTATTGAATGCGTATGTTGCAAGCGTAAAGCCAACTACAACACATTTAGACAAAGCACAAACGACCCAATACATCAGCTTTATAAATTATTTGATTTATTCTTGTTTTTCTCGCAACAAATTGTCTTTTGTCAATTCGATTTTTTTTGTTGTTAAATTACCAAACAAGAAAACAAATAGAACTGGAAGAGGCACAAATTTTGTTTTGTTTACCTTTTTATTTTTTTTTTCCGTTTCGATTTAAATAAGGAAACATTAAAAATTTCATTCTCCTTAAGGTAATGTGTACTTACCGACAAATTTTAGAATGTATATTTCTTTTGCAAATAATAATAGAATTATTAACAAAAAAAATTGAGTATAGTATTTACATATATGGAGCGCCTGAAAGAGCTGTTTTTCTAAAAATTTACTCAGAATTTATTTAATTAAATAAAAGCCGCAATGCCGATAAGTAGGGATCTGTATACTTCGAATTTTGCCAGTTTTAGAAAGTGTTTATCTCATGGAAATGCTGATAGAATCGCACAAAAAAAAATCTGAGCATAGTATTTACATACACGGAGCGCCTGAAAGAATTGCTTTTCCAAATAAACGTTCGAATGTTTATTAATTAAATAATGAAATTGGGTTGATTTTGATGTTTACATCGCCTTAAAACTGACCAGCGACTAGCGCAAATTAAACTTAAAAACACCAAAGGCGTAATAAATTAAAAATTAAAACTTTAAAATCCGAATTCCTCGCGAATTCCGCGAAGCGCATTAGGGATTTTCAGGTCAACAACATGCCACTCCTAGACAACGATACCTTCGAAGATACCATGGGGCTAGAAATTCAAGGCTGGATAATGAACCTGTCAGGTGATCCGCTCGACGATGCGCTCGAAAAATTAGAACTTCGGAAAAGCGGCACACAGTTTGCAAAAGCGGATAGATTATATAGGCGAAAGATTTCATGCGAACGGAAGAAACAGAAGACGAAGCAGAAGCATTCAACAGAAGAAACAAGAAACTGAAAACTTTGGTACAAACGCTGCCGTTCGACGCACGTACACATGACGAGCTGACAAAAAGGCGTGAAGCTACGAGACTCACACACCACATGCAAAGACGTCTCGCGTCAACGCCGCTAGACCATGGTCACACACTACTGGACCAAATGGACATGTCACTCACTAAAGTACAAGAAGACAACGCCGGCGCGACAGCGCTAACAACAACCACAGAGCAAATATGGACCGCGACGACGTCAAGTCAACAAGGACCGAGGCGAACGTCGCAGCAAGATATCCGTGAAGCGACAAACCTGGGAAAAGCGATAGCCGAAGGTAAATTTTCGACGCCTATCACAACACTGTCAACGTGGGTAAACACGCTAACAACGACGATGACAACGGCGAGTACAGCCGTGGCCAGCACTGCAGGCATGTACATAATACATAACAGCAGACACGGCCGAGGGCCCTGTACAATGCACGCTCACAAACGGCAAAACATACACAATGCCAAGAGCAGTAGCATGTGAAATAATGAGAATACAAGGAATCGCAAAAGATTACGACCAAGAAATAAGGCAACTGCAGGAGCAGATGTCAGAGCTGATACCGAGCACACGCCTGTACGCAATGTCAAATAGAACGACACGCAACGAAGCGAGCTCGCAAAAACATAAAACAGTGAACTTCCAGAACACGTAAAGACTAGAGTACCTCGGCGAAGGAAGTACACAAACGGACACGCGCAACACAGCGACGAAGGCAAATGCGCGACAGCCACCAGCGCTAAACCCAGCAGCGCAAAACTTCACACCGCAAACGAATTATGCGAACGAGCGTGGTCCCCAGCGACATCCTCAGCCTCATGCCCGCGATCGGTAAGAGTCTTGGGGGAGGGGGAGCCTCCCGAGTAACTCGCAAAGCAGACACTCGGGCGAAGGTACCACGCTCCACCAATCTATTAACATAGACGTTGGCAGAACGGTGCGGCAGTGGAAACTGCAATTCACCGGCGAAAAAGGCAATAGCATCGAGGAATTTCTCGAGCGAGTTAACGAATGCCACTCGCTCCCGCGACGAAGATCTGCTGAACGCGATGTCCGAGCTGACGTCTAGCGTGGCAAGGCATTGGTGCCGCCAAGCTCGCAAAAATTGGCGAACTTGGGAAGATTTGTGCATCGCCGCGCGCCGCTGCTACGGGGTTGACAAGCGATTAAAGCAACGGCTGGTCAGCGAAGCACAAGTACGCACCCAAGGCAGAGATGAGCCTGTAAGGGACTATATTATATGCCTCCTTACGATTTTAAGCAAGTTCGAGGAGCCTTGGGATGATGAAAGGCAACTCAAGCACCTGTATAGAAATATGCTGCCCAGTCTACAACGCTTACAAGGTACCCCAAGTGTAAGTCGCCGATTTGGACGATATTGCAATATGTTATAGTACATTAAAAAATAAGAGACACGTATTTTTTTTACGTGCTGATAGACACTTTAAGGGGGTGAAATCTACCCCTAAAGTTCACCCTCAAAAACAATTTTTTTCAAATATTTCAAAAACGAATAAAGCTAGTTTAATGAAACCGACGCCAAAAGTTGTAGAATAAAAAAACCTTCAAAACAGCATTACTTTCAATTTTAAGGGTAGCAATCCCTATTTTTTTTTTCAAGAAAACTAAGCTTTTCTCATCAATTTTCAGCTATAAAAATTACAATATATTATATATCGCCTCAAAACAGATTTCATTTAAAAGAAAATTAAAAAATAAAGTTGACCTGTCTCGTGGTTTTGGCCAAAATTATTTTTTAGGGGGTAACTACCCCTTATTTATATTTTGTTCATTATTTCAGAAATAAATAAAGACATCTTAATAAAACCAACGCTAAAAATTTAAAATAAGAAAGGCTTCAAAACAGCATTATTTTCAATTTTAAGGGTAGCAACCCCTATTATTTTTCAAGACAACTAAGCTTCTTTCATCATTTTTCAGCTATAAAAATTATAATAAATTATATATCACCTTAAAACTGATTCCATTTAAAAGAAAATTAAAAAATAAAGTTCACCTGTCCCGTGGTTTTAACCAAAATTATTTTTTAGGGGTAACTACCCCTTATTTTTATTTTGTTCATTATTTCAGAAATAAATAAAGATAACTTAATAAAACTAACGCTAAAAATCTTAAAATTAAAAAGGCCATAAATCTGCATAACTTTCAATTTTAAGGGTAGCAACCCCTATTTTTTTAAAGGAAATTAAGTTTTTTATCAATTTTCAGCTATAAAAATTACAATAAATATATCTCTTTAAAAACCATTCCATTTAAAAGATTGACCATAAAATTTTGACCAATAACACAGACAAACGCTATGTAATTTTAGCGCTTTCGGGCAATACAAAATACTAATTTATCATTAATTTTGCAAAATTAGTTTGGTTAAACTACTTGTTTAAACGGATTATTGTAAAGCTTTTTCGAAAAACTAATTTTGACTTGAATTCCACAAGAAAAGTAACATGTTTATTTAAACTTTTATATGTTGTAGTGAACCAAAAAAACGAAAATTATTTGTATTTTTTATCTGTGAATAATACAATTTAAAGGGGTGCAAATCATCCCCGGAAGTTCATTATGTTCTGTCACGGGGTGGACTTTCGGGCTAAGGCACGTTTCACCTGTGTACCTTAGCGGTTCAAATCCATATCTCTCGGTTCAACTCCCGGAGATATAATAGCCAGATTAGGCAACAGACGCTACAACGTCGTGCAATGTTAACCTAATCTGGTTACTTACCGTGCAATACGCAAGTCGAAGACTTGCGCTTTGTTTCTCACCAGTGACTCGAACTCTCCTCTCGTTCACTGGTTCGTGTGCCGGCTGCTCAGATGAAACGATACGTTTTCTCTTACGTAACGACCGCGGAGGCGGCGGGGAGCGGGGAATGACTAAGGTCGCGAAATAATAACTCGAGCAGTTAAAGTTAATAATAAAAGACTATTGTTTATTAAATAAAAGGTTAAATGAGTTGAATGAATAATTAATAATTTAGACAGTGGAAGTGTCGCGTTGAAAAAGGTTAATTTCCCTACCTAACGGTGCGCCAGCACGTTATCTCAGACGTCAGCTGTCTCGAGGGCTGACGTCACGCTCGCGGTAATATACGCTGTGTACGCGCGGTAACATAAGCCTCGCGTCTACAGTAATATACGTAGCGTACTGATCGTCTACGCGAGTGAGAGAGCGGTCGCGCTCGCGTGTCGCGACACATACACACACTTAACCTAGCCTGAGAGAGAACAGACTACTAACGCATGTCGTCTGCGCACTTCTGATGCGCACTTGCCGGCTACAAACTGCCGGCAAGCTAAATCATTGTCGGTGACCTTCTAAGGTTGATGACCCGAGCCTGTGCTCTCTCTATGCTCGCTCTCTCCACACAAGAACGCCTATTCGGGGTCGCTGTCTAGGTGGCGACGAGCCTGGACAAACGGTTACGCGTACTTACTCGCGACGCGGTTGATACGTGCACGCTTACCGCTATTGTAGGTTAGATTCATACGGTATGGTCTAGGTTTCTCGCAAGCATCCTCGTTGCTAGGCTGGCTTCATTGTATCGCCTCTCGTGATACTCTCTGCTGCTTTCGTGCCAGGCGAACATGCTTACTGCACTAGGATGTTGCTGGTTCGGCAGTACGACAGGTAGTTCTAGCCTGTCGTACTATCTCTGAGCTCTCCTCGTGTTTCCGTCGAAAGTACCGTATAACACATTTCGCGGATCACAATAGTGGCCTCAGGGTGTATCACGTATGCACTCCTGAGGTTACAACTATCAAAAACTTCACAATTATCGCGGAAAACGCGATATCACCGCGAACTCACTATCGCGCGCGTCTCTGTCTGAACGATAACAACAACAACATTGATGCCGGTCACGTCTCCCCCGGCACCTTCGTTATGCTCTCAATACAGCTCCAATATTGCATCGAGGCGCCATCTAACGTTCGTTACCACGAACTTATTTATTGCCGATTTATTACCGACGTCGGTACGGCAGGCCGTGATACCCCCCCACCCAGACGTCGCTTATCTCCAGATGGGCGACTCTGTACAACAATCCGACGTCGGTTGTTCCTGACAACTCTAGAACAACTCTGTCGCTAACGTGTATATTCAGCAAGAACTTTTTCCTACAGTGTCTGGAGATTTAGCTTTAGCAAAAGCTTTCTCTTTCTCTAGCTCTATAGGCTACCTGTAAAACTAGCCGTATGTGATTCGCTATGATGTCTTGGTTGTCTACCAAGAAAGTAACGTTCCTCTCTTCGCGTTGGTGGCTTCTCGTTGGCCACTACTTCATGTACAAACAGCTAATCGGCACCTGGTTCGTTCTAGCCAGGCGACGATGTTAAATGCTGTGTCGTCTTCGCTAATTTTTGTTATAATGACCAGGAAGCAGGTGATGTAGTCTCTCCCTAGTTCGTCTTCACCTTGCATCCTGGTTATTACTCTCGACCTTATCGGGCCCAGTGCCCGCTGGCGGCTGGGTTCTCGCAACGGCGGGTCGCTCATCGCCGGATCTACTAACTCCCTCTTTTCTTCTTCTCTTCTTCTATTCTTCAAGCCAAATGTTGCCCTCGGAGATTTTTTTTTTTTTTTTTGGATTCTCGAAACGCAGAATCGAATTTCCGTAGCCATAGTGCTGGACAGGCGAAACGACCTATCGAGCTACCCATTGCGTTTATCACGCCCGGCTGGTGTGAGTCAGCGCATTGCGGGGTGGCCTTCCCCTAGGGTATGCTAGACTTAGCTAGGTCGCTTTTAAGGTCATCGCTTACGTTACCTGGAGTTAAACACACTCCAAACCAGGCATCGTTACCGTCGATTCGACAAACAAATCGGGAACGGGATACCTGGCGGCACAAAGCGGATGCGGAGCTAAGCTTCGACGCATTTACGGCACTTGGCGAAACCTCTGGTCACTTTTATCAGTCACTGGTGTGACCGGCCGGGAAATGACCTGTCATCGCGGCTTAATTTTGGGCAAAATTAGTTGGCCAACGATGCCACGTGAGAGGATCGCCTGAGCTGGCCCAGAGGCATTCGGCTTCCGGTCGAGGGGTCCTATCCCTCCGAGGATATTATACTCTCTTCTTTTCGCCAGAACGTCGACGGCTTGGTGGATTTTCCTACCTCTCTTTCCACCACTCGTCGAACGATAACAGCGGTACGATGTTTTTCGGCTCTGAAGTATGTTACCTGCCGTCGCTGGAATCTACCGTTGACCTGTCCTGCTCGTCACTTGATGTGAGCTTCTTTGGTTAAACGTTATGTCTCAACGTCTATTCTTCAGCGACGACAGGCTGTGGCTCTCTCGGCTTCTCAGTAGCCTATCTCGCCACAGCCATAGCAGCGAATGAGACCTGAGGGTTGTCTTTGACCTTGTCGACGGTCGTCCTTGCTCTTTAAGGTCCTCCAATGAGTCCACAGGGCTACCCTTGACCTTTCTCGTCGGTCGTCCTTGCTCTTTGAGGTACTCGATCTTAGAGCTGTCCTTGACCTTGTCGACGGTCTTCCTTGCCCTCGTAATGAGGTCTTCGTTTCTCCTTCCAACAATTTCATGGAGCTTTCACTTCGACTGCTATGGTACTTCGAGCTGTCAATGCTCACGCCGTTTTCTCTTCTCAGACGTGGCGCCCTCGTTTGTCTTCTTTGTCTTCCGAAAATCATCGTCACTCTCTTCTTCGTCGTCACCGCTGAATTCTCTTCATCTCGTTCCTTGCTTAGCAGTGAATTTCAGTCTTCTGGTTCTCTCTTATGTCTTCGTCGTCCTCTGCATCAATTATTGCGACGTATTCTCTCTCTTTCTGGTGCCGCACATCACATCACCAAGGTTTCAACTTGCCTTGGTGAGTCCCCCCCTCCCAGGCTCTACCGTGGCTCTTAAGCAGCGGTTGAGCCCTGCTTACCAGCGGCACCTGGGAAGAGGACTGTACCTTTCATGAAGGTTGCCCCTAAATTTTCTATTTTTACATCTAGGGCTTGTACTTCTTCTGGTACAAATTCGTCCGCGTTTTGTACCAGTTATCTTGCTTGCACGCTTGTCGTTTTCTTTCCACGCGCATTGGTGACTCAGAGCGTGCTTGTGTGTGCGATTTCTAAAGAAATGGGATCGTTCCCTAAGGCGCACCTTCTTTACATAAATAAATAATTTATAATATTGGTTTTGTCTACCTAACCTACACGCTCTGAATTGCACCTCGAGTTGCATAAGGGTTGATACCAGTTGCTCGACTTCAAAACGCCCTGGCTGGTTTTTCTCTTAATTTGCCAGTAATTGGTGCTTCGATCCCGATTTAGCATGAATTACTGGTTTGTCGCTGTTTTTCAGCTATTTTAAAATATTTACTCTGTAAAAAAAAAAATTAAACGCCAGCCAGGTCACCGCGGGTTGAATCTACCCCTAAGTTCGATTCTTATTCACGGGTTCGATTCCCTAAAGGGTATTATCACTACTAGCCTTCACTAGGCTAGCAACTGGTATCGATTAAACGCTCTTCACAATTTTTAATAAATAAAACCTTTCACATCTCGCTCATTAATTAATTCCGTCTAGGCGCACCGTATCTAACTATTTGTCACGATGTTCTATAAAAAAAATAGCAACTTTGTAGCCTACAGCAATTTATCTTGATTTTTCTCAAAAATCTTCGAACTTCTACCCCCAGAGGGTTTGCTGTAGGTTGGTTGTTGTACTTTAGTCACTTCCTTGCTAAAAATCTAAAAAAAATCGGAAAAACGCAAAAAGAAATTTTTGGGATTCGAACTTTGTTCCTTCGAAGTCAAAATTTCGCGATATTCCCAAGCACACACACGTTTAGGGCGCCAGTTGTCACGGGGTGGATTTTCGGGCTAAGGCACGTTTCACCTGTGTACCTTAGAGGTTCAAATCCATATCTCTCGGTTCAACTTCCGGAGATATAATAGCCAGATTAGGCAACAGACGCTACAACGTCGTGCAATGTTAACCTAATCTGGTTACTTACCGTGCAACACGCAAGTCGAAGACTTGCGCTTTGTTTCTCACCAGTGACTCGAACTCTCCTCTCGTTCACTGGTACGTGTGCCGGCTGCTCAGATGAAACGATACGTTTTCTCTTACGTAACGACCGCGGAAGCGGCGGGGAGCGGGGAATGACTAAGGTCGCGAAATAATAACTCGAGCAGTTAAAGTTAATAATAAAAGACTATTGTTTATTAAATAAAAGGTTAAATGAGTTGAATGAATAATTAATAATTTAGACAGTGGAAGTGTCGCGTTGAAATAGGTTAATTTCCCTACCTAACAGTGCGCCAGCACGTTATCTCAGACGTCAGCTGTCTGGAGGGCTGACGTCACGCTCACGGTAATATACGCTGTGTACGCGCGGTAACATAAGCCTCGCGTCTACAGTAATATACGTAGCGTACTCATCGTCTACGCGAGTGAGAGAGCGGTCGCGCTCGCGTGTCGCGACACACACACACACACACTTAACCTAGCCTGAGAGAGAACAGGCTACTAACGCATGTCGTCTGCGCACTTCTTATATGCACTTGCCGGTTACAAACTACCGGCAAGCTAAATCATTGTCGGTGACCTTCTAAGGTTGATGACCCGAGCCTGTGCTCTCTCTACGCTCGCTCTCTCCACACAAGAACGCCTATTCGGGGCCGCTGTCCAGGTGGCGACGAGCCTGGACAAACGGTTACGCGTACTTACTCGCGACGCGGTTGATACGTGCACGCTTACCGCTATTGTAGGTTAGATTCATACGGTGTGGTCTAGGTTTCTCGCAAGCATCCTCGTTGCTAGGCTGGCTTCATTGTATCGCCTCTCGTGATACTCTCTGCTGCTTTCGTGCCAAGCGAACATGCTTACTGCACTAGGATGTTGCTGGTTCGGCAGTACGACAGGTAGTTCTAGCCTGTCGTACTATCTCTGAGCTCTCCTCGTGTTTCCGTCGAAAGTACCGTATAACACATTTCGCGGATCACAATAGTGGCCTCAGGGTGTATCACGTATGCACTCCTGAGGTTACAACTATCAAAAACTTCACAATTATCGCGGAAAACGCGATATCACCGCGAACTCACTATCGCGCGCGTCTCTGTCCGAACGATAACAACAACAACATTGATGCCGGTCACGTCTCCCCCGGCACCTTCGTTATGCTCTCAATACAGCTCCAATACTGCATCGAGGCGCCATCTAACGTTCGTTACCACGAACTTATTTATTGCCGATTTATTACCGACGTCGGTACGGCAGGCCGTGACAGTTCTTACTTCCCTTTATTATATTTTATGTATTATTATAAATACTTCGTCAAAGGCAATCGTACCGTTTTGATACGTGATAAATAAAGCATTAAAAAAAATTAATGTGTGTGTGCGTGTGTGTACGTGGATGTAAGTGATTTTTATGCAGTAAATAAGAGTAATCGCTGATTGTGAATGAGAAAATAATATGTTATTTTTGTTATTATGAGGCGGATATTTATAGATTGGTGATTTAACTCGTAGTTTCATATATTGCTGGCAAACATTGTATTTATAAATCGGTAGAGTTCCAGTCGTGCAGTGCTGTTTTGTGAAAGTGGTTATTTCTACAATATTTTGGCTGTAATATTGCATCAATTCATTTTTTTTAATGTCAGCAGTACTACAAAACTACAGGTAAATGTCTATTTATATATCAGATCTAATGCATTAATTGTAAGAATTTCGTATCTGTCTATAGGCTTTAATAAAATTATAACAGCTTTTCAAAATTATATTTTGCGTTATTTTTAATGAACATATTAGAAAGTATGCAATTTCTTACATTGTTACATTTTTTGGAGATACATTTGACGTTATAGAGCACAAATAGTTTAAATTGATTTTTCTTTAATTTTAAAGATTTAAAAAATCCTGATTTATAAGTGCATAAAGTATTTTTAATATTTTTACGAAAATTAAAAAATATATCAAAATATACTTTATTGTGTATACTGTATTGTTTACTTTTGTTATTAACAAAATTATAGACTCCTGATTCAATTTTTAGCCAAAATTGTATACGGTTCCTTTACTATTAGATGTTTTACAAATAATAAATTTTACATACAAATAATAATTTTAAATAACTAAATCTTAATTTTAATAAATCTGAATTAACAGGCATTGTGCAATACATCTTATCGATTACTGTTTACAAATTAAAAAAAAAACTCGAGATTACCTTCTTTTCATTTTAATCAAGCGCTTTAGTAAAGAAATATACAGATACGATATTCTTAATAGATTCTTAACAGGATGGCCCAAAGTATAAATATTTGTTTTATTTGTATGTGTCGCCTTTTTAAATGCAACATTATTATCTTGTGAAAATATGGGTTTTTTTTAATATTTAAACAAATATTTCCCGGTAAAAAGACATTGGTCGCATGATGGCGTACATCAGTAAAAGCGTACAACGTACAACGTACAAAGCTTCCTCATTGAGAAATAGCTATGTTCTCGCAACATAGTAATGTAACGTTTAGAGGGGTGACGCATACAAATTAAAAAAATGTTTTTATTTTCAG
This sequence comes from Torymus aiolomorphi, assembly GCA_036365515.1. Lineage (NCBI taxonomy): Eukaryota > Metazoa > Arthropoda > Insecta > Hymenoptera > Torymidae > Torymus > Torymus aiolomorphi. The sequence continues at coordinate 45,015,943 of CM070873.1, read as the reverse complement.
CATTCTATATATGTGTTGTAAAGATACTATTTCTGTATGCAATTATTCTTATAAATGTTTGATTATTTTAGCACTCAAAATGAAAATTAATCCTCTGAATGTTATTAATTTGCTGCTTGCCTATTTTCAAACACTTGATATTGAAGATAGCCCTTATAATATTAAAGAAATAGAAATAAAAGACCATTTCCAAATGATACTGTTAGATTTAATGGAATCGTCTAATAGCATAGATGTTATAATGGAAAAATCGTTGGATTTTCAAGAAGAATATAAAGAAACAGATGCACGTATTGTGGAAGATGTTGATTTACATACACTTCCTTACAATCCTGAATTACCTACAGATCAATGTACGGGACATGAAGAACCACTGAGTTTTGAATAGAAAAAAAGGGCTGTAGAATATTGGAGAAGTGGAAAAACAAAAAAGAATTTATCGCTTAAAACAGTTCAAAATAGATTCAGGAAAGTCAGTTCTGAAACACAGTTACATCGCTGGGCTCACCAAATCAATCAAGGTGGAACTTACCGAGAAAAAATTGCAAGAATTTGCGATTTCACTAGAAAATTTTAAAGCTGCTACTGAAGCTGGATTAATAATTCATGACAACGATTTAAGAAGATGGGCTCTACAAGCACGAAAATTAATCGGAAATGAGGTCGTAAGATTTACAGCTTCAAAACATTGGCTTTCAAAATTTAAAAACACCCATAGAATTGTTTCTCGAAAAATTAATAAATTTATCACAAAGAAAGTATAGAAAATAGAAATGATTTGCATAAAAAAGAAGTAGAATTCGTAACAGAAGTCAAACAATTGATTAATCAAATAGGCGCTGACAATACATATAATTCAGACCAGTCTGGTTTTCAGTTGGAAATGCATTCTGGTCGATCTCTTGCTTTTGAAGGAGAAAAGAAATTACAGTGCCTTGTACAGTCGGTCACATCAACAACTCATAGCTATACTGTACAGCCGACAATTTCAGCCACAGGAAAGTTACTATCACCATTATTTTTAGTATTAAAGGAACGAAGCGGAGAATTCGGACCAATTGTCTCACAAAATTTGTTTGTGCCTACAAACGTATATGTTACATCCTCGACATCTGGAAAACTTAATTCAGGTAAAATCAAGTTCTATTAATTTCTAAAAATAAAACGTTAATTATTTCGGAAGACACATTTAAATAAAATCAAAATTTGTAGAACTCTTTAAGGCGTGGTTAAAAGAGGTATATATTCCTCAAGTTGGACCTAGAAGCATGCTGCTAATTGATTCGTGGAGTGGTCATTGTCCAACGATTGTACAGGAAGTTACGCCACACGATAAAACACTACATCTCAAAATGATACCTACAGGAACGACTGGAAACATACAGCCGTTAGATGTATATGGATTCCGCACATGGAAGAACTATGTTAAACATTTTTCAGACCATGTTTTGCTCATAGACGAAGACTTAAATTTACATTTGAGAAATAATATAATTAAATTACAGTCTTTGGTTCATAACCAATTTTCATCTCCACGATATGAAAATCTATTTAAATATTCGTGGTATAAAAGTGGGTATCTTGTGAATCAACCAGGAGATTTCGATGACCCCGTAAGTTTCAGTTTCGGAGATTCCTGTGCAACGCATTGTGAGATCAATGGTTGTAATAATGTTGCAATTGTTAGATGTTCGTGGTGTAAAAAATCTTTATGCTTAAAACACTTTTTATAAAAATAATAGCACCATTGGAAAGAGCAGGAAAAATCTATCGATATATGTCCTTAGTTCTTTTTTCAGAGACTTGGTACACGATTATTAGCGAATTGAATAGAGCGTGCACTTAAACGTGCCGTACGCACGGGCGCGAGGGGCTCGCGCGGACCCTCGGCGCTGTCTTTTTCATATTGTTACTTTTAAACCCTTTATTTCTCCAACTTCTCCAAGATAGGGTTTTGAAGCTTAAGAGTTGTACTTTCCAATGGTGTAGTTTATTTTGAAAAAAAACATGATATACTTTGAGAAAAATGGCTTTCAATATTCAACTCGAGTTTTCGTCCGGAAGAAAGCGTTTCGCAATAAAAACAATGGCACCATTGGGAAGAGCAGGAAAAAATCTATCGATATAGGTCCTTGGTTTTTTTTTTTCGAAGACGCAGCATACGATTATGAACGACTTAAACAGAGCGCCTTTTACGCGAAAAAAGGCACCGCGCGCGCTCGGTGGCCCGTTTCTGCTGGACGCTCCCATATATAGGTAGGCCTCCATTATGGCATCTCGGAGCGTTAAAGAAAATTACTAGAGTATTCGTCTGATTTATTTATATGTATATATATTAATATACATCTCTCTCTCTCTCTCTCTCTCTCTCTCTCTCTCTCTCTCTCTCTCTCTCTCTCTCTCTCTCTCTCTCTCTCTCTCTCTCTCTCTCTCTCTCTCTTCGTAAGTATCTCACGTCGGTTCACTCTACTCCTTTTACGTTCGAGCGTACATATACGCAGACCATTCCGGAGACCAAATCTGAGATACTTAAACTTCACACAAGCGGCGACTTCTGAAAATGCACGTAAAATATAAGGTCGAGTCTGAGATTTCATGTTCGTCTTTTGAGTTATGGGCATTTAAGGGTCTGCAATGGATAACGACTGCTTTTACGCAAAATTCCGGCTTTTGTGTTACTTTGTAATCACATTGAATACATCAAAGACTTTTAATTCATATTCCAATGTCTTCAAGGTAGTTATCGTTTTTGAATATATCACCAGAATTTACCTAATTTTTAAGTCTATTAATGTTTCCACTCGATAAAGACGATATTTAAAAAATATAAAGCGAAAACCGAGCAATCATTGTTCCAGGAAAACAAAAGATCTCGTCTATTAGAAAATCTATTTCTAGTGTCTCATCGGGAATCGGGATACACTGAAACTACCAAGCTCGGGCGCAATCGACCTCGATCGTTGTTTACACTCGTTTTAAAATCGACAGACAATTGCATTGCTCGAGGCGACGGCAGCAGCGACGAATAGTTTAAATACTGGAATAGTTTAAAATCCTCGACAAGCAATCACAATGTGCACTAAGGCTTGAAATGTGAGATATACTTTCAAGGAGATTCTCATCTCTCCAAGTGACAAGAACGAGCTATCCTGAGATGTAAGAGCACTTGAAAGAGCGAGAGACAGATACGAGCACAGAAAAACGACGAAACAGAGAAAGAGAAGTTCTCACGTGAGTTAACTCGTCGATATATTGGCAGGGAAAACTATCGACCTTGTCTTTTCACTGTAACTGTTCCTATATACACAGTAGAATTTTAATAAAATTCAAAAAAGATGTGGTCCTTTAGCAAGATATTTTTTATCATTTGATGATTCCTCAATTCACATAACGGATCTCTCAGTTACATGAATTTAAAAAATTGCGGATAGAAAGATATTTTGAAATTCTACATCAAGTATGGGTTTTAGTCGACTCAATCTACCGTCTCAAGCAAGAAAATTATTAACTGCACTTCACTCTGACCTGAAAAAATCGAGATAAACTTTTGTCGATTGAAATAGTATCAAATCCTTAATTGTGTTGCTATATTAAGCTGTTCTAAGATAAATAATAGGGTATGCTCTTTCCATGTAGTATGAAAAATGTAGTTTTTTTATTACAAATCGATTCATTGGAATAAAATCTGATTTTCGACATGTAGTTAAGGTAAGTTATTCAACCCAAAAAGGTGTTGAAAAATAATTTTTGTTATGGTTATGGTTAGGCCAAATCTGCTCGGACGATGGACGATATATGTAAATGAAGGATAGTTTAAGCGTTAGAAAAAATTTTTTTCAAGTGAAAATTTTATTGGCAATAGAAGATATTATCGATTTGAAAAAATATCGAGTAACTATGCGAATCTTTGTTGTCTTTCATCCGATTTGAATGAATAAGGGCTCATTCGATTCCTTAAACAATTTTATATTGTTACCGAGGAAAACTTTCGGAAATATTTGATTATTCCTAAATTATAAATAATTCTTTATAACCTTACATACTAATTTGTATAAATGTTCATGACGCTGCACACGTAAAATATTTCCGGAATTTTTGCTCGGTAACTCCCCTTATAGCATCCAATATTGGAGCAACATTGCTCCAATATTGCTTTGTCATATTCCCCATATTCACCAATATTCCCTCAACCCTCAACACTTTTATATATGCATGCTATATGGGAGCAATGTTGCTGCAATCCGTGATTTCCGTTTCACCATTGCTTTTTTAAAATGATGAGTCAGGCTCTCTGTTATAGGAATATTGCAGCAATATTGAGCAATATTTCTCAACACGAAAGGAATATTATTTTTAAAATTATATTTTTATGCTGGTTTTTCTGATGACTTTGCAATATTGCAAGAATATTTGTACAATATATATGAACACTGGAAGAATGTTCCGGTTTGTCCACTGATTGTTGGAGCAATATTGCCTTAATGTTGCTTTGACATATTCGCGTCATTCCCCTTAAGGGGAAATTCACTAATGTATTTGGAAATTGAGGCAATATTGCTCCAACAATCAGTGGCCAAACGGGAACATTCTTCCAGTGTTTATATATATTGTACAAATATTCTTGCCATATTGCAAAGTCATCAGAAAAACCAGCATAAAAATATAATTTTAAAAATAATATTCCTTTCGTGTTGAGAAATATTGCTCAATATTGCTGCAATATTCCTATAACAGAGAGCCTGACTCATCATTTTAAAAAAGCAATGGTGAAACGGAAATCACGGATTGCAGCAACATTGCTCCCATATAGCATGCATATATAAAAGTGTTGAGGGTTGAGGGAATATTGGCGAATATGGGGAATATGACAAAGCAATATTGGAGCAATGTTGCTCCAATATTGGGTGCTATAGGGGTCCATATGAAATTGTTTAAGGAATCGAATGAGTCCTTATTCATTAAAATCGGATAAAAAAGATTCCCATAGTTACTCGATACTTTTTTAAATCGATAATATCTTCTCTTGCCAATCAAATTTTCTCGCGAAAAATTTTGTTCTAACGCCTAAACTATCCCTCCTTTACATATATCGTCTCTCGATCAGATTTGGCCTAACCATGACAAAAATTATTTTTCAACAAAACCTTCTTGAGTTAAACTATCTTAATAATGTTCTTGCTCGGGATGGCAGAAGTGTGGCCTACAAATATTATTAATTTTGAGTACTAAAAATAATCCTAAATCTCAATGCTACACAATTTTGTAATGTAAAATATTTGAAAACCATAAAAATAAGCGTATAAGGATACCAACCTTCATTGGGTCTCCTGTTGGCACCGAACGCCGTTATCGGTCTCTTCCAGCCCCGCCAATTGTTGCATATGGATTCGGGCTCACTGCTCCAGCTGCATAGCGAGTCCTCTTCGAACCTGTCTGAGTCCTCGAAGGAAAACCTGTCGGTTTCCTCCCAGTCGAGTATCGATCCGGGCCTCGCAGCCGCTCCCCCGGCTGCGCCCTCTACCCCGGCCGCTGCAGCAGCTGCCCTGCTACCGGCATTACGGCCTACCAGGTGATTATTGCTGTTGTTGCCACCGGCAGTGGCATTGCCAGCGTTATTGCCGTTATTCGCAGCAGGTTGCTGCTGTTGTTGACCGGTGCCTCCTGCAGCACCCGTGCCTCCACCACCACCGCCGCCACCACCTCCGCCCACCACGACGGGGGACCGAGCCAGGTTGCCCGCCAGTTTTGCGACGCGCGCAACCCTGGGCCCTAGCAGCGAGCCGCCCGGGGCGAGCTTCTTCTTCCTACTTGCGGCAGTCTGCCACCAGCAGTAACTCCTCCACCTTCGTCTCGTCCAGCTGTTGCGCTTCTCCGCTTCTTCCTGTGACGGCGGCTGCGCTGGCAATGCCGGCTCGTGCCGCTAGTGATCCAGGAAAAGTGGGCTCCACTGTTGCTGCTGCTCTTGGCCTCGTTGACGTTGTCGCCGCGGGTCCGCCACGACGGCGGCGAGATCGACGCCGGCAAACGATGCCACCGACGCGTGACTGCAAGCGCTAGCGCACCAGCCAATGCGAGGACGATACTCCACCTGAAATCAGACGTGATATTAAACGTAATCGTCACTGCTATTTGTTTGCATGTAGAAGGCATTTTGGAATGGGCGGGATTCACTTATTCATATATGCGTAAAATATTCATTTACGATATCGAACTGAGCTAACAAGATCCTTAGAAATTTTAATTATTTCAAAGTAGTGTCAATAATGTCGACTTTAAATTAACTGTACGTAAATAGCGTTTGCACTGATTACGGGGTTTCACACACAACAGTTGACTGTTTCTCAATCGTTATTTTAAATTCACAAGAGTTCTCAGAAATTCAATTTATTTTGGATTATAGGATAATCTATCGCTGATCTGTATATTCCTCGTATTGGCATCTATTTATCATATTGTGAATTTAATGAATTAAAATTTAAAGAATAACAAATTTAACTTTGAATTTAAGTAAAACAAAAAAAAAAACGAATGAAATTCCCGTTATCCTCATTCTAATTCAGTTTTCAATTCTAATTTACCCGTCGGCACCCGGAAGAAATCCATTTTCCATTTTATTTACACAAAACTACACAACTGAATTCATACTCGACGCGAACGCGGCGTAAAAGTTCACTCACGAACTTCCCGCAGTCTCTTTCTCTCCCTCGCTCCCTCTCTCTCTCTCTCTCTCTCTCTAAATATTCATATGTTTAAAGATCGGGTAAAATGTATAAATGGACTGCTTCTACATATTAAATACTGATCCGTGAATCTATCACTCTGTGTTTAAATAGAAAGTGCAAAAGGATGCAAAATAATGTGTTTGAAGTTCTGAACGTTCATCGTGAACGAAATATCGAATATTTCCAAAATCGATTTTTTTTATATTATCTGTTAGATATATAATGCATAAAACCAATAGAAACTGCGATATAAGTTATTTCCGAAGTGATCATCCCCCAAAATCAGCCCTCAAATCGCTCCCACAAGACAATACATGATAAAAAATTTTATATTTTAAAAGTTTATGAATTTACTAAAAATTTTTTCACGGGAATTTCTTCGAGACTTTACCAAATACTTATAAAAAATTGCCGACCCCAAAATCGATCCGGAACCCTTCCTTCAGGGGGTGCAAATGGGGTAAAACGGCTAAAAATACATGAAAAATACCTTTCAAAAATTCTGTCTCCAGCAATTATGAATTTACTAAAAATTTTGTCGCGGAATTTTCTTCGAGAGCTCACGAGAGAACCATAAGAAAATTGCCGGTATCAAAATCCATCCAAAAACTTTCGTTCAGAGGCGTGCAAGTGGGGCAAAACGGCTAAAAATTCTGTCTCCGGTGATTATGAATTTACTAAAAATTTTGTCGCGGGAATATTTCCTAGTGCTTTCCAAAGGCTAAAAAAATTGCAGACATCAAAATTACCCTGGAACCTTTCGCTTGGAGGTGCAAAACGGCTATAAAATGATCAAAACTTCGGGATCAGTGAGTTTTGAATATTTGGAAAGCGATTTTCGCAATTGATAAGCTAATCAACTTCTCCTTCTTTACTTTTTGCCTAAAATCAAAATTCACAACACAACTTTTTTCGTGTAAAATAATCGTAACTTTTCTCGTGTAATACCTCGACATTCAGAGGTTATGACATTTTTAAACAATTTTCATTCGTTTTTGTACATGCTTTAATGACTTGTTATTAGTTCTATAAGTTGCGTGAAGCCTTCAAAAAAATGTGATAAAAATGTGAAAGTGACTGAATCAATTGAAGGGAAATGGTAGCGAATTAAATGAAACAAGGCAGTTCTCCCAAACCTGACTCGCATCTACTAACTATTAAGTATAAGTACCGATTGCGGAACAGGTTCCAATGGATGGAACAGTTTTTTAATATTCTTATGTATATAAAATTGAAAACGTTTTTGTTTACGAAAAAGATAGTTTTCATTAAAAATGTTATTGAGTACGATCGTAGGAGGCAAAGATGTGAAAAGAAAACGACTTTTCTAATTATGGCAACGTTTCGTCGGCTATTTACGCCAACCTGATCAGGCCCTTTATTCGAAACACATATTATTTGTAGTTTTTTTACATAAATTTACATAAACAACATTTGTGCAATCCCATTTTTTAGTTACATCCTTACCTAGTTTTATGATAGAAGTTAAACTCTTTTTTATCAATGCGATTGTGCATATGTTGTAGGACTTAAGTATATTCGATAAACAATTAAAATTATTAAGGATGTAACTAAACTAGGGGGGCTGCGCCCCCCAGCGTGCCTTCGGCACGCCCCCCCTCCCGCCCCCACACACACCTGCTCCTCGCTTCGCTCGTCGCCCGCCCCCTCCCTATGTAAAAACTTCGTTTTTACATAATAGGCACGACCGCAATACTCAGGAGAACCTTGTATTTTTATAAAAGCGAAAATTGCAACACTTCCGATATTTATAATAAATAAAAAAAATTAAATATATAATAATAATAAAAAACCTAACTACATATACCTATACAATCTCAATTACAAAAAAATATTTGCGCACATATGCATATATATACACTAATACCGCGAAAAGGAGAAAAACAGAAGGAGAATGCTCAATACTGATGCATTCGGCAACGGCAATCTGGCTTAGCCCTGCGACCTGCGTGCATGAATACTTATCCTGCAGCAGTCGTAACGGCTACGCTAGGTACCTCGGCTCACGGTCGTACACACTTCTCGGACCTATGTATACTACCGTGCTTCGGCTAGGCTGCGTTCGCACACCAAGAACAGCGGAAAAACACATGCGACTCGTGCGACCGCGAGGTATAAGATATATCTATATATATGATCGCGCGCGCTTTCTGCTACTGCTGAGGGTGAGCTCACATGAGACGGAGTGATTCCGGCGGAACGTATTTAAACACGTGAGTGCGAGAGAGACATTCGCGGCAGAACGCTCCACCGGCCTCTCTCTCGCACTCACGGGCTTAAATGCGTTCCGCCGGCATCATTCCGTCTCATGTGAGCTCACCCTGAGTAGTGCGGCGTGCCGTCAGCCGTGGCGCACATGTGTCCATGGTGTGTGTTGTCAATAATCGAATCGTCTGCCTCCCGGCGTCCCCAGCGATGACTGTGGCTGCTGTAGTATGCCGCCCTGGTGAATCGTGTTCGCCCTTTCATCGTGTTCGTCGATTGTCGATGATTCGTCGGAGATGGGAAGGCAGTGTGTCAGCGGCGAGAGCAGATTTAGTAAGCATTTTCTCGTTCCTAACCTCTCTGATAGGTGAGCTGATGGTACTTTCGCTTGTTGCAGGTATCTGTGGTAGCGAGAGTAGTGTAAACGACGGGCACTGCTGCAGACTGTTTCTTGGGTGTGTAAATGTTGTCTGAGTCATCTATTTATTAATTATATGTGGTTTTTAGGTGCTCAACTTTCCTTGTTTGGCTCTTACACTAGTGACTATTATGTGTACAGTTAAGCTGCTGCTTGTGTCTTCAGCGTCTTCAGTGAAACAACGGTTTAAGGTCTCCACCAGTTCTTACCCTCTAGTTGTTACAGGAAGCTGGTACAGTGAGTGAACAACAACCATTGCTGCAGACTTTTCTTTTGTATGGTATGTTTTTTGAGTCATCTATTTATTAGTCAATGTGGTTTTTAGATGCTCAACTCTCCTCGCTTGTCCCCCAGAATAGGAACTGATCTGCTGTACATGCGCTTTGCTGATCCCTAGGCTGAGGCATTCCCTGACATTGAAACACAATTGACGGTCTCTGTCAGTACTTTCCTCCTAGGTGGTGTGGTTACTGACACAGTGGATCGCTGTTAGATGATTCTCAGCAGACTGGCATCCATGGAGTAGTGCCAGCCTAGACCGTCTAGCCCTATTTTGCAACTTCTGCAGCTCTAAGTGATCTTCGAGTGTTAGTGCTTTAAAGTGTGAGGGGATAGGTAATTGGAACTGGGAAATATTATATAAGTGCTGTGTGTGTTGTTAAATGCTATAAGGGTAGGTAGTTGTCCCTGGTAATATTAGCTCGTCTATTTAATTTCTAAGTTTAGTCAGGGTGTAAGAACTCGCTTCAGGGTATATGTTGTATTAAAATACATCATTATGTATTTCGCAGACTTCTACCCAGTGAGACTTGCCTATTTAATAGTTTTCTACATGCTGTAAGACTGAGTCAGCTAGAACATTGCATTCTTTATGCATTGAAATTTACCATATTACAACATTTATAGCTCATACATTACACAAAAGTTTTTTTTGTATATATGATATTCCTTTAACATGTTCTTATATAATATTACACAATTTTGATTCTTTTAGTTCAATCGCTTAGGTCCTGGGAACATAGTAGGTTAAGCTGGGTAATCTTATATCAAATTTTTTAAATTTGTTATTAAAAATCTTTTTGTAGAAAACAGGGAAATAGATATTTTGTTTCTTTAATTATTCTTCCAATGTGTTTATCCCATTGAATATTGTAATCAAATGTAATTTTGTATCTTATTATTATGTTTTTGTAATTATATTATCTTTGGAATGTTATGTCGATTTTTTCCATCTTATTTAGAACTATTGTATCGAATACTTCTGTGTAAATCTAATTCTGTGAAATAATAAGCGAAAATTTACTATACGTGTATTGGGGTATTAAAAATCATGTTTATACGTTTCGATGATCCAGTAATTATTGTACATAAAAATGTTAATTGGGAATAAGTTTTGTTTAAACTATATCTACATGCTTTGTATTTCGTAAAATCGACTATTTCAGGTGTATTTAGGCATTAAAAATCGTTTTTATAGGTCTAAGTGGTCAGGAATCCATTTTATATGAAAATGTTAAATGGGAAAAAGTTTTGATTAAATATTGTGTAGAACTTTTGTATTGAACATGTTTGTGTAAAATCAAATCCTGTCAAGTTTTAGCCGAAAATCGTCCATTTTATGTATGTTTTGACGTTTAAAATCGTTTTTATAAGTCTAACTCGACAGGAGTTGATTTTACACAAAAATGTTAAATAGAAAAAAGTTTTGTTTAAATATTATCTACAACTTTTGCATTTAACATTTTTGTATAAAATCAAATCTTGACAAGTTGTAGCCGAAAATCGTCCATTTTATGTATATTTAGGCGTTTAAAATCGTTTTTATAAGTCTAATTCGTCAGGAATTGGTTTTACAAAAAAATTTTAAATGGGAAAAAGTTTTATTTTAATATTATCTACAACTTTTGTATTAAACATGTTTGTGAAAAATCAAATCCTGACAAGTTATAGCCGAAAATCATTCATTTTTGACCATTTTTGGCCGTTTTTCGCAGTTATCTTGGCAAATATTGCTCGTACAAAAAAGTGTTCAAAATAAAAAAGCTGTATTTTAATTAGTTTTAGCAGATAGACCTGTACATATTAGCTTAAAATTAATTTTTCTAGACATTAGGCTTAAAAATCGATTTTTTGAGATATTTCTTTGTGCTCGCATTTGAAAAATTTTTCATCGATCTATCTCAATATAGAACCAGCAGTTAGGTATAATTGAAGGAGTAGTTTCCCGCAATCCCGATGAAATCGGTCGAAAATTCACTGAGATAATCGAGAAACTTGAGTACATACGGACGTACAGACATACATACATCTCAGAAAACGCTTAAAACGCACTCGCTCTGAGTGGAACATGGTTTTTACACATTAATTTTTCAGTATTTGAATTCTTACAATTTTTGCTCTGGTGAAATTATAAGGCTCTCCCGAGTAGCGGTCGTGCCTAAAAATGGGATTGCACAAATGTTGTTTACAAATTTAATTGCAAAGATTGTCCGGCTACATACATAGGAGAAACAAAAAGATCCTTAGTTACTCGTATTAATGAACATAAGAAAAATAAAAATAAATATTCGGTGGTTAGTACACACCAAGTAGAAAATAAACATGAATTTGACTGGGATAATACGCGGATTTTAGATTTTGAAAGCAATTATTTAAAAAGATTGATTTCGGAAATGATTCACATAAAAAATAATAAAAACAGTATTAATAAAAAAAAAAGATCTTCAAAAACTAAGTACCACGTATTTTCCCGTTATTAATTTATTATAGTCATATTCAAAATAAGGTAAACACTGTACAGATGTATATAAACATGGGATCAATGTTGATGGTTTTAGTCATCAAATAACATCTAATTGACGACGGATTATATTGGATCTATAAGGCTAGGTAATGTAAAAAATCAAAAATGTGTTACTCAAAAGTTTATGTAAATGTATGTAAAAAAACTGTTAAAAATATATATTATGAATCCTATTTATAATTGGGGCAATAAACAAAGATGCAAAACACTCCCACGATTTAACGCGTCTTTATTCCAGCATTACAAAAAAGGAAGGAAGTCTTCCTCTCTTTATGACAGATATTATACATTGAGTATAAAAACAATAAGTATAATACGTTGAATCTTACGCACCGTTTACAACACACCCCCATAAGATGAAAACGTATAAAAATAAAAATAATATTTATACACTGTCCATTCTTAAACCGAGAATACACTTTTGATGTTTAATCTTCGATAACCCTTTCGTTAAGATATCTGCAGCCATGTCCTCAGTTGATATGTAGCATAGTTTAACTTTGTTATCACGTACGACTTCCCTGATGAAGTGATACCTTATTCCTATATGTTTTGTTCGACCATGGAACATAGGATTTTCCGCAATCTTAATTGCACTCTGGTTATCCATGTTAAGCTTAACTTGCCTTTTATGCCCTAAAATTTCTCCCGGCAAGCGTCTTAAATATCCAGCTTCTTTACAAGCATCAAACGCAGCTATATATTCAGCTTCTGCAGAGGAAAGTGCTGTAGTTCGTTGTTTGTGACTTTCCCAAGAAATGGGTCCAGCAGCTAACTTGAACACATAACCAGTGAATGATTTCATATCAGTTGGATTATTTCCCCATGAAGCATCAGAATATCCTTCCAGATCATATGTATCGCATTTTTTATAAATGATACTCAGATTTATAGTTGATTTCAAATATCGAAGTACTCGCTTCACTTGTTGCCAATGCTCTTTTGTATAAGACGTATTGTATTGACTTAAAAAACTAACTGAGCGAGCAATATCAGGTCGACTATTTACTGCTAAATATATAAGGCACCCTATTATATTTTGATAAGGCACAATGAAATCATCATCCTTTTTTAGATCAGCTTCTAACTGATGCTTTGATCCTTGCTCAAGTGGTGTACAAACTCCTTTAGCTTGTAAAAAATCAAATTTTGTCAGTATTTCTTTAATATAATTACTTTGATTTAAATAAATCTTATCGTCTTTTCGAATTACTTGAATTCCTAAAACTTGTTTTGCACTTCCTAGGCCTTTCATATCAAATTTTTCTTTTAATTTGTTGAAAAGCTTAACCTTTTCTGATAAATTATTGTGAAAAACAAAAAAATCATCAACATAGAGTACAATAATTATAATAGACTGACTTATCACTTTGAAAAATAAACATGGTTCATTTTGTGATTGCACATATCCAAGAATTTTTAATTCTTTGCTTATTTTATTATTCCACTCTCTTGAGGCCTGTTTTAAACCATAAATTGATTTTTTTAACAAACAAACTTTATTTTCATTACCTTTGCTAATGAAACTTTCAGGCTGGATCATATAAACTTCCTCATTCAGTTCACCCTGCAAGAAAGCTGTTATAACGTCAAAATGTTCAATTTTCAGATCCAACTGAACTGATAGAGCAATCAACAATCTAAGTGTAGATGTTCTTGCAACTGGTGAAAAGGTGTCAAAATAATCTACGCCATATGACTAAGAAAAACCTCTGGCTACAAGTCTAGCCTTATAGCGAATAGTTCCATCTGCATTATTTTTTAACTTAAAAATCCATTTACAAGAAACGATGTTTTTGTCCTTAGGCTTATCAACTAAAGTCCATACCTGATTTGTAATTAGCGAGTCGTACTCTGTTCTCATCGCTTTAATCCATTCAGCTCTTTCAGGACTATCAAGAGCCCGTTTTACAGAAGTAGGTTCTTGACAGCAATCACTTGCAACTAACTGATATGTAATATAATCTTTTGTCAACCAATCAGGAGGACGCCTATTTCTAAAGGGCCTTGTATTGTCAGGTTCAGTGTTTTCTTGATGTGATATTACACTGTCCTCATCATTTAACTCATTAGCTGATTCAAAATCTGTAGTATCTTGATCTTGACTAGTATTTGTTGATACTTCATCAATATCTGAATTATCTGAATTATTAGAACATTCCACATTTATTTTTGCCACCATCTCATCCAAAGGTTCAGGGTAAATATCTAAATTTTTCGCATTAGATACTATATCTTTGGCTAACATAATACTTACAATAAAAATCACATTGCGATGTTTTTCAACAAAACCAGGCTTCTCAGGATCAGCTAACCTGTAGTCTCTATGTTCACAATAACCAACCATAATCATGGGTTTAGACTTTACATCAAATTTGTGACAACATTTTTTCGGAATAAGGGCATGCGCCATGCAGCCAAAAACTCTGAGATAACTCAAGTCAACTTTAGATCCAGTCCAAACTTCTTCTGGAAGAGCTCCTTTGACAGCTATAGTAGAACTGCGATTTTTGAGATAAACAGCAGTAGCAAGTGCCTCTCCCCAATAAGCTTTTACTAAGCCAGAATCAGCTAGTAAAGCTCTAGCCTTTTCTACAACTGTGCGATTTGCTCGTTCTTGAACACCATTTTGTTCTGGGCTATAAGGAATAGTAGTCTCATGTATTATGCCATTACTTTTAAAAAATTCACTAAAGGACCCCGCACACAATGCATGGAAAAAATTATCCGGTTAAATGTTGGGGGGTTTTGCGCATGAGAACTTTTGTTCAGGACCTTAAGATCTATCATTTCCCCAAGATTGATCCAATTTGACCGTATGATTATTTTCCATACATTGTGTGCGGGGTCCTTTGGAATTAACATACTCAGATCCATTATCTGATCTAACTCTCTTTATTTTTAGACCAGTCTGATTTTCAACCATTTGTTTAAATTCTAAAAATTTAGAAAAAGTTTCACTCTTATTCTTGAGTAGATAACAAAAGGTTTTTCTAGAGAAATCATCTGTGAACATAAGAGCATATCTAGCTCCACCCCAACTACGTTCAGACATTGGTCCACATATATCTGTGTGTACCAATTCTAGTAGAGCTGTAGCTCGTCTAGCTTGACCTTTTGGAAAAATTTTCTTACTTTGTTTTGCTTCAATGCAAGGTATACATGGTTCTTTAACATTCTTTGTTTTTTCAAAAGAAACGCCTTCTGCCAGTCCATTTTTTATAAGTTCTAGGCTTTGATCACTTATATGACCTAAACGTTTATGCCATAGAGATTGTGATGAATCTTTACAAGTAGACATGGCAAAATTTTTAGAAAAAACAGTAGGAGCAGAATCCAATATAGTAGGTTTATCAAGTTTATAAATACCACCTACTTCTGATCCAGTGAATTTTACTGACCCTTGTACAGAAACTTTTTCTTTATCGTACACTTCAAAACCTTTTTTATCAAAAACAATTATATGCCCCTTCGCAGCTAATTGGTAGATTAACAATAAATTTGCTGCAGCATCAGGCGTATACATGACATTCATGATTTTTCCTGTACTATTACTCTGATCACGAGTATTAAAAAGTTTGACTGGAACATCACCAGCTCCAATACCTTGTAGAGTCCCTTTATCAGCTGTATTAAAATTTGCAGATGCATCTGGATTAAAATTTACCATCCAGTCCTTGCGAGGAGATACATGCATGCTAGCACAACTGTCTGCATAAAATTCATTTGAATTAAGGCTCCCCATTGACATGGAACTAGACATAATTAAAAGCGATTCACTTTTGTCCTTTTTATTACTCAATTCTCTTGATTCAGATTTTTCTGATGGAGTTTTCTTGGTCTTCTTCTTGAATTTAAAGCATTTTGGTCGTATATGACCTTCTCTACCACATTCAAAACAAATAGGTTTAAAAGATTCTTGTGTTTTCTTAGTATTTTCTTTTTCAGGTGCTTTTGTTTTTCTTTTCACAATAAGTGCACTATTTGCTTCAGAGTTTTCTCTGAGACTGTGACGAGTTTCTATATCAGACAAAATACTTATAACTTCAGTACTTGAAATCTTTTTGTGAGTTGCACAAAAAGCATTAACGACAGATTCTTGAGTATCTGACAGTCCACATAGTAATAACGTACCTACTTCTTCATCTGAAATAGTCACTTTTAAATCATTTAATTGTTGCACTAAATTAAGTATGCCACTTATATATTCATTCATTGAAGAATAATCGTCATATCGAGCTCTATATAATTTTCTCTTGAGATACATTTGTCTACTGAGACTTGAACTCTGATAAGCTTTTTCTAAATTTTCCCATGCAATTTTAGAAGTTTCTGCTGAACGTATATGTACAGTGCATGTAGTCTTTACACTTAAACTTATTTTGGCTAAAGCTCTTTGATCACGATTTTTATCAGTGTCTGTGCCAAGAAAACAATTCCATAAGCCATAATCAATAAGTGCCATTTTCATTTGAAAATTCCAAGATTCATAATTTTGCTGTCCTAGTTTTTCAATTCCAGGAACTCCTGCAGGTCCAATGTAAAAAGTGCTCGTAGATGTCGACATGGCAGTCACTGCATCATTTCCAGGCATTTTTATGGAAATAAAGTTTCACAGGATTCACAGTGTTCAAAATACAGCGACTCAACAATAATTAAGTCAACAAAGCTGTTAGTAAAAGTTTACACTCACACCAGGTACCATAACCTCTCACAGTGAGAAGAAAACAAAAAACAAAGTCAGCAAAATTTAATGTAGCAGATTTAGAGTTAAAGGCTCTGGGCCCATAACCTGTTAAAAATATATATTATGAATCTTATTTATAATTGGGGCAATAAACAAAGATGCAAAACACTCCCACAATTTAACGCGTCTTTATTCCAGCATTACAAAAAAGGAAGGAAGTCTTCCTCTCTTTATGACAGATATTATACATTGAGTATAAAAACAATAAGTATAATACGTTGAATCTTATGCACCGTTTACAACAAAAACTACAAATAATATGTGTTTCGAATAAAGGGCCTGATGAGGTTGGCGTAAATAGCCGACGAAACGTTGCCATAATTAGAAAAGTCGTTTTCTTTTCACATCTTTGCCTCCTACGATCGTACTCAATAACATTTTTGAATAACAATGGATGGCGTTAAACCTTCAACTTTAGTTTTCATTAAACATTCATTCAATAATTGCAATTCATAAGTAATTTTACTTGTAAGACTATAAAACATAAAAAAAAAAATTATTTTTGTAGGCACAACAAATCCTCCATTGATAAAATTGAAATCATCGACTCAGGCGCGACTTTCTTTAGTTGTATTTTAAGGTTTTTTGGTCGTTTCATACCAAATAAAATATATTAACCGATAACCTATGAACATATTTCGATCTTTTTTCATATATTTATAATTATTATTTGATTTTATTTCTTTAATTGACTGTTCTACAATGCATACATAAATTTTGCATCATTTTTGGGTAGGTATGTCCCAATTGTGAAACACACTGATATTGAATACATTTTCACAAAGATTTTTTCACTTCTCTTGCCCAATTTATGTAATAGGTGATTAGTTTTGCCTAATTCACAATTCACAAAATGCATATGCTTCATACTCAAAAGTTTTTCAAAGATTAAAGAAAGAGAAAAAATAACCTACACCATTTCAAAATAACCAATAAACTGTGAGTATGGTAGTATAAAAATTAAAGTTTTATTATTTAAATTTCTATTGCAAATTTGTGCATCTTTTAAACGTATATAAAAATTATTTGAAAATAACGTTAAATTTGTAAATAATATTGCTCAATCAATATGCGCGATTTGATAGAATAATATATTGTAAAATGAGAAATTTTAAAATGTAAATATTTGGCATATATTTATGATAAATTAAAGTACTTTTGTATCAGAACGTTTAATAGTAATTTTATTATGATAAATGTTTACATTGTTATCATTTACAAATATCAAAAGGCTGTTATAATCATTAACAACTCTAGGACAATAGTAATCGATGTTGAAAAAGTATTCTAATTTGAAGAAATAAATTTTATTTGATTGGATATTTTCATAAGAAAATTTAGAAAACTCATTTTAACGTTAAAATAAAGGTCTTGATTAATTTTTTGATAATATTCGTTACTCTTTACATATATCAATAAGTGTCTACATAAGGAATATGCGTGTTAATATTGGGTGTTGGAATTAATTCGTAGCGTTTTACAAGAGATGGCACAAGTAGTACACTATTTCGTTGTTACCTACAGTAATGTATACATCGTAAACAGCTATCACAGGACGTCATTTGCCGTACATAACCTTTTTTTCAAATCATAAATAAGAACACTTTATAATTTATTGAATATGTCAAAATTTGTGCCGAATAAAGGGTTTTTGCGGGGAGTTTTGCTTCATTACTTTAATATGAACAAAAATGAAGCTGAAGCTCATCGTATTTTAGTGGAAGTGTACAGTGAACATGTTCTAACTCAGCAAACGTGTCGGAAAATTTGAAGATAATGATTTGGAGGCATTGTTCAATGAAGACTCATGTCAAACACTTAAAGAATTGTCTACGTTATTGAGAGTTGACTTATCAACATTGGAAAAACGTCTTAAAAGTTTGGGTATGATCCAGAAGGAAGGACATTGGGTCCCACGTGAATTGAAACCAAGGGATATTAATAGACGTTTTTTCACGTGCGAACTACTGTTCCAACGGCAGAAAAGAAAAGGTTTTTTCCATAGAATTGTTACCGGTGATGAAAAGTCGATACATTATGACAATCCGAAATGAAGAAAGTCATGGGTCAAGCCCGGCGAACCATCAACATCAGTGGCAAAGCCCAATATGCATGGGTCAAAGCTCTTGCTCTGTATTTGGTGGGATCAGAGAAGTGCCATTTACTACAAACTCCTAAAACCGCATGAAACCGTAACTGGAGATCTCTACAGACTGTAACTGATGCGCTTCAGCCGTGCATTGAAAGAAAAACGGTGAAATACTCCGAAAGACACGAAAAAGTCATTTTGCTGTACTACAATGCTCGCCCATACGTTGCAAAACCGGTAAAAACATACCTGGAAACACTTAAATGGGAAGTGCTACCGCACCCGCCGTATTCTCCAGACATTGTTCCTAGCGACTACCACTTGTTTCGATCAATGGCTCATAGCTTGTGTGAGCAGAAGTTCACATCTTATGAAGATTGTAAAAAATGGGTCGATTCGTGGATTTCGATAAAGACGAAGAGTTCTTCCGACACGGTATTCGTTCACTGCTCGAAAGATGGTCAAAAGTAGTAGAAAGCGATGGGCAATACTTTAATTAATGTATTTTTTTATTTTCATATGAAATCAATAATATTTTTTCATTAAAAAAACGCTACGAATTAATTCCAACACCCAATAATTCTATATTTAAAAAAAATTGGAACCTTCTAATTATTTCAAAATGCTTGTATACAGAATGAATTGCTTTAAGAAAACATAAAATAATATTTATATCGATTTACTAATAAAATTTCAGCTTTTATTTAGTGTTTCACAATAGGAACATTAAGGGAATTCCTTATACCGGCAGAGATCTCTTCCGTACCGGCCACAATGTTTTTAATTAAATATTAATTGTTATAAGCTTTTCGTTGAATTCTGAGAATTGACGCACATAGATAAACTTATTATCTACTTCCCGGTCAAATTTCAGATAAATCTGTTGGAAAATAAAGATGAAATTTGAGAACTCGCAAGATGTCGTATTGTGGGGTTAATATATTATGCGACGTTGCGAGTTCTCAAATTTCATCTTTATTTTCCAACAGATTTATCTGAAATTTGATCGGGAAGTAGATAATAAGTTTGTTTATGTGCGTCAACTCTCAGAATTCAACGAAAAGCTTATAAGTATAATTAATATTTAATTAAAAACATTGTGGTCGGTACGGCAGAGAACTCTGCCGGTATAAGGCATCCCCTTAAAACGGAACAATCAGGACATACGACGTAAATCGTGTTTCATAATAAGGTAATT
Source organism: Torymus aiolomorphi (assembly GCA_036365515.1). Classification (NCBI taxonomy): domain Eukaryota; kingdom Metazoa; phylum Arthropoda; class Insecta; order Hymenoptera; family Torymidae; genus Torymus; species Torymus aiolomorphi. The sequence goes on along the minus strand of CM070873.1, from coordinate 44,995,740 downwards.
TAGACGTCCCCAGTTTTTATTAATATAATTAAATTGAAACATTAAAACACATCCAGTAAATTTATATACGGAAAGACATCTTTAAGGTGTAGCAAAAATATTTCGGTCCAAACATGGTTCACGGAGGAGATTTTGTGAAAAAACTGAAAACCCCTCCCAATTCGTCCCATAACTGGTACTTTGACCTTACGCAGTGATGTGAGCTGGTCAATTGACCGTCATGACCCTGACCTGACAAAAAAATTTTGATTGACAATTGACCCTGATCGGTCACAATTCTGCGTGACAGTCAAACCTACATCTATATAGAGTATAGAGTATAAAGTATAGACGAACGGGGAAAAGTATGGTTTTGTCACCAGGAATGGGCTGCTTCTTGCATAGAACACGCGTTTTCGTCCTCCTTGACATATTATTTAATATAGACTGTTTTGTACAAAAAAACTGCTCTGTAAAACGTATGATAGCATAAACTGTTTTATCAAAATTTTGATCGTTTTTTTATTCTTTTAAACTTTCTGACCAATGACCGATCAGAAAGCTCACTGACGGTCATTTTTACATTCAGGGATTGTAAATTCTGACTATCAATGACGGTCAACTTTTTGTCGAAATGACCGTCAAGTCAGAAAATTTTGTCTGACCGGTCAATCCACATCACTGACCTTACGCGAGCTATGAAAGTGCCCATAGTTGGAATGAAGTGTGAGAATCGGCAAGAGGGCCCGCGCTGATCGCGCGACTGCTACCCTCGAATATACACCCACACCCACACTCTCACACACACACACACACACACACACATCCACACACACACACACACACGCACACACACACCCACACCCACATCCACACACACACACGCACACACACACACGCGCGCGCGCGCGATCAGTTCCACGAATCGTTGCGGAGCGGGGAAAATAGAAGGTGCGACTCGGCCGTGCTGGCTCGCGTAAATCCGCTATGCGCTCGAACTATTAGACGTTTGACACTGCCTCTGCGGACGGCGAAGAGTGGGGGGAACCAACAGCTCGGCTTGTAGGCCAATAAACGAAGGTCTGAAATCGACTTTCTCTGGTGAATGGCTGCATTTTGGATATTTGGTATAACACGCCGGCGTCACCTCTAATTTGGCAAAAAACCACCCCCGAAAACCCGATTTTTTCACCATACCGTCCTGGCTGAAAGTACCACTTTCGCAGTTCGCTCCCGGCTCAAACCGTGAATGTGGTACTTTCAGCAATGATATGGTAGAATAGTAAAATAGAATAGTATATGAGCTATTTCCAAAATTATGTCCCTCTTATGTCTCGAAAAAATTCTAATTTTTTTTAAGGCACCCTCATCAGACAAAGTTTTTCTTGTTCTTCAAGCTTTTCTGAATGTGAAAATAAATATATACAAGTTCGATTTGATGATATCATTTTTTGGCGACACTTTCAAGTCAATTTTGGATTGAAATGAATTGACGGAAATTTCAGCTTTCTTTCTAAACGACGAAACTTGAAAAAAGGACTTAATTTTGAAGGCACATTTACTGAACAAAGTTTTTCTTGTTCTTTAAGGTGATGTCGGAGCCACGCTGATTGGTTGAAAATTTCCTAATCTCAAAAACTTTATATCATAAATAAAAAATGTGTACAATCGTAAAGCACAAAAATACAGTGATCGCGTGTTCTTGTTATAATAAGGAATGTTTATAAATGTTATACAGCATTTAATAATTTTTAGTTAAACCAAACAATGGGAAATACGACACATAGAAAATTGTAATATGACCGTCACTTTTACGTAATTCCACGCGTCAATTTTAAGAATATTGCATTATATAAATTATTGAACATTTTGATTGAAAATGCTGTGATCCCGCGTTCTTTGCACGATAACAAATCGTTAGCAACTTAATTTTCTGTATTACGAAGTAAATTTCGCGCAAACAATGGGAAATGTGGCTCGAGGTGGAGGTCACCATCGGTAAAGTTCGCTCCTACATCCCCTTAAGCCTTTCTGAATGTGAAAAAAATTATTTACAAGCCCGATTGAATGGTATACTTTTTCGGCGCTACTTTTAAATTTAAAAATTAAGGAAAATTTGGTCTTTTTTCGAAATCATCGTTATTACAATTATAACTTCCCATAATAATTTGCTACTAGCGATAATTCAATAAATATCTGAAAATATAAAATATCAATCTTTTTTCCAACATCACATCAGCTTTACGTATTTCTTATAATTAGTAATTAAAAGATTAAATGGAATGACTGATGTCCCTTATTCACTTAGTTATTTCAATTACAATATGCATTGAACACGTAAAGCTTGTTTGATGATTGAAAATAGATTGATATTTTATATTTTCATATATTTATTGAATTATCGCTGGTAACAAATTATTATGGGGAGTTATGATTGCAATAACGATTATTTCTTAGAAAACTGTAACTTTTAAAGTAATAATGTCAGTGTAGATAATTATTCATGTAAAGATCAAATAGGTAGATACCAGTATTTATAAGTGTCGTCGTTTAGAAAAAAAGGCGAAATTTTCCTTAATTTTTAAATTTAAAAGTAAATAATTTTTTTTCTCAGAAAGGCTTAAAAAACAAGAAAAACTTTGTCCTGTAGATTTGCCTTCAAAATTAAATCCATTTCCCAAGTTTTGACGTTTAAAAAAAAAGTGAAATTTCCGTCAATTTATTCTTTTCAATCCAAAATTGACTTAAAAGTGTCGCCAAAAAATTATACCATTAAATTGAGCTTGTACATATATTTTTTTCACATTCAGAAAAACTTAAAAACAAGAAAAACTATCTTGCAGATGTGCCTTCTTTTTCGAGACGTAAGAGGGAAATAACTTTTATAGTACTGTGACATATCTATGGTTCTCAGATATTTAGCTGTCTAAGTCAAGCGAATATATAATGTAAATACAAACAGTAAATTGCATTGTAGTTAATATCGTAATTAATTACTTGTATTGCATACTCATATTTTCTGCTGCAAAAGGACTCCGTCATAAATACTCATAATATGATCTATTGTCCAAAGGAATATTTTTTTTATTATCTTCTATTAATTACGAATATTAAGAAGAAAATCCTGGGCGAAGAAAAACAATTACCTTTCAGATAGTAGGAATCGAGCCTTCATAAAAAGAAAAACTGTTTTTGAATATACAGACAGAGATTTAGACTGAAAAGATAATTTCTCTTGTCAAAGTATAATTTGGCTTTAAATAGAAAATTATTTTATTTAAATAATAATAATACATGTTTGTAAGAAACTATTGCATCTTGTAGAAAAAATGTTCATTATATCAAATAAAGACAAAAGAAAATTAGTAAAAATTGTTTTTCTTGTCTCTCTATAAAGCAGTTGGCAGATACAAAATTATGGTTCAGGTACTAATTGGCACTACTAATTTTTTTAACAGGAAACTTGTGGAGCTTCGCTGCTCATTCATGTTTATAAAATATTTTGCCTTTTAACAAATACTAATATTTAGGGAATAGCTTTGCAAATCATGTAGATATAAATAAGGCTATTAGTCTTTCCCTATTTTCATGGGTCTGAAGTTTGCATCGTTGGAATGCAACGAAATAATTTTTTATGATTGATTAAAATTATTAAACAATGGAAATTTTATCTAAAACTTTGTTTTAAAGTTATTATATACTATAAAACACAAAATCTACATGCAAAATTAATATTATTAGCATAAATGTTTAGTAAAATGAATTATTTTTTTTATTTCGTTGCACTCCAACGTTGCAAACTTCAGACCCATCTCACGCTATGGTCATGTTAGATTAGGTTTGCACGCGTCCGCTGAGTTACATCGAAATCGTTTTTAATTCATTGTTCGATCCACATATTATAAATCAAGAGATATATGTAATCAACTTTGAGACAAATAACTTTTGGAAAACAAAAAACAATATAACTTTTCGTAGATACTATGTACTTTTCCTACTTTGTTTTAATGAAAATATAATAAAATAACCAACTAACACAGAGCTGAGATGTATACAAATTAACTTTGTTAACATTTGGATGCAAATGACGCTTCTGCCAGGATAACAATATTTTAAGTGTCACGAAAATTTAAATTGAAAACGCATTACTCAATCACGACCATTACTAGAAAAATAGATATCCACGGAGAGATTTAAAGTATAAGCGTTGAAACAAAACATTTAATGTTCAGGCTTCGTGACCCCCCTTCCCGAAAAGTTTCCGAAGAAAGCTGCCAACCCATTTCCGAGAAAATACTCCTCTACTCAAAATCCATTTTATCCCATTTTATTTCTTTAAAACAGCTGATGACACCAGTTTTTTCGTTAACAACGAGTAAAACCCTATTTTCGTGGAATGTAAGTACATATATTTACTTTTACACTGCGAGATGTTGATTGTCGAAGTGAAAAACTAAAAATCTCTGGACTTTTAAACTTATAAGTTTTATTTTTCTTTAAAAAAAAAACAAAAAAAAACTTTAAGGCGGTCTTATACCTAATGGCTCCTGGTGCCAAAATTACCTGAAAAAATAAATTAAAATATGATTACTAAATAAAGTATATGTATCTCTAATATAACTTATTTCTAATACAAAATCCCAAGAGATAGGTTTTTCTTAATCCACTTTATGCAGAATTATATCATTTTAGAAAAATCAACTGGTGAGCAAGTTTTCTTGTCAATCATTCGATGGATTTTGATGAGAGAAGCCGCAAATTACTTGGAAAACATGTACCTATAGCATGCAGCTCTGGAATTAAAAAATATCGTGACTAAGTATTTTTTTAATTGAAAAAACGATAAAAATTCATAAAAATTGATAAAATTAAGACAAAAAGTAGTTTTTTCAATTAAAAAAACACTTAGTCACGATATTTTTTAATATCAGCGCTTCATGCTATAGGTACATGTTTTCCAAGTAATTTACGGCTTCTCTCGTCAAAATCCATCGAGTGATTGCCAAGAAAATTTGCTCACAGTTGATTTTTCTAAAATGACATAATTCTGCATAAAGTAGATTAAGAGACCTACCTCTTGGGATTTTGTATTAGAAATAAGTTATATCAGTGACATATGGGTCTGAAGTTTGCATCGTTGGAATGCAACGAAATAATTTTTTACGATTGATTATAATTATTAAACAATGGAAATTTTATCTAAACCTTTGTTTTAAAGTTATTTTACACTATAAAACACTAAATTTACACGCAAAATTAATATTATTTAATATAAACGTGAAGTAAAATGAATTATTTTTTTTATTTCGTTGGGCTCCAACGTTGCAAACTTTAGACCCATGACAGTGACACATATCCTTTATTTTATAGTAATTATATTTTAATATATTTTTTCAGGTAATTTTGGTCTCAGGTGCCATTAGGCATAAGACCACCTTAACATAAAAGTTATTTTTCAAAATTTGTGTGGCAATTTGTACATATATTTCCTTGGAAACAGTAACAGTTTCAGTTAAGGAGGTTCTCTATCAGCTACACTAGTCAAAATGAGTACACTTTTCGATTTTTGTTTATTCACGGGGTATAGTTCATTAAACAGGATGCATAAACTTCCACCAAATAACGATTATATCAATAAAAAGTTCCAACAAGAAGCTGATTTGATTAATTTTTTGAGATTAATTTTACGTTTTTTGTATTCATTAATTTATTTATCAGTGTCAGACTCTGAATGAATATTTTGAAGAGTGTTAAATAACTGTTAAAAATTCTTCTATTAAGTCAAAAATTTTCGTTCAAATCTTAGCGTTAATTACTGTAATATTATGAGTCAAAGAGCGAAAAAGCATGATTTCCCATAAGAGCCCGTGTTAAACCGCAAAAAAGAAAACATTAATTTCTCGCTTCAGAACTAGTGTAGCTTTCTAAAATTTTAACTGAAGCTATTTTATACACTAATCTAGCTATGTTCAAAGTTTCATCAAATTCTTAGCGTTATTTCTATTTACCCTAGAACCTCCTTAAATGGAATTTTATTAAGATAAATTTTTATTCGCATTCTGCTTAACTTCAAGTTGGCGAGAAATGTATTGCAAGCTTTTACATGTCTTACTTGAAATTTTCTTGGCAAGCACTTAAAATGTAATTTAAGGTGGCTCATGCGATTTCTTATAAAAAAGCAGATACATTTTAAACTTAACAAATATGTTCTTTAGACATTAAACTTTCGATCTGTACTAAGAAAATTGTAGGTCAACGACCTAATTATCGAAAAAACTGAGTTTACAAATACGTTTATAGGTACGTCTAACACATAACCTTATGGGAATGAACAGTTTATTGCTTCGTAGTAACTTGTAAAAAAGCAGTTTTTAATGTACAATGTATGAAATTAAAGATTTTTTTGTGAAGAATCTAATGATGTCATCAGAATTATAGGTTAACGACCAAACAAAAAAGATATTAACAATAAACGTTACAAATGTGCTACTGCGCATGCGCACTGCGACCAGTCATATAAATGTAGCGACAAATTAGCAAAGTTTTTACTTATTTATAGAATTTTTTTTTTTTTGAACATTTAGAAGTTATTTACAATAAATTTACGTAAAATACTTTAACTTAATTTGGCAATAATAAAGAAGCCCCTTGCGGGGCCCCGACTTGATACGGCACCAAACGCATGAGCCACCTTAAACTTTCTTATGTTTGATTTATGGTTTTGGAAGTAATATTACATTACGATACGTGTGCCTTAAGTAGCCCATTATTGCACGGCGTGAAGTTAGGGCCCGAGCGCAGCGAGGATCCTATCACGCCGTGTAATGGGCTACTTAAGACTCTAGTATCGTACAATATTTTATAGCACAGCCTAACCTAAGCCCGCTGTCACGCCTATCCGTGCGCTAAGCAGTCCTGTTTTGCACCGTGAGGTTAGCGCACGAGCGTAGCGAGTGCGATATACACGGTGCAATAATGGGCTACTTATCGCACGGATAGGCGTGACTTAAGTGCGGGCTAGGTCACACTGTGATATAAAGTTCATCAAACGTTTACTCAAAATTTAAAAAACGGGTTGTATTGAAATTGTTACCTTCCATTTTATTTAATTATAATAAAGTTTTAAAAACGTCACATAAACACAAAACTTTTAATGAATTCTCCCTGGACCTCAATTTGACTCTTATCGCGAATCAAAACAATCTACAAACCTGACACCGACAGCAGTCCAAAGCCATACTCTCACTCCCGACTGTTGTGATCATGTGTACCTAGTATTGTAAATATCTGGACATTTTAGAAATGGTAATATGACGTTAAATATGACGGACATGTGTCGGACATGTGACTGATAACCAAATCTCAATGTTTAAATTACCGACAGAAAAAAATGAGAATATGTCGTGACCGTCACATAAAAAATGGACACCCCTTCCACTATATAGTGGCAAAATGTCCGTCATAAAATTTTTAGACATGTGACCATAGCAAAAAAATTATACAAATTTTATGACAGTATTTATTTTATACTTCATAAAAATATATATGTAATACTTTACAAAACTTTACTACATCCTTTAATAAAAAAATAGATACCCCATCCACTATATAGTGGCAAAATGTCCGTCATAAAATTTTTATACATGTGACCATAGCAAAGAAATCATACAAATTTTATGACAGTATTTATTTTATACTTCATAAAAAAATCTGTAATACTTTATAAAACTTTACTACATCCTTTAATAGAAAATAGATACCCCATCCACTATATAGTGGTAAAATGTCCGTCATAAAATTTTTAGACATGTGACCATAGCAAAGAAATCATACAAATTTTATGACAGTATTTATTTTATACTTCATAAAAAAATCTGTAATACTTTATAAAACTTTACTACATCCTTTAATAGAAAATAGATACCCCATCCACTATATAGTGGCAAAATGTCCGTCATAAAATTTTTAGACATGTGACCATAGCAAAGAAATCATACAAATTTTATGACAGTATTTATTTTATACTTCATAAAAAAATATGTAATACTTTATAAAACTTTACTACATCCTTTAATAAAAAATAGATACCCCATCCACTATATAGTGGCAAAATTTCCGTCATAAAATTTTTAGACATGTGACCATAGCAAAAAAAGCATACAAATTTTATGACAGTATTTATTTTATACTTCATAAAAAAAATATATAATACTTTACAAAACTTTACTACATCCTTTAATAAAAAATAGATACCCCATCCACTATATAGTGGCAAAATGTCCGTCATAAAATTTTTGGACATGTGACCATAGCAAAAAAATCATACAAATTTTATGACAATATTTTATTTACTACTTTATAAAAATATATAATACTTTATAAAACTTTACATTTCAAAAAAGTAGCGTGCCTTGTGCGTTGTCGCCTTGTCGGTCGTGGTTGCGCCGATCGCAAGAACCAGAATTCGTGGAAAAGCTTTGACATGTGATGGATTTGTGACGGACATTTTACCGACATTTTTTTAGAATTGTGAAGTTGGCGAACTGAAATTATAAATATTAATATTTTCGATTAATTTTTAATCCAATCGATTCCTCCAGTTTTGCCGAATTAACCTCCGCAATTATTTTTATTTACGTATTAATAGTTTCAAAGTTATTAGCAAAACAAATATTGCATATCGGGCGCGGCGCTAAATTAAATTTATGTATTTAATGCATTATACTCGATGAAATTAATTATTATTAAAATACCATCTGAAAGCTCCTCTTTTGCGGATTATGTTAATATAAAACACATATAAATTTTTTATTATAATTAGTCAATACAAAATATTTGCTAATCACAGACAAAAATAGCTTGATTCCCTAGGGTTTTTTTTTCTAGTGACTTTTGCTGGCGCGAAAATAATATCTTATAATTACTTAAAAAAAATGAATTTAACATATTATTTACATTTACGTATTACATATCGATTTCTCCACATTTGCGGATTAATATTATCTAAGTCTCTTTATTTTTTAATGTGACTGATAAAAGTTTTGATGAGTATAATGTGCAGTGATGCCAAAATAAGTGACACCCTACAAGCGCGAAGTTCGAAATTGAGATTTTCTGCATTAAAAAAGTTGCTCCAAATAATTACTTCTAAAGTTGTTTACATCAAAATAGGACACAAAAAGAAAAGTTATTGTGAAAAAAATAATTTATTTAGCATTGTTTATTGCTTTTTGATTATTGAAAGTTCTCGCGTAGTGGCTATTACATTTGACAAAACCGCGTGTAAAAACTCATGTAATGGGATAAATTACATTTAAGATTCCTGCATAATTAAGAGATTATTTTAGTATTAAATAATAATTATTTACAATAAAATTAGAATAAACAAATAAACGAAAGAATTCGTTGCAAGCTATATTTAAAAGAAGTAAGATTGACATTCGAAACAACGGTAGTTAGACGTGAAAAGAATTAGAGGGTTTTCACTTAATAATATAGTAAATCCCAGTTGAAAGTTAGCCTAGACAGGGCTTCAGAACCGTGAAGCTCTTGAAGATGAGCTAAGCCCGCGTACCTTTCCTGAAACGTCAGGAAATCTCTGTTAAAAATCAAACTTGCAGCTGGAGCGCACGCGAAGTCGAGCTCTTGGAGACGAGCTTCGCGCACGTGCATTCTTTAGCATGAGAAAATCAGCGATATAAATTGAATAAAACAGAGTGCATGCGGAGTCTAGCTTGCGAAGACGAGCTTTATTGCGTGCATACACTCACATAAAAAAAATAAGAATGCAAAGTTAAGGGTTCCCATGTCTTCCAAGTTGGCAGGGCAATTTCCATAAAAATCAAAAATATTACTTTTGGAACATTTGCGGTCGCTCATTAATGGTAATTCAATCGTAAAGGAATTAATTTTACAGCACACATCTTAGTCATTTTGTTTAAAAAAACGGATGCAATGCTAGCAAGATTTTTAACAGAGATTTCCTGACGTTTCAGGAAAGGTACACGCGCTTAGCACATCTTCAAGAGCTTCACTGTTCTGAAGCCCTGTGTAGGCTAACTTTCAACTGGGATTTACTATATTATTAAGTGAAAATCCTCTAATTTTTTTCACGTCTAACTACCGTTGTTTCGAATGTCAATCTTCTTTTAAATATAGCTTGCAACGAATTCTTTCGTTTATTTGTTTATTCTAATTTTATTGTAAATAATTATTATTTAATACTAAAATAATCTCTTAATTATGCAGGAATCTTAAATATAATTTATCCCATTACATGAGTTTTTACACGCGGTTTTGTCAAATGTAATAGCCACTACGCGAGAACTTTCAATAATCAAAAAGCAATAAACAATGCTAAATAAATTATTTTTTTCACAATAACTTTTCTTTTTGTGTCCTATTTTGATGTAAACAACTTTAGAAGTAATTATTTGGAGCAACTTTTTTAATGCAGAAAATCTCAATTTCGAACTTCGCGCTTGTAGGGTGTCACTTATTTTGGCATCACTGCACATTATACTCATCAAAACTTTTATCAGTCACATTAAAAAATAAAGAGACTTGGATAATACTAATCCGCAAATGTGGAGAAATCGATATGTAATACGTAAATGTAAATAATATGTTAAATTCATTTTTTTTAAGTAATTATAAGATATTATTTTCGCGCCAGCAAAAGTCACTAGAAAAAAAAAACACTAGGGAATCAAGCTATTTTTGTCTGTGATTAGCAAATATTTTGTATTGACTAATTATAATAAAAAATTTATATGTGTTTTATATTAACATAATCCGCAAAAGAGGAGCTTTCAGATGGTATTTTAATAATAATTAATTTCATCGAGTATAACGCATTAAATACATAAATTTAATTTAGCACCGCGCCAGATATGCAATATTTGTTTTGCTAATAACTTTGAAACTATTAATACGCAAATAAAAATAATTGCGGAGGTTAATTCGGCAAAACTGGAGGAATCGATTGGATTAAAAATTAATCGAAAATATTAATATTTATAATTTCAGTTCGCCAACTTCACGTCTCATTTTTTTTATGTCGGACATGCTGACAACACTATGTGTACCTGTACCATTACCAGCAAAATTGCGCGGCCCCCTAATCAGAGGAAAACAAAGAACCTGAAACCCAACACCGCGTTGCAAAAAGCGCATACACGTAAACTCGCGTGTACATTTTATCATCGATGAACGAGCGAAAAAAAAGAGACAGAAAGGGATAGGCTGGCGCACAAGGACCTTGGCCGGTCGACAGACTCGTCAAGAACGTGCGACGACCCCGACCCCATACAGGGAGAAAGACCGAGATGGCTGCTGCAGCAGTCTCTCTCTCTCTCTCTCTCTCTCTCTCTCTCTCTCTCTCTCTCTCTCTCTCTCTCTCTCTTAGCGTCTCTCTAACTTATCAAGCCTTCGCTGCTCATCTTCCTTCTTCCCGGTTTGATAAACTCACGCCCGGGGAACAAAGGGATGCCCACATTTTTTCTCGCGGTGTCTTATATCTACATGAAAACGAAGTTCCGAACGTATATACACACATGTCATGTCTTATTGGAGCTTGCCTGCCAATTGCCATGCGCGAACGGAAACACACACACACGCGCATACACCTGTACACACAACGGGAGAGGGATATTTAAAGAGTTGAGCGTATAGGTAGGTACTTACCTTGTGAGAGACTTTTCCAGCGGGTGGTTACTACTGCTGCTGCTGTCCCGGACAGCTTTTCGAAGGGAAGGAGAGCGCGAGCTAGAGAGAAGCACACCAACGACTAACACGCGCACACTACCACACTGCCTCTATGCATATACATGCAGTGTATTCTTCTTTTCTCCTCTCTTATCTTCTTCTCGCCCTCTTTCTTCTCTATTACATGCATACCGACCGCGAACACAACTTGGCCCGCCGTGGGTGTACACGTCGGAGGGAGAGGGAGGGAGGGAGGGAGGGAGAGAGGGAGAGAGGGAGAGATAGATAGATAGATAGAGAGAGAGAGAGAGAGAGTGAGAGAGAGAGAGAGAGAGAGAACTCGCGTGCACCTATATACACGCACGCGGCTGCAGAAAGCAGTGAAACGAGAAGTATAGTAGGTAGCAGCAGCACGCACTTTCACGCACACAGCGACCACAGGACGCGAGACCAGCTGAGAGAAAAACGCACGCGCTCGACGTACACCCACTTTTCCTCCTTCAACCCGCTCTTCCTCACTCTCTTTTTTTTTTCTTCCTTTATGTAAGCGATCGACGAGGTTTCTCTTTCTCTGCGCCTCAGACGAGGCGATGGCGCATCTTCTTCACCTTCACACCGCCTCTCGCTTCGATCACATACGCGCACGCACACACGAGAACTCCGATCGGTGAGCAAGCTGTAGGTACCTATGCTCAAACTTTACACCTACGTCTGGGCCGTTGTCACCGAGGACGCGCTTGCTTACTCGCGCGCCAATACTATAGCGATTTAGAGGAAAGACAGAACGAACGCGCGCGCACACCAGCACTCGAGGAGACGATGTCCGCGTCGCCCCTCACTTTATTCACGCACGAACACACACACACACAAACACAGTTCGTTTGTCGTCTCGCTGCTGTTACACACACACACACTACTCTCGGTTCGAGCTGCGCTGCTCTCTGGGCCGCCCGCTCGCTCGCTCTGCTGCGGCTGGCTCGTTGGCTGGCCGTCGAACCTTTCTTTCCCGTCCGTCCCGCCCGCTCGCTCGGCACCCGCTCCTACCACTACACGCAGGCGCGCACGCGTGTGTGTATGATCGCGACACTGCTACCTTAGCTACCTATATAGAGAGGCCAGGTTATAGGGGATACGTATATATAATCTCTCTCTCTTTCTCTGTCTCTCTCTCTCTCTCTCACCGCCTCGCTCGCGTTTGCCCCGACAACAACAACAAACATCAAACATGGCGCGCCGCCTTCACGAGATAGAGAGAGATGGCTGAACTGGTGAGTGGTGTAGAGTCATAGAGTGTAGTCTGGCCGGAGGGAGAGGGAGGATTGCTGGCCACGATAGGTGGCGCTGCACTGAGTTTACTACACTCGAGTCGCGACTACGCAAGTAGCGAGTTAGCGACTGTAGCGATAGCCGATAGCGAGTACGCGGGGATGATTTAGATGTGTGCGGTTTGCGAGACCCCCGCCCGCCCGTATGTGTACGAGGAGTATAGGTACACTGGTCACAGTATCAGTAAAGATGTTGCAGGCAGGTCTGGTCCTTCGTCTAGCTGCATATACATCAACACAATGTGGTGTGGTAACTCGTCTGCTGCTGATGGTTATTAGAGACGAAGGATTTCTCTTCTTCTGGGTCATGCTCGAGTGGATGGCTAAAAAGATTGGAGGAAGATTGAAGTCCTTTACGATAGGGTCCTGTGTTTTTTCGGTCTTTTGTTGGTTCTCGAGCGAATATGTGTGTTAGTCTGTATTTTCGTATTGTTTGATTGCTTAGATAATGGGGTCTATTCCTCCGCTAGGAGCGCTGGCAAGTACATAGGGATAAGGAACTGTCCACATAGCGTCTCATGTGCCTTGTCTCTTGTCTCATATCTCAAGCGTGGAAAAAATCGTTATCCGCAATCTTAATAATTTCTAATCTATGGTCATTTTTTCTGTATAATTTTCTATTGCCATAAACTATAAATGTATAAGAATTCGGACAACGATTTTTTTCGCGCTTGAGATATGAGACAAGAGACAAGTCACATGAGACGCTATGTGGACAGTCTCTAAATCATCATTTTTATATTATCTATATATTGTAGTTGCGCGCACAACTACAATTCGCTATGTAAAGCGAGTCGCGAGACGCCTGGCGGATAAGGTAAAAGTACCACCTAGGAACGCTTTTTGGGTATGGTTTCTGAACACTATGAAATATTAAATTATTATAGGTAATTATGTGCAAAATCAATACACAAATCGATGGGAATATCTTGGGATCAATTATTAAGCTCGACCGTGCTTATTTATTATAAATTAAAAATAATATTTAAAAAAACCATAGGTGCTGATGTGTACGGCTTAGGAACACCGTTTTTAGGTGATGTCCCTCGTTTGGAACACTCGTGTCCGTCGTAGGAACACTCACCTACACAGTGAAAAACTATATTAAAATACGTTTAATATACTTTAACGAGACTTCGACACGCGCGCTTCGCGCGCTAATTTTTTTTTTAAGTTACAAAAGAAGCTGCATAATTAATGAACGGTTTCTTTTTTATTTACAAGAGAAATGTTATTATTCAATTCATTATTTAAGGTTGTATGGACTATATGTAAAAAATAATGTCAGATCAATAAAGTTTCGTCAGTAGGTCAATAATATCATTATAAACGTCTCTGGCAAATTTGAATATGATTTGCGTGCTAGTTTTCGAGATATTGTAGTTTAAAATTAACGTGGGTTCTTATGGAGATTCTCTGAATATGGCTAGACTCGTCGTAGTTATTGAAAAAATTAAGTTGAAAAAATAGTGTTTAGTTCTTGTAAATTTGTGTATACGTAAAAGAAAACCTTTGTAATCGATTGCAATTGAAAAGAATTGCTTTTGCGAGCTAGTAGGGTCCGAAAGTCAATTAAAAATTCAAATTTCGCGCCATAATATAGCAGACAAAAAAATAAGTAATTTGCCTATAATAATTAGTAAAAATTTATAATTAGTAAAAAAAATATTACGGAAAACCAGGACTCCATTGCCCTCCGTTACATTATTATCTATCATTTTACAAAGTTTGCAGTTTCTATATAAATATTTCGCTGAATGGCATTTGAATTACTTGATTTTGAGACATTATTCAAATGCCATTCAGCGAAATATTTAGGGTAGATGTCCGTATTAGTGTGGGTTTAAGAAACTCTTCAGTTTTGTCGCATAATAATAGACTATTTAAGCTGTATCAGAGATTCCGGGCAGGTTTATATAGATAATAAAAGTAATAATCTACACGAAACAATTTTTTTTATAGAAAAATATTAATATTTACGTAAGTTACAACCAATATAAAAAAAAAAAAGTTTGTACGCATTTGTGTGCCCTAGCAGACAACAAAGTACATTTTTGTGTGCCCCGTATTAATGTGGATGTACACGTTTGTATGCCCCACAATAGTGTGTCTTGATAATATTATCATTGCCAACAAAATTATTTTGTTAACTGTAGTGCATTTATAATCAATTTCTAACCCTTGTTTACAGTGAATGTTAATTAATTTCAATACGGTAAAAACTGCTGAAGGTCGTCAATGCGATATGAAACAACGTTTGTGCGCAGACAACCTAACCTAACTTGTCTGTTCAAACGCCGATACGAGCATGCTCGTATTGTATTTGTGCACACACAAATCTGGACAAGTCGTTTTTCACTGCCCTATTAGTAGACACCATTAATTAAATATTAAAATCAATTGAAAACCTTTATATTAAGGTTTATTATATAACATAATATTATTTTATGATATAATTAATTGTATCCCACATTAAAATCCTTCCGAAACAATTATTTAATGTTACTTTTAAAAATGTCATTTCTTAGCAAGTTTTGATAGGGAAACACCGTGACACACCGCAAACCGTGAAACATATTTTTGAAAGTTCTTTTTTAATGTTATAGTAAATGAAAACAAATTAAGTAATTAATTCTATTTAAACTTAATTAACTATACTTTATGAAAAAAAATATTTTAGTGTTACGTTTTTACTCGTTCATTTCTAGGATATGTTTTAATAATAGAGCACACAAACATGGACAGGCACACTAATACGGACCACTACCCTATATAGAAACTTCAAACTTTGTAAAATAATAGATATTATTAACGGAGGGTAATGCAGTCCTGATTTTCCGTAATATTGTTTTTAGTATTTGTTATAGGCAAATTACTTATTTTTTTGTCTGCTATATTGTGGCGCGAAATTTGAATTTTTAATTGACTTTCGGACCCCCTTAAGGCGATGCGAGGCCCCACAGTTACCGACGATTGCAGGGATCCGTTGTTCTCATTCAATTTTGAATTTTGACAAAAAATCTCTCTGACACGTTATAAATTTGATAGTCAACTATAACGTACCAGAGCGATATTTTCTTAAAATTTAAAATTGATTGAGAAAAACGAGTCCCTGCAATCGTCGGTAACGACTGGTACTCACATCAAAGTTATAGCATAAAAACTGTGTAGTAAGGCGTACAGTCATACTAAAAAGTGAAAGAAATGAGCAATGCAATGTTCTAAAACCGATGTAAAGTTTTCTTCATAGTTCTAAAAAACATTTTACATATTTGTTTACTCTTAGTACTGTAGAATATTAGTGTTTTCGACAAATTATACAACCAAAATATTTGTCTTAAATTTTTAAATGAGATCTTATGGCCAATACAACCTTAATGCACTTATTTTGAATTCATTTAAATATTATGATGTTTTTCATCAAGCTATGTTATAGTTTTATTGACTAAAAAATGTATGTATGAAGAAGTATTTGTTATTTTAATATATGATTTGTCTTTATCTTTTGAATTTAGTTCTAGTGATTCATTCCATTCCATAGTTTCCTGCTTTAACAAATTTAAAGGTTCATTCAATTCTATAGTATCAGAATGTCACTACAATGATAAAGATTAATCAAGTTTAATTTCATTTAAATAAGCTTTTTTCATGTTGTGATTTTGTTCAATAAGTAAAATTGCTACTAAGATAGATAAACAATAACATAATTATGAAAATATGTTTTCTGTGTTTAATAATGTTAAACATATAAAAAGGCAAAGTGAAGGTATAAAATTCAAGATGAATATTTTTATATTGAGAAATCCGTGTTTTTAATTTTAACTAAATAAAAAGATCCTTACACTAATCCGACCATCATCACTAATAAAAAACTGCTCCCAATATACATTGGCACTTAGCTTCCTCAAACTAATGTATTTATTCCTCTTTTTAATTTTTTATATGACAATAATTAATTGTATTATACAAAAGTTTCTCTATCTATCAAATATTGTCTGAAAAACGCTATTCGAAAATATTTTTAAAAAACTTTCAACCTCAAATATCTTTGGTCGTGACAGTTCAATTTTTTTGCGCAATGAACAGTTTGGAGATATAAAAAATCTATATCCTCTATACCAAATTTCAGGACGATTAATTGGTTTTTATTCTTGTCATCGTGTGTCAGTGAAAACGCGTTTTTTTTTTAAATAATTTTTTTCTCAAAAAAAAATGAAGATAATCTCTTGAAATTTATACCAAATATTATCTTCAATAAGCGTAATAAGTAAATAAAATTTTGAGTCGATAATCAAATATTTTTTGAAAAATGAATTTATGAATTATAAGAACATTTTCCATGACATACTAAAGATAATTTGAAAATTAAAAACAGAAAACGTAGGTAGTTTAAAGATTTTTTGGTTATAAAAAAAAAAGAAAATCGATAAAAAATTAAAACGGAGTATTTTTTCGGGACCAAGAGAATAAGCTTTGTCCGACGAAAATAGGTGAAATGGTTTTCGAGATATCGAGTGTTTACATACATACACACACACCCACCCACCCACTCACCCACACACATACACACACACACACGCACGCACGCACGCACGCAGGCACGCACACACATACACACACACATACAGACACACGCACACACACGTAATGAATAAATATTTTTTTTTAAATAAAAATTTTTCATCGATTTATCAATTGATTATAAATTTCTATCAATTAATATATATCATATTTTTCCGCTCACAACACATGCGCTATCTCTATACCATTCCACCATAACTCTAAGGGTATCTCTATAACTTTACGCGTACATATGCCCTCTCGTGTATAAGGTATACCTATATATAGTGCTCTCCTATAAGGTATACCTATATATAGCGCTCTCCTATATATAGGTATACCTTATACACGGCGAGCGCACACACGCGCGCTGCACGGTTGTAGAGACTCCCTAAGTCCCTATAGGGCATTTGCGCATGCGCCAAAAAATTCGAGATTTCGAGATATTCGAGATATTCGAGATATTCGAGATATTCGAGAAAAAATCAACATGGCGTCGCAACATGGCGTCGACCATGCCAAGGATGCATTTTTTATAGAGGGATGTGTAATTAATTGTTAAATTTTAATATCTGACGTATATTTTGGGTGTCAGGTATTTTGGGTGTTCGGTATATTAACTTTTTAATGTAATGATAAAATATAACCTATAAAGTGTTGTTATGCATCGAAGAGACATTTTTCCAAAAGTGGCGCAGGTCTTCCGAACACTTTATAGATTATGTTTTATCTGTTTTATTTTAATCTTAAAAAGTTATTATTACCCATATTTATCATAGAATATATGGTAGAAGCCTAAATTTGACAATTCATTACGTATTTAAATGTACAAAAAGTATTTTAATGGCTGTAAGTGACTGTAACACTCGTGTAAAAACATGTGTTCCTAAGACTGCATGCTCGCACGCTACTTCCGTCACTTGGAATACTTGTTCCAAACGGGGGACATTAAAAAATGTATGTACGTCGCATGGAACAGAGGTTTAGGGGTATGGTTTATACCACCAGAGTTCTCTGCCGTACCGACCACAATGTTTTTAATTAAATATTAATTGTTATAGGTTTTTCCTTGAATTCTGAGAGTCGACGCACAAAGGCAAACTTATTATCTAATTCCTGGTCAAATTTTAGATAAATCTATTGGAAAATAAAGACGAAATTTGAAAAATCGCAACGTTGCATATTACTATATTAACCTCAAAATATGACATCTTGCGATTTTTCAAATTTCGTTTTTATTTTTCAATAGATTCTGAAATTTGACGGGGAATTAAGTAATAAGTTTGCCTTTGTGCGTTGACTCTTGGAATTCAAGAAAAATCTTTTAACAATTAATATTTAATTAAAAACGTTAGGGTCGGTACGGCAGAGAACTCTGTCGGTATAAGGCATCCCCTTAATAGAAAAAAATTTGAAAATCCAAATAATCGTACATAAATAGAATCTACGGCTCGCCAACTTTCATACAAACTATTACATGTAGTTGAATTTTTACTAGAACTTAAAGAAAACTTGAATTGAAGATGAAGTAGCAATCAGCTGATTTGACCGAAATCATAGCATATTTTCACTTCTATACAAGCACCTCAATTAAATAATTTTTTTCTATTAGTTATATTGAAGATAACTGTTCCTAATTTTAGCTACATGAATAAAAGTATCTATTAAAACTAATAAAATTTTTATATTTTACGAAAAGTGTAATGCATTTCCTTTTATACTAAAATAATGCTAGTGTTCCTACGAGGGTACACATTTGACGAAGTATTCTTAGGTAGTACCTTTACCTTACACCGGGGAAAAAATAATCCATATACGGCCATATACATCCATATATAAAAATCTTGCATAGGGATATATGAGCATACGTGATTATATATGATCATATATGGATTTCGTCTCTATATAAACATATATACTTGTATATTAGCAAATATAGTCATATATGAATATATATGATGATATATAGACATATATGATAAAATCGATATACATTCATGTACGTCCATGTACGGTCGTATACGGTTTTACATATTTGTATATAATGATATATGTTCATATATGGACGAATATGGACACGTATAAAGATGACTTACAAAAGTATTACGTATATATATCCATATATGATCATATATATAGTCATGTATGACTATACTTGCTTATATACAACCATGTGTTTTTATATAGACAAAATCCATATATAATCAAATATGGTTATATATAATCACGTATAGTCATATATGTCCATGCAAATTTGTATATATGAGTATATATGGCCATACATGGATCATTTTTTGCCGGGCATCTCAAAGCCTCGAATACCCCTCGAGATGCGAATTAAATGATCAGCGCGGGGAATTGAAAAATAGGCTAGTATCAGAAGTTAAGATCAGTTTTTTTATTTCAGTGAGTAATTTAATCAGCTGTGTGGGAGATGGCCAAAGATGCTACGTCGAGGGAGAGTGCGTCTTGAACGCAAACCACTTGCTATACCTTATTAAATGCAGATCTACCCATATGGAAAAAAACAAGTGTATTAAATCGTAATAAACTATACGAAACTGTAGAAAACCGTAAGAAACTGCACAAAACTGTACAAAAGTGTCGATTTTTGGGCAGTTTGCATGGTTAATTTCAACTATTTAATACGTTTTCGTGCGGTTTCGTACAGTTTTGTACAGTTTCCTACATTTACTATTTCGACAGGAAAAATTTGTTATATATACGCAAAAAATTTACGAATCGTAATAAAATGTATGAAAGTATATAAACTCGTAAGAATCCGTAAATAAATGTACAAAACTGTACGAAAGTGAAAGATTCATTAAAACTTACGGAAATGTACGTTTTCGTACGTTTTCTTACATTTTCTTACGTTTTCGTACATTTTCTTACGTTTTTCTTCAATTTCCTACGGTTTTCTATGATTTCCATACGGGTATTATCTCAATTTTGTTTGAGGTCTGAGAATTTACTACAGTATAACAAGTGGTTTGCGTTCAAGACGCACTCTCGCTCGACGTAGCATCTTTAGCTGTCTCCCACACACCTGATTAAATAACTCACTGAAATTAAAAAATTTATCTTAACTTTTGATACTATTTTGATACTTTTGATACTTTCAATTCCAGCTGATCATTTAATTCGCTTCTCGAGGGATACTCGATGCTTTGAGATTTATCCACCAAGCGTCTCACGACTCGCTTTACGTGGTGTCTATAGATATATACAGAAATAATGGTTTACCCCTATGCATTTGACAGCGCTCCTAGCGGAGGAATAGACCCCATTAATTGGATAGGTATAGGGGTTAAAATGTCGTGTTAAAAAATCGTGGTCGATTTTGGTACGGTGCGAGAGAGACAGAAGATAAAGTGTCCCTCATCTGTCTCTCTCACACTGTGCTGTGATTGGTTGTTCTATCCTCTTAGTTCGCTCCACTCAAAGTAAATGAAAAACACGCATTTGAACGTTTTTAAATCTTTTTATTCGCTTATGTTTTAATGAAATGTAAAAAATCTTACTTAATAGAAAATAAAAAGTTAATATAGAATGGTTAGAAAGTGTGTTGTCGTCTTCTGGTATGCGTACGTTGAAAATTTCAGTTATGCCTTGGTTTGGAGGGAAGCACGACTAGCCAATCACAGCATATTGCGAGAGAAACAAACGAAGGGTACTTTTTTCTTTCTCTCTCGCACCGTACGAAAACCGACCACGATTTTTTCATTTAGGCCCCCGCTACATAAGAGCGTATGCACACGGACGCACGCGTATGCGCGCATAAGATATCTAGTAATGTCGATGCAGCCAACGTGAAAAATTATAGTGCCTCCAAAGAAAGCAGAGAACGAACAGCTTTTTTTCGAGGCACTAAATTTTTCACGTTGGCTGCATCGAAAATTACTAGATATTCCCTAGTTGCATACGCGTGCGTCCGCGTGCATACGCTCTTATGTAGCGGGGGCCTAACTTACTGCCTCCAGGAGTATATGCTCTAAGCCGTGCTGGCCGTGCATACACCGTGGCGACCCCTGGATGCGACATGACATCGGGTGCCGGGAAGGCGGGAATCGATCACAGCTCTCGGACGAGTTAGCATTAGCTTATATGGGGAATAATTAAATAATCGATATAACTGCGTAACCACATATTTAATTCATAATGCCATTTGTATAATATATGTAGTTGTATAAAAATAATATTATTTCACGAAAACAAGTGTCAAAAAGTCAATTTATATACATTTAAACACTTGTTTTCTATGTATTTTTGAGGTTATTTTCTGTATATATAGTAATACACTCAATAGCCTGCAAAACTGACACTAACGCCACCATGGGCGCTTAGATCGATTCTCTTATCCCCTCCAACCGGACGCACGGGCACGGAGCGAATATTTCACGGTATATAGCCGCACCGTTGCCATTGCCAAGCGGCGAGGTCGGTGATCGCTTAGCGCGAAATTTGAAATGGCGTGGTATACAATACAGAAGAACGCTGAGTGAAGAATGAAATTCGACATGGGTAAATCGAGGATTTACACTGTGTTTCAATAAAGTTTCAGGTGACTCGTATGCGTAAATTACCTGCAAACCATTCGGTTTCAAATCCGTTAAAGGAATTGGATATTGGATGAAAGAATACGATTCAAAACATCAAATAAGTTTTACCATAGCTCATAATTTACTACATTCAAAAAATGAGCTCGTACCGTTATAGTACATTTCGACAATGGTGTGGAAGGTTACTTCGTGTGACGTTTTTCGCACGAGCGAAGCGAGTGCAAAAAGTCACATGAAGTAAATAATCAACTTCCGCACTCGTTTCGAATGGTATTTTATACCACGAGAGCCGAAAAATCATACCAAAGTTGTGATTTTGAGGTTAGAGTGGTATAAAGAAAATTAATTTTAATTCCGTCGATAACTCAATTTTGTTAAATGTTAGAAAGCACCTCTAAATACTAAAAAAGCAGTTCTTATTGAATCAAAAGAAACTCTGTATTATCTATATCGACAACAATATAAGAAGAGCATAATGGATTGATTAATTGAAAAAATTAATTGCATGTTCCATTTCATAAAGTAAAGAGGTTTCATAAAAGAAACTGGAACAATTTGAAAGAATATTAATTCATCTAACGAACAAAGAATAATTTATCGAACCCTATACATTTTAATACTTAAAAATAAAAAATAAATGAATACTTTTCATTATAATTTTTCCTGCGCATCTTCCACCTTGACTGCAGGTAAAATCTAAAATGGCAGCTGTATGTACATACAACATAGCGTGCAAAGTACCCTACACATATATACTCTTCCCAAAAAAGTGATTCAAACGCAGGTAAAAATAGCAACATCTCCCGTGCCAAGCAATCAATCGAGCCCACTCTGTCCATCTACTTAATCCTATCTCCGAAAAAAGAAAAAATGCGGTTTAACCATTCCTGATATTACAACAGCCGTCGATATCATTGTAACAAGCCTCTCTCTAATTATAAAACGAAGCCGTACTAGCTTATATATCGTCGCGCGGTACGAAGAAAAGCCAACTTGGAAGTTACAGGTGAAGAAAAGCCAAAAACGCGTCTAAGACGAAGAAAAGCCAGTTTGGGTCCTCCCAGACGAAGAAAAGCCAGTTTGCGTCCTCCCAGACGAAGAAAAACCAGTTTGACTTCACAAACGAAAGTAACATTTATATGGCATTTTATAGATAACTTTCAGATAATAAGATAATATTATAAAGATAAAAAGATAACCAAAAAGATTAAAAATCGTTTTAAAGAGATAAAAAGATCAGATAAAAAGATGATCAGTCAAGATAATAAGATAACTAGTAATTGATAAGATGCAGTCAGTTGGGGGATTTTTCCTCCGCAGGAACGGCGCAAACTGGCTTTTTTTCGTCTGAGACAAGTCAAACTGGCTTTTCTTCGTCTGGGAAGGCGCAAACTGGCTTTTCTTCATCTAGGAGGACCCAACTGACTTTTTTCGTCTGAGACAAGTCAAACTGGCTTTTCTTCGTCTGGGAAGGCGCAAACTGACTTTTCTTCGTCTAGGAGAACCCAAACTGGCTTTTCTTCGTCTTAGACGCATTTTTGGCTTTTCTTCGCCTGTAACTTCCAAGTTGGCTTTTCTTCGTACCGCGCGACGATATATACCCCACACCTACGCTATACATAAAATGCAAAGATGCTGCTGCTCAGTGATTATGCTTGCTACCGCGCGCATGTACTTAGGCTGTGTCTCCAATAAGATGTAACGCTAGCGTAAACGCGCGCTTTAGTAACAGCGAATCCACATTGCATGAGCTATGCTCGATGCGCGATGCGCGATGCCTTCCAAAAAAAAGTTGTTGTCCGAAATCTATAAGATTTATAACTCTATGTTTAAAATTATTATAGGATTTATAACCATAGAGTTATAAATCTTGTACATTCCGGACAACAACTTTTTTTCGGACGCCATCGCGCATCGCGCATCGAGCATAGCTCACAGCGAATCCACATTGCATGAGCTAATGCTCGATGCGCGATGCGCGATGGCGTCCGAAAAAAAGTTGTTGTCCGGAATGTACAAGATTTATAACTCTATGGTTATAAATCCTATAATAATTTTAAACATAGAGTTATAAATCTTATAGATTTCGGACAACAACTTTTTTTCGGAAGGCATCGCGCATCGCGCATCGAGCATAGCTCATGCAATGTGGATTCGCTGTAATTTCTAGTGGAAATCAAGTAATATCTAGTAATACAGGTTCAAAATTACTAGATATTACTTGATTTCCACTAAAATTACTAAAACGTGCGCATTTACGCTAGTGTTCACACCGTACTGTAGACACAGCCTTATAGTAGCGTTGGTACACACGCTGCGCTGCCGCCGCGGACTGCGGCGTATCATGATTACAGTATTACACGCTATATCTATAAGGTGCTATACTATACATACAACAGAAACATCTCTCTCTCTCACTCTCTCTCACTCCCGCCCCTCCTCCGCTCACGAGTTGACGTTTTTTCCCAGCGCACACAGCGTTGCGGGTCAGCCACGCCACTGCGAGGGAGGACATCAGCTTCGCCAGACGACCAGCGCGCACGCCACTACCTAGCCGACTCGTTTTTGCCATACATATATATATTGCCGAGGACAACAGTCATCGGCGACTAGCAAAATGGTACGACGAGTGAGTTCGTTATTCTTATTTGTCTTTGGTGCTCAGACATAGACGTGTTTTGATTTTGGGATGTTAGGCGAAGAGAGAGAGAGAGAGAGAGGAAGAGAGGATAACGGAGTAAGTGCCGCACGAGCAAGCCGCCGCCGTCGCCGCGCTTTTCCGCGGGGGCGAACAAGTGTTTCCGCGTCCTGCCAGCGAAAGACCATATAAGTATTTTTGCGAGAATCATTCGTTTTATCATTCCGCGAAGGATGGGGGAACTTTACGGAAATGTGGAACAATAGCGAGATAAATCCGCGTGTAGCGGTATATTGTGAGCGGATCGTTTAGGAGAAAATTGACTTTTAATTGGAAAAAATGACGGTAACAGTAGATATAGGACGACGCGCGGATTTTATTCGCAGAATGTAATAGCGCGAAAATGTTCGAGTTTTTTCAATCAGAACGGTGTGTTGTATAGAATAGATAATGGTCTATGTTTTATTTGATAAATAGAGTAGGGAATAGGAACTGTCTTTGACCATTATTGAAATTTTTTTTATTGATAGGTTGGATACATAACATTAATGATGTCATGCTATTTTTGTCATCGGTTGCTGGCTTGACGCTAGAGTCATAGGAACAATGAGTCATGAAAGATTAATTTTTCTTCAGATTAAATTTTAATGATTTAAATTAGAAAAAGAAAGAAATAATAGAATTATAAAAAATTATTATACTTTTTTTTTCAGACTTCCAATAATATGTGTGATATTAAAGATGATGTTAGAGATGCTCTGAAGGATTTTAGATTTAGAAAAAGTCAAAAGAATGCAGCTCTCTTGTGTAAGTTAAAATTTTTTTTATTTTAAAAATCTTAATGAACTACAAAAAAAAAAAAATTTACGATGAACCAATTTGTTTTACAGTAAAAGTTGACAGAGAAAAGCAAAAAATATGTGTGGATGAACTGATAGAGGTAAGATTTCTTTGTTGGAAATAAATGTGATTCATTGAATTTCAAATAATAATGAAAATACTTTATTAGGATATTCAAATAGAAGAATTGCAAGATATAATTCCAGAGCATGAGCCACGCTACATTGTTTATAGTTACAAAATGAAACACTCAGATGGTAGAATCTCGTATCCTATGTGTTTTATATTTTATACTCCAAGAGATATTCAAATGGAGTTGCAAGTACTCTATGCAGGAATGAAATTAGTTTTGCAAAGAGAAGCTGGTCTCACTAGAGTTTATGAAGTTCGCGAATTAGAAGAATTGACAGAAGATTGGCTCAAAGAAAAGTTAAGCAGGTAGAAGAGTGATACTTTTTAGACAAATTTTTTACTATATACTATTACTATATATGGATATTATCAGATTTTTAGTATTTTATTGCATTTAAAAATACAATATAAAGTATTTCTATGATTATTAATTATGATACTCCCAAGTTTATGCGATAAAATTTTGTAATATATACATTTAGCAATGTATTTAAAAAAAATTTGTATGAGAAACAACACTCACGTTAATTACAAAAACCGAGCTGTTTGATAAAAATTTTATGTATGTTGGTAACTTTTTATAAAAAATGTGCATGCCATTTCACACAACCTGGATAGCTAGTCATTTTAGTGAAAGACAATATAGGCTTTAAGCATTTAACCAAAATGTCAATTGGAGGACAAACATACAACATAAAGTAATTTTTCATAACCAAGATATTTAATGTACCAATGAAAAATATAAAACCTACATTGAGTGTTATTTGAACATATATTTATGAAGCCATGTAAAAATATTATTGTTTATAAGATATTACAATGTTCTTTTCATTTTGTACATTGTATCATGATTGAGGAGGTTCCTGCGCAACTCCCTAGTCAATGTAGTGCTAAATGAAGAGGTTACCTAAAATTAAAAAAAACCATAGTTATAGAGTGTATTTAACATGACTAAAATAATTTCTTTCACAAAATGTCGATATTCTAGAAACTAGATATTGTCACTACAAACAATTATTGATAAATCGCTGGAATCTTTTTTGTTCCTCATCCGATTTTATTTTTGAAGGTCTCATGGTGTTTTTTAAGT
This sequence comes from Torymus aiolomorphi, assembly GCA_036365515.1. Classification (NCBI taxonomy): domain Eukaryota; kingdom Metazoa; phylum Arthropoda; class Insecta; order Hymenoptera; family Torymidae; genus Torymus; species Torymus aiolomorphi. The sequence goes on along the minus strand of CM070873.1, from coordinate 44,968,908 downwards.
AATTTCATGGGGACTTGCCAAAGGAAAAATTCAAAATTATTCAAAACCCAGAAAGTTATAATCAATTAAAAATATATTTTTTTAACCTCGTACATGAATTTATGAACAATTAGCTATAACTTTCTGGGTTTTGAATAATTTTGAATTTTTCCTTTGGCAAGTCCCCATGAAATTACTTAAGGAATGACATGAGACCTTCAAAATTAAAATTGGTTAAGGAACAAAAAAGATTTCAGTGATTTATCAATAATTGTTTGTAGTGACAATATCTAGTTTCTAGAATACTGATATTTTGTGAAATTAAATACACTCTATTTATAAAACATTGACTATATCATTTTAAATAAATAAATCACATTACATCTATGGTTTTTTTAAATTTTAGGTAACTTCTTCATTTAGTACTGCATTGATTAGGGAGTCGCGTAGGAATGTCCTCAAGTAAAATGTAAAAATTATTTATAACACAATTCTTCATTTTCTTTAAATAACTTTTGGTTCATCTTTGTATGAATTGAAATATTTATTATAAGTTAATTTTTGGCGATATCAAAAGATTTGTTTACTAAAAATATTGAATTGTGCTACATATTTTATAAAGAGTATTTATATTCGATCTATTAAATTACAAAACCATCTCTATGCATAATTTGACTTATACATTTTTAAAAGGTCATTTTGTATTGAATATCAATAATAGATCAAACAATTTACTAATTGATCACTTTCAATAATGCAAATATTAATCAAGTAGTAACAATAAGTAAAACTTGTACAAAAAACATTAGGCTGCTAAATGAATGTTTTCTTAAATTTTTAATGCACAATCCTGACAACTATTGTAAAAAAAAAAAAAAAACAATAAAACGGACGTACCAATATTTACAAATATTATATAAAACTGACTCATTTATAGAAAAAGCATTTTTCTTTTAACCCCTTCATTGTTGATATGAAGTAGATGTCCATGAAAATATTTTATTGGATTAAGGAGCTGATCATTCTGAAATAGAAAATATAGACACCTTAAAATATTTTTTGGAATTCAAGATAAAGTTCTGCTTTGTATTCATTATAAAATAACTTTTTACTGTAATAATATTACTGAAAATTTATTTCTTTAGTATTTACTTAAGATTTATAATGCTGGCAAAAAAAAAGATCAAAGTTTATCCAAAGTTTTCTTAAAAAATTTTAAATAGTGCAGATTAGTAGTGTAAAATCTTTAATGATATACAATGCTTACCCATATAAATAATAGAAAAATGAAAGAAGGTAAAATGCTAATTTAACCCATCCTTCACGTTGGCACCTATTTAAATCACTCATATTCATTATACTTGTTGGATCGTACAAACCAGGCCCTGTCATTACAGGCCTATTCCGATATCTATTTATATGATAAGCTATTAGTGGAATATTCAAGAATAAGGAAACCCATTGTTCACTAACAAGGAATAATATATTTATAAGAATATGTAAACCATATTCTGGAAGTACAAGCTAGAAAGGAAAAACAGAATTTTACTAACTGAAATAAAGTTTTTCATGTAGTTGTTAAAAAAACTTACTGGATTTAAACTATTGCACTGGTCAATAGGATCCTTGAATTCTGTTTTGAGCTCATCAAATGCTATTACCTAAAATAATAATAAACTAGCTTTATAAAAGTGTAAAAATTGCTTTAACTTTTATTCACATCTTCAAAGTTTTCGTCGTTTTTATAAACATGCAAATCATTACACTTCTTAACAGCGAGGTTATGTTTGCTAACATAAATAAGTCTAATTTTAGCATAAATTTGTTATTAACAATATGTAATCTATAGAAAAAAAATTATTTGTACGTACATGAAAAATAGCAAAAAATATCAGAAATGCATCAACAATTAAAGCTACAATGTAAGAAAAAGCGGGCAAGCTAAACGCCATTTTTAACAATGTGAAAATATTAAAGGTGCGCATGCGCCGTTATTGTTTGGCATTTACCGAAGACCGAAGAGTAAGAGCTTTTAAATGTCTTATTTACAGATTCACATCGTGACTTGTGAATCATAAATTTTGCTTGACTCATAATAGGGGAAGGTCGAAAAAACATAGTACATGCGCGTATTAAAAAAATTATGTATTTAATAACAATGCGAAAGTTACACAATATTTTTTCTTATTTTTAAAAAAACGGTCATGATTACTTAAAAATATAATTTAATAGTAATTGTGACGTCAATTCCTTGTTACGCATAGGTATTAAGTTTTATTTTTCTGTAAACAACAGTCTTATTCAATCTTCATATTTTACATAATATTTTCAGCAAAATTTATTGCTATAGAAAGTATTATATTTCTTCCTCATGTTGAAAAATTGGTAATAATCAAATTCAACATTAACAGTAAAAATGTACTGTGGTAAAAAATGCGCACAATATACAGTTACGAATATTTTCAAAACTTGACTAGAACATATGTATTGCAACATTTTAAACGTCAACAGTAGTTTTGATATGTGTAAGTTCCTTTTTCTAATCTTTAAAACGTCACATAGATCGAGTAATGTTACTGCCATAATTATGTTCCAAGTCAAAATGTATTTGTCCTTCTTCGTTTGCAGGTGTATTCCACCTTGAATTATAGAGCGAATAATTCTCCTTTTTTGGCCTAAATATTTGTCTCACATCACTGTAACTAACATCCAAGTCTTTAAAAGCATTAAGTAAAAATATGGCAATTATTACAGTCAAAAATCCACAAAAACAACCTATAACATCTTCAATGCTTATTAATTCCCATTCTCTAAATAATATGGCTGAAGCAATTATCACAAATGTTGTAAAAAATACGTAATAAATTGGTGTTACAATGCTAGTGTTAAATAAATCTAAGGATTTGTTGAGGTAGTTCATTTGAATCATGATACAAAGAATAAGTACAAAAAGCAAGGCCCATGTTAGCCAATTTCCCATTTCACTTTTACCATTCATAGTTTCCTTTATAGCTAATCCAAGGCCTTTACAGCTCATCACTGTCAAGGAACCAATTGATGAACACAAAAGAATATAAACTATGATATTCTGTTTTCCATACGGACCAAAACAGAAGATTATTGCTAAACACCCTATTATTACCAAAGCTACATAAGTTATAAATGCAGGATCTTGCATCTTGAATGCTAAGTCTTCCATAGTTTCAACTTGCTCTTCTTTTGGAGAATGTAGAACCAAAATGGTTGATCCCAATATACATAGCAAACAACCAATCTGAAAATAGATATTTGTAAGTAAAATATCAAACTTATCTGAAACAAAATGCATTAAAAATTAGATTTTCTAATTTTAATTATCAAAAATCTTGCATACCTTTCCTAACAGATTCAAGTGTTCATTTAAGTACTTTGATGCCAGTATTGCAGATACTAAGACACTGAGAGCACCAAGAGGTGTAACAAGTGTAGCAGGTGCAAATGCATATGCTGCAAAATTTGCAGCTTCTCCAATACCCACTAAATAAATTATATGAAATAAAATCATTAATATTTAGCTATAAGTATATTCATATTAATAAAGGAGTGAAACTCATACTAACTGGATAATAATCCAGCCCACCAAATGAGCTCTCGTAAATAGCCAAAACCACCTGCTCCTGCTCGTAGTCCTCCATACCTTTGTAATCGTATCAAAGCTTTCTTCTTTATAATAAAACTTGCTCCTATAAATGGAATAAGATATAAATATTAAAAAGCATTCAAGCTTATTAAACTACGAAGTAATACTTTTAAATTTGTAAATCCCAAATAATACTTCTGCCCACAAACATTAAACATAATTTTTATAAAAAAAAAAAAAAAAAACTAAATTTCTTTCCTTTATGAACAACAAAGGAAAGCTTATAGCTACTTATCGATTGCATTATTAAAACAAGCGCGTCTACTTCTGACCTATAAAGCCACTTGACAGTACAGCCAGACAGAGTCCAAAGTAAAAGTTCCTTGGCGGCGTCGTTGCGTGTACCAGATAGTCCGTGGACTCATCCCCCGTATCCCCCCACAAGACCATTCTATCACCACGAGATCAGCTTTCGCGGGCTAAAACTGATCTTTTAACTGAATAATCCTCGCTCTTTTCTTCATCAACATAACCTCGTCACCTGACAGCTGCACCCCCCGCTTGTAAGGGTCTGTCTACACGCCACCACACATCACTGCAATCTACAATACACCCCACCGGCCACCACACGTATAGTCCGGATGTTCCACTCCGTTCCCCCTCGTATACCAAGTTACCGATTGAGTACAGAAGAATAACAAACGCGACTGCCTCTCTTTTCTATTACGCTGTCAACGCTGTATTCTTTATTGCAAATCCCCGAAGAAAGGTTATGTATAAGTATAAAAAGATGCATGTAAATTTATTGTTTTGGAGAAGATGAATCAAAATATAATCAGCATTTATTATGCACTTACGGTGTACTATACTTATGATGTACTATTTGTATGCAAGTGGCACAAGCAAGGGTAGTTCATAATTAAATTTTCACAGCTCCTGATATGATTACAGTGCACAATAAATGATGATATTTTAATTCATCTTCGCCAAAACAATAAATAAGTACACCTTTCTTCGGGGATTTGCAATAAAGAATACAGCGTTGACAGCGTAATAGAAAAGAGAGGCAGTCGCGTTTGCTATTCTTCTGTACTCAATCCGTAACTTGGTATATGAGGGGGAACGGAGTGGAATATCCGGACTATGCGTGTGGTGGGGTGTATTGTAGTGGTGTGTGGTGGCGTGTAGACAGACCCTATGAGCGAGTCCATATAATGCCCTACACACAAGGGCCCGAATTCATAGTCGGATTTCGGACTTTAAGTACATAAAGCTGCCTCTACACGGCGTGCCGCGAGCCGCAGCCGCGTGCTCTAGACAAAGCAGATATGGGAGCGTCCAGCAGAAACGGGACACCGAGCGCGTGCGGTGCCTTTTTTCGCGTAAAAGGCGCTCTGTTTAACTCGTTCATAATCGTATGCTGCGTCTTTGAAAAAAAAACCAAGGACCTATATCGATAGATTTTTTCCTGCTCTTTCCAATGGTGCCATTGTTTTTATTGCGAAACGCTTTCTTCCGGACGAAAACTCGAGTTGAATATTGAAAGCCATTTTTCTCAAAGTATATCATGTTTTTTTTCAAAATAAACTACACCATTGGAAAGTACAACTCTTAAGCTTCAAAACTCTATCTTGGAGAAGTTGGAGAAATAAAGGGTTTAAAAGTAACAACATGAAAAAGACAGCGCCGAGGGTCCGCGCGAGCCCCTCGCGCCCGTGCGGAAAAGGTAATATTGTTATGCCAGATTAAGGGAGTCCGAAAGTCAATTAAAAATTCAAATTTCGCGCCACAATATAGCAGACGAAAAAATAAGTAATTTGCCCATAACAAATAGTAAAAACAATATTAAGGAAAACCAGGACTGCATTGCCCTCCGTTACATTATTATCTATGATTTAACAAAATTTGAAGTTTCTATATAAATATTTCGCTGAATGGCATTTGAATTACTTGATTTTGAGACATTATTCAAATGCCATTCAGCGAAATATTTATATAGAAACTTCAAACTTTGTAAAATGATAGATAATAATGTAACGGAGGGCAATGCAGTCCTGGTTTTCCGTAATATTGTTTTTACTATTTGTTATAGGCAAATTATTTATTTTTTCGTCTGCTATATTGTGGCGCGAAATTTGAATTTTTAATTGACTTTCGGACCTCCTTAAACAATCTATAAGGTTATTTTAAATTTCTGTTTCACTGCTTTCAGTGCGTTCATGGATATTTTTATGTTTAATATATTATGTTTTTCAAATTTTGTTATAGAAATGAACAAAGTTCATTGTAATATTATACTAACTGTTACAACTAGATCCACAAAATTATGTCCACGCATTGTCATTGTAAGTTACAAAACATTTTATATTTACAAAAAAGAAAGGGCGAAATAGCACATCGCGTGTATTAATCCGCCCTTGAGCATAGCGTAAAAAGTTCGGGCAGCCGCTGTCTTTTTGATCTTACTATTTTTGAACTTTTCATGTTTCAACTTAAAAATATAATATTTTATAGTTTAAGACTTGTACTTTTGAAGAATATAATTCATTTTGAAGAAAAGACTGATATTTTATTGAAAAAATAGAGTTTAAACATTCAAATGGAATTTTCAACTAGAAGGAAGCATTTCGGAATAAAAATAATAGCACCATTGGAAAGAGCAGGAAAAAATCTATCGATATATATCCTTAGTTCTTTTTTCAGAGACTTGGTACACGATTATTAGCGAATTGAATAGAGCGTGCACTTAAACGCGCCGTACGCGAGGGGCTCGCGCGGACCCTCGGCGCTGTCTTTTTCATGTTGTTACTTTTAAACCCTTTATTTCTCCAACTTCTCCAAGATAGGGTTTTGAAGCTTAAGAGTTGTACTTTCCAATGGTGTAGTTTATTTTGAAAAAAAACATGATATACTTTGAGAAAAATGGCTTTCAATATTCAACTCGAGTTTTCGTCCGGAAGAACGCGTTTCGCAATAAAAACAATGGCGCAATTGGAAAGAGCAGAAAAAATCTATCGATATAGGTCCTTGGTTTTGTTTTCAAAGACGCAGCATACGATTATGAGCGAGTTAAACAGAGCGCCTTTTACGCGAAAAAAGGCACCGCGCGCGCTCGGTGGCCCGTTTCTGCTGGACGCTCCCATATACGAAATCCTATTCGCCTTGTTAAGACTAGCGTCAGCGCCCCTCGCGGCCAAAATTCGAACTGCTTATTAAAGGATAAACCCGATAAGCACAGCTGATTAGCATGAGCGGTATACGAACCAAAGATTATTTAATTAAAAAATAAAATATGTAATGATCCGATGAACGTCTTAAAATCATTTATTGATTTGTCTGATATTATCAGATATATTGACAATGTAACAAGACCTTATGTGGAAGGCGAAAGAGTTTATAAGGCTAATCATATAATATTTTGTGGGTTAGCCAAAGAAAGAAATGATTGCTCAGCAGAGATAATACTGTGCTTAAAAACGTCGGGTTTACAAGAACATTTCACTTTGAGGAATTTGGAATCTGTTTTCTTCAAGTGGCAAAAATACTTCAATTCTACAGCTTCATACATTTTTGAAGCTATCTGTTTTAGCTTACCCCACTGTTGTTTTAAATCTGTGCAAGATGCATCTTGAATAATACATGATGGAGTTCTTAAAAGAATTAACACATTTTATAAGAAAATGGTTTATATATTTACTCGTCATTAAGAAAATAAACAAAACAATAATTTTGAACTGACTTGTGAAGGTGAATTAAAACTGTAACAGAGTGTTTATATTTGCCCAAAATACCAGCTTTATAAGGTCCTAGACATATAAGCGCGTTTGCTCGCGTTTGGCTGCGGGTGGCCGCGGTCGGCCGCGGTAAGAGCGCACGCGCTCGCTTCTCTCATTCGTCGTCGTAGGCGTGCGCGTCCGCTGATTCCGCTTCCAGCCAATGCGAGAAGCGAGCGCGTGCGCTCTTACCGCGGCTGATCGGCGTCGTAGGCGTACGCGTCCGCTAAGCTCGCTTCCAACCAATGGGAGAAGCGAGCGCGTGCGCTCTTATCGCGTCCGACCGCGGCCGACCGCGGCTGACCGCAGCCAAACGCGAGCAAACGCGCTTATGTGTCTAGGGCCTAAGAGCAATACAATGAATGATAATAACGCACAATAATAATGTTAAATAATAACACACAATGAATGATATTTTCATCAGCACATACATTTGAAGGGATCTTTACTCTTATTTCATGAGGAGATTCTTATAAACCCGACGTTTTTAGGCACAGTGCTATTATCTCTACTGAGCAATCATTACTTTCTTTGGCTAACCTACAAAATATTATATGATTAGCCTTATAAACTCTTTCGCCTTCCACATAAGGCCTTATTCCATTGCCAATATATCTGATAATATCAGACAAATCAATAAATGATTTTAAGACGTTCATCGGATCACTACTTATTTTATTTTTTAATTAAATAATCTTTGGTTCGTATACCGCTCATGCTAATCAGCAGATCAGCTGTGCTTATCCTTTAATAAGCAGTTCGAATTTTGGCCGCGGGGGGCGCTGACTCTGGTCTTAACAAGGCGAATAGGATTCGTATATCTGTCTTTGTCTAGGGCACGCGGCTCGCGGCTCGCGGCACGCCGTGTAGAGGCAGCTTAAGGGGGTTTCACCAACGAGGCCCGAACCCACAGAGCACGGCGCTCCGATTCAATCTCCAACCTTCGTACTGTCAACATCATGGTCTAGTCTCTCTATTCATATAGGCTACCGAGCCTATATTCGCATCTCTCATTTTAAGCGGGAAACTATACTCGATAGTTCGATGGATACGCAGCTCCACGCGAAATCTTGAAGATTTGGATTGATTCGCACCTCTCATCGGCTGAAAGCTATAACTCACTCCGTGCCGGTGTCGTTTGACACTATTTCAAAATCTGGGTTTTTGCGTGATCTGCGTCGGACTATCCATCGCTGCGATCCATAGTTTCTTCGTCATCTTCACCATCAACGTCACTTTTCACCTTCAGCTACCCAGTGTGCTGAAGAATTTGGTTTTATGATTGTCTTCTGGGTGAGATCTATACATTTAAATATTTCTTCTTTTAATTCTTTTTGTAAATACATCGAAAAAGATTAGCTGGGTGAAGTTGAGCCGAATGGGGAGTCACGGGGTGATTTTTGGCTAATGGCTCGACGGGTACCTTTCTTCATAGGATTCGAGAGTTTCAGCGGCCCGACACCGTGACCCCTTTACTTCTCGGTATCGCTCCTACCCCGACCTTTATCTCGATTTGGTTACTACGATTTGGTTACTACAATACTAATTCTATATAATTGCAAAGTTTTTTATTTGTTTATGGGGTTTCTGGGTCGTGGGTCAAATTTCTTTTCTTTTTTGTCTTTTTCCCATATTTTCATATTCACCACCTGCAACAAAGGTGTTCTCACTCGCCCACTGTTGGTATCGGTTTTCGGAGAGTAGGCTTCTTGAAATTCAGTCGCTTTTATTTGAATTTCGCCAACTTACTCTCTAATTCCCGATCAGGCCTAGAGGGAGTTTAGTTCACTCTGACGCTGCTATTAAGAGCATTCTTCGTAATAGCAAAGTTTCAATTGTTCGTGGGTCGTGGTCCGTGGGTCTACGCCATTTACCACATTCAACTTTCACGTTACTTGGAATACTGCACTCAGAATCCAAATTCCCGTCAACAACACGGTCATATAACGTATCAAAAAGATCTTTTAACCATAGAACTTGCAGATACCTCTCAATGTCATGAAGGGGACGATCAGATCTACGCCAATCACCACATTCAATTTTCGCGCTACTTGGAATACTGCACTCAGAAGTCAAATTCCCGTCAACAACACAGTCATATAACGTATCAAAAAAGTTCATATAACCATAGAAGGTATGTGAGAATTGGTACATACCCGAATAAGGGATAACCGGAAGAATAAAAAAAAAAAAAGCACGGCGCCCCGTGCGAGGCGTACAGGCTCTCTCATGCGCTCCCCCTCTCTTTCTATTCTGTTGAGAGTTGCTTGCTACGGGACTGGGGCCTGATTCTAAATTTGTCGAGACACACCAAATCCGGAACTGTAGACCAAACAGGGAGCTCCTTTAAAAGGAAAAGCAGTTGTCTCGAGGCCGAGGCACATTTAGAATCAGGCCCCTGAGCACAGACACCGAGAGACGACTGCCTGTGTGTGCGCAGTAAGCGTGCGCGCCAGCGGCGCTCCCCACATAAAACGAAATATTTCTGAAAGGTTTCGGAAATGTTTCGTAGAAAGGATGAAAACATTTTAAAAATATTTCCCAGAAAGGTTTCTGAAATAAGTTATGTCCGCGATAGAAGCCATCAAAAAGGTTTCATGATATATTTCAGAAAGGTTTTATAAAATTATTTTAAGAAATGTTTTTGAAACATTTCTGCAACATTTTGAAACTATTTGAACTATCTCTTAAAATGTTTCAAAAACATTTTAGAAACCTTTCTAAAAATATTTTTCTAAATATTTCTGAAATATTTCCAGAAAGGTTTCTGAAATAATTTATGTCCGCGATAGAAGCCATCAAAAAGGTTTCATGATATATTTCAGAAAGGTTTTATAAAATTATTTTAAGAAATGTTTTTGAAACATTTCTGCAACATTTTGAAACTATTTGAAATATCTCTTAAAATGTTTCAAAAACATTTTAGAAACCTTTCTAAAAATATTTTTTTAAATATTTCTGAAATATTTCCAGAAAGGTTTCTGAAATTATTTATGTCCGCGATAGAAGCCATCAAAAAGGTTTTATGATAGATTTCAGAAAGGTTTTTTAAATTATTTTAAGAAATGTTTTTGAAACATTTCTGCAACTTTTTGAAAGTTATTTGAACTATCTCTTAGAATGTTTCTAGAAACCTTTCTAAAAATATTTTGTGAAAGATTTTGGAAAGGTTTCCTGAAAAGTTCTGTGAAATATTTTTGAAAGGATACAACAATGTTTTACGGAAGTTTCTAAGAGGCCTCAAAACCATCAAGTAAGATTTTTGAAACATTTTAAAAGATTTCAAAAAATATTTTTCAAAAGTTATCGGAATTAGAAATTTTTTAATAATATTTTATAACAATTTTTTTTTAACAATTTTGAAAACCAGTTTTTTCCTTGTAGTTGATGATCCTTCCTGAACTCCTGCAACTTAATATATCTGAATAGTTATTATATCAGTTATGTTTTTTAATATTAAATTATTGTATATTTGCATTAATTTATAATATTATCCGTTCGCAATTTCGCATTTACAAATTATCTTACAGAAAAAACGCAGAAAAAATTTTGACCTAAGGTTGGATCGAACTCGAGTCCCTCGGATTACAAGGCTGATGCCCTAACCACTACGCTACGCAACGCTTCTACCGTACAAAATTTTAATTTTAGCTAAGTATGGAGTAGACTTGAATAAAAATGGCAAACATTTGATTAAAAGACAACATATTGAGTACTTTCGACTATGATATTTAATAAACTCAACTAATTCTTTTGTTAAGGCCATGTGAAGTACCGACACAATTCCTACCTTACCGGCACCTAAACTTTAATTCTTTTATCGTATTTAAACAAGAATTAAAAAAAAGAGTTCTTCATGCTCTCCAACATAACATTAAGTGAAATGCCCTATTAAATTTTTAAATCATTGTATTAATTAGATTTTTCTAAAATGGATTTGGAAATGTTTAATCCTTCGTTCTAGTTAATTACTAATTTGAAAAACGTTTTTGGGAAAATCTAATGGATGGAATCATTTAAAAATTTAATAGGGTATGCTTAATCCCATTTCGGTGGGTGTGAAAAACGCTTTTTCCTAAAATTTTTGTTTAGATGTGATAAAAAACATAATATTTATGTACCGATAAGTTAGGGATCTGCGGTTGAGTTAAACATGGCTTTAAGACCGGAGGGCGTGAAAGAATGCTTTTTCTAAAATTTTTGTTTAAATACGATACAAAAATTCAAGTTTAGGTATCGGTAAGGTATGAATCGTGTCGGTACTTCGTATGACCTTAAATTCGTACTCTTGTCAATTAAACATTCACTTGATTTGCCAAAATATTTGCAAGATCAAATAAATAAGTATTGGATTTGATTAAATAATTAGTAGAACTAATAAGATAACCAATAAAACACAACTAAATATTTAGTTAAATCAAATTAATATTTATTGTAATCTAAGAAATATCCCTATATAAAAAAGTCATGACCGGATGTTGTGAAGCCAAAATAAACGTTATGTGATTGGCTCATGTAGTGCGCATGCGTCTAAATCAGGAAGTCGAACCGTTTTCTAGCGCTTAGGTCGCGCAGCGCGCGCTGTTGAAATCTCTAGTTTAGTAAAATCGAGGAAACCTTTGATTGACGAGAGAAGGGCGTGTGAGAAAAGAAAACCTGATACAAAATCTTTTCAAAACCTTCACATAATATTTCATAAAATGTTATATATTTCTTTGTGGAAAGGTTGTAATAAACTATTCTTGAAAGCTTTGTAAAACCTGGCCCTGATATGACTTGAAATTTTTTTATGGCGTCAATACCATATGATAAATGTTGCTAAGACATTTCGTTAACTATTAACGCAATGATACATTCAATTTTTTTTTAGTCTCCTCATAACATGACGTAAAATGTTCTTGCAAGCTTTTGGGGAATATTTTATTATAGTTTCTTTACCTAAAGAAACTTTCCAAGAAATCTTTACAAAACGATCCCATAATATTTCATGAAATGTTATGTCTCTTTGGAGAAATGGCGACAATACCGAATTAAATTGATGCGAAAATATTTCAAAAACATTTTACGCAATGATACTAGAAATTTTTTTTAAAGGTTACCTTAATAAACTTTCATAAAATATTTTTACAAGGTTTTAGGAATATTTTTTGTTATTTTTGTTTATGTGAAAAAAATATTGCAGAAAATCTTTTCAAAACGTTCCCTAATATTGTAAGAAAAATTTCGGGAATGCTTTGTAAAACCTCGAACTAATATCTCTTGTAATATATTTTTCATGGTGTCAATAACGAATCAAAAAGGATGCGATAACTTTGCTAAAACGTTTCAGGAAATGATACGGGAAAGGTTTTTGAAAGCTTCCTTATAACTTTTCGTGAAATATTTTTGAAAGGTTTCGGAAATATTTTTTCACATTTTAATTATCACAAAATAATCCTTCCTAGAAATCTTTTTGAAACCTTTTCGTAATATTTCATGAAGTGTTTCTCTAGAGAAAGTACGCGAGAAGAATTACGGGAAAGCTTTGTAAAACCTTGCAGTAATATTTCTTGAAATGCGTTTTCACGATGTCAATATCGTATCCAAAAAGTAGCGAAAACTTTGCTCAAACGGTTCAGAAAATGATACAGGAAATGTTATTTGAAAGCTTCCTTATAACTTTTAGTGAAATATTTGTGCAATGTATCAAAAATATTTTTTTACATTTTCAGTTTTATAAGAAAATCCGTCCAAGAAATCTTTTTGAAACCTTTTCGTAATATTTTATGAAATGTTATTTTAGGGAAAGTTTGCGAGTATAACTTTGGGAAAGCTTTGCAAAACCTTGCGGTAACATTCCTTGTAACTGGGTTTTCACGTTATCAATATCGTACCGAAAACGTTGCGAAAAGTTTTCTAAAACGTTTCAGAAAATGATACAGAAAATGTTCTTGAAAGCTTCCTCATAACTTTTCGCGAAATATTATTGCAAGGTTTCGGAAATATTTTTTTACATTTTCAGTTTCATAAAAAATCCTTTCGAGAAATCTTTTTAAAACCTTTTCGTAACATCTCATGAAAGGTTTCTTTATGGAAAGTTTGCGAGAAAAATTTCGGGAAAGCTTTGTAAAACCTTACAGTAACATTTCTTGAAATGTGTTTTCACGATGTCAATATCGTATCCAATACGTTGCGAAAACTTGGTCAAACGTTTCAGAAAATGTTACCGGAAATGTTTTTGAAAGATTTCGTTATAACATTTCACGAAATATTTTTGCAAGGTTTCGGAAATATTTTTTATATTCAGTTTCATAAAATAATCCTGCCAAGAAATCTTTTTGAATCCTTTTCGTAACATTTCATGAAATGTTTCTTTATAGAAAGTTTGCTAGAAAAATTTTGGGAGAGCTTTGTTAAACCTTGCAGTAACATTTCTTGAAATGTGTTTTCACGCTGGCAATATAGTATCCAAAACGTTCCGAAAACTTTGCTACAACGTTTCAGAAAATGATACAGGAAATGTTTTTGAAAGCTTCCTTATAACATTTCACGAAATATTTTTGCAAGGTTTCGGAAATATTTTTTTATATTCAGTTTCATAAAATAATCCTGCCAAGAAATCTTTTTGAATCCTTTTCGTAACATTTCATGAAATGTTTCTTTATAGAAAGTTTGCTAGAAAAATTTTGGGAGAGCTTTGTTAAACCTTGCAGTAACATTTCTTGAAATGTGTTTTCACGCTGGCAATATAGTATCCAAAACGTTCCGAAAACTTTGCTACAACGTTTCAGAAAATGATACAGGAAATATTTTTGAAAGCTTCCTTATAACTTTTCGTGAAATATTTTTGGAAGGTTTCGTAAATATTTTTTCACATTTTCAGTTTTATAAAATAATCCTTCCAAGAAATCTTTTTGAAACCTTTTCGTTACATTTATGAAATGTTTCTTTATAGAAAGTTTGCGCGAAAAATTTTGGGAAAGCTTTGTAGAACCTTGCAGTAACATTTCTTGAAATATGTTTTTACGATATTAATACCGTTTCCAAAACGTTGTTCAAACTTTGCTAAAACGTTTCAGGCAATGATATCGGAAATGTTTTTGAAAGGTTTCCTTATAACCTTTCGTAAAATATTTTTGCAAGGTTTTAAGAATGTTTCTTGAATGGTTCTGTAGGAATAAAAACATCTTTTTGAGAAATTTTTTCAACACCTTGCCATAGTATTTCATGAAATATATTACACGTTTCTTTTCAGAGACGTTGTAAGAAAGATTTCATAAAAGCTTTAAAAAAGCTTGCAGTATTATTTTATGAAATGTACTTTCATTGTCTACTTTCAACATTAATTGAAATGCTTCTAAAATGTTTCTGTAAGGTTTCCTGAAATCTCACTGAAAATATTTTTGAGAGGTTTCTGTAATATTACAGCAAGGTTGTGGCAAGCTTTTCATGAAATATTTCTTAAAAGGTTTCACCAAAATTTTTCATGCCATGTGGGAAAGGATTGTCCACAAATAACACCATATGCCATGCTTTCTATGCCTTCAATGCATAGAGGTAATAAGTATAGAGGAGGGGAGACATAGGCACATGTGTAAGCGGTATCGTCCGCTCGATAGAAAGAGAGAAAAATCAGAGGGCCCTCTTTGTCTCTATTAATGCATGCGCGTCTGACAGAGAAAGAGAGGACCTCTTCGTTCTCATTCTCTTTCTACAACGGCGGACATATTTTCAGCGGACTCCTCTACTCTATAGTTAGGGCGCCTCTACATGGAGTCTGGCGATCTCGAGAATGACAGTCTAACTCCATGAGATTGAGAAGGATAGAGCACATTTGAAAATTGTCTGTCTTTGTTGCTCTCACAAAGTTAGGTATGCCAGTCTGCCATTCTCGAGAACGCCATACTCCATGTAGAGGCGCCCTTACTTATTACCTCTATACTTCGATGGCGTTGATTCCGTTGGACCGTTCCACTCATTCGTTTGTCTTGTACTCGTATACATACATCCACACACGCACTTACAAATCTTCCAAAAATATATCACGTTATATTTATACGTATCTCCTAATAGTAAATTTATAAGAAATTATTGAGATAAGTTTTTAAAAGCTTTCTTAATCTAAAAAAGAAATATTTTTAAAAGACTATACGAATATTCAAAAATTTTAGGAAATTTTCGAGAAATAATATTGGAAATATTTACAAAAACTTTCTCGTAACATTTCTTGAAATATTACTGCAAGGTTTCGAAAACATTACTTGACTAGTTTTGAATCGGAATAATGCACATCTCAATTAACCTTTCAAAAACGTTTCCAAAAACTTTCATGAAATATATCATGCTTTTTCGCTACATATATTACTAAAAAGGTTTGGGAGAATGTTTTCGGAAGGTTTTTGTAATATTGTTAGAAATACATTTAATACCAAGAGAGAGATGTTTTTGAAACCTTTTAAAAACCTTTCGAAAAATAATATTGCAAATATTTATGAAACCTTTCTCGTAACATTACGCGAAAATGTTACTGCAAGGTTTTAAAAACATTACATGACAAGTCCATGAGTCGGAATAATAAACTTTTCAAGTAACCTTTCAAAAACGTTTCCAAAATATTTCATGAAATATATCATGTTTTTTCGCTGTATCATTACTAGAAAGGTTTCGGGAAAGGTTTTAAAAATCTTTTTAAAAGATTTTTTGAAATGTTTTATTTGTGGTAAGTTAAAACTTTTACGAAATGTTTTTAAAAGTTTTTGGTAATGTTTTCTTGAAATATTTTTGAAAATGTTTTTACACCTTTTAAGATATATTTTAGCAAGGTTTTTGCAATGTTTCATCAAATATTTCACTGAAATATTTCATTTTATGTGTGATGTGTAAGCGGTATCGTCCGCATACCTCCATACTTCTATACCTCTACACTTCGTTGGCGTTGATTCCGTTGGACCGTTCCACTTATTCGTTTGCCTTGTACTCGTGTACATACATACACACAGGCATACAAACACACACACTCACACGCACTTACAAATCTTCCAAAAATATATCACGTTATATTTATACGTGTATCCAAATGGTAAATTTATAAGAAATTATTGGGATAGGTTTTCAAAAGCTTTCTTAATCTAAAAAAGAAATATTTTTAAAAGGCTATACAAATATTCAAAAATTTTAGGAAATGTTCGAGAAATAATATCGGAAATATTCACAAAACCTTTCTCGTAACATTTCTTGAAATGTTACTGCAAGATTTCGAAAACATTACTTGACTTGTTTTGAATCGGAATAATGTACTTCTCAATTAACCTTTCAAAAACGTTTCCAAAAAATTTCATGAAATATATCATGTTTTTTAGCTGCACATATTACTAGAAAGGTTTCGGAGAATATTTTCGGAAGGTTTTTGTAATATTGTAAGAAATACATTTAATACCAAGAGAGAAATGTTGTTGAAACCTTTTAAAACCTTTTCGAAAAATAGTATTGAAATATTTACAAAACCTTTCTTGCAACATTTCTTGAAATGTTACTGCGAGGTTTTAAAAACATTACTTGACACGTCAATGAGTCGGAATAATAAACTTTTCAAGTAACCTTTCAAAAACGTTTCCAAAATATTTCATGAAATATATCATGTTTTTTCGCTGTATCATTACTAGAAAGATTTCGGAGAATGTTTTAGGAAGGTTTCTGCAATATTGTTAGAAACAGATTTAGTACCAAGACAGAAATGTTGTTGAAACCTTTTAAAAACTTTTCGAAAAATAATATTGCAAAAATTTACAAAACCTTTCTCGTAACATTTCGCGAAATGTTACTGCAAGGTTTAAAAAACATTACTTGACACGGCAATGAGTCGGAATAATAAACTTTTCAAGTAACCTTTCAAAAACGTTTCCAAAATGTTTCATGAAATATATCATGTTTTTTAGCTTTATCATTACTAGAAAGATTTCGGAGATTGTTTTAGGAAGGTTTCTGCAATATTGTTAGAAACAGATTTAATACCAAGAGAGAAATGTTGTTGAAACCTTTTAAAAACTTTTCGAAAAATAATGTTGAAATATTTGCAAAACCTTTCTCGTAACATTTCGCGAAATGTTACTGCAAGGTTTTAAAAACATTACATAACTCGTCCATGAGTCGGAATAATAAACTTTTCGAGTAACCTTCCAAAAACGTTTCCAAAATATTTCATGAAATATATCATGTTTTTTCGCTGTATCATTAGTAGAAAGGTTTTGGAGAATGTTTTAGGAAGGTTTCTGCAATATTGTTACAAACAGATTTAATACCAAGAGAGTAATGTTGTTGAAACCTTTTAAAAACTTTTCGAAAAATAATGTTGAAATATTTACAAAACCTTTCTCGTAACATTTCGCGAAATGTTACTGCAAGGTTTTAAAAACATTACTTGACACGACAATGAGTCGGAATAATAAACTTTTCAAGTAACGTTTCAAAAACATTTCCAAAATGTTTCATGAAATATATCATGTTTTTTCGCTGTATCATTAGTAGAAAGGTTTTGGAGAATGTTTTAGGAAGGTTTCTGTAATATTGTTAGAAACAGATATAATACCAAGAGAGAAATGTTGTTGAAACCTTTTAAAAACTTTTCGAAAAATAATGTTGGAAATATTTACAAAACCTTTCTCGTAACATTTCGCGAAATGTTACTGCAAGGTTTTAAAAACATTACTTGACGCGTCAATGAGTCGGAATAATAAACTTTTCAAGTAACCTTTCAAAAACGTTTCCAAAATGTTTCATGAAATATATCATGTTTTTTAGCTGTATCATTACTAGAAAGATTTCGGAGAATGTTTTAGGAAGGTTTCTGCAATATTGTTAGAAACAGATTTAATACCAAGAGAGAAATGTTGTTGAAACCTTTTAAAAACTTTTCGAAAAATAATGTTGGAAATATTTACAAAACCTTTCTCGTAACATTTCGCGAAATGTTACTGCAAGGTTTTAAAAACATTACTTGACACGTCAATGAGTCGGAATAATAAACTTTTCAAGTAACCTTTCAAAAACGTTTCCAAAATGTTTCATGAAATATATCATGTTTTTTAGTTGTATCATTACTAGAAAGGTTTCAGGAATGGTTTTAAAAATCTTTTTAAAAGATTTTTTGAAATGTTTTATTTGTGGTAAGTTAAAACTTTTACGAAATGTTTTTAAAAGTTTTTGGTAATGTTTTCTTGAAATATTTGTGAAAAGGTTTTTACACCTTTTAAGTTATATTTTAGCAAGGTTTTTGCAATGTTTCATGAAATATTTCATGAAATATTTCATGAAATATTTCACTGAAATATTTCGTTTTATGTGGGTCCCGCTCTCTCTCCCTTCGCCATGCATGCGTCTCACGCGCGCGTGAAATCTAACCTGATATTCCGCACTTTCAATTAACGTATCTCACGAACGAGACCGCTGGGCTTTCTCAGATTTGAATGTCTTGTTCTAATAGATGTCATTAATAACATTTCGGTTTTTAGAAAAATTGCTAAAAAAACTTTTCGAGTTACAAACGAAAACGTTCATTTCGCGCGGGCCGTCCCATAAGGCGCTGTATTAAAATGCGCGACTTTGATATTTAATATCTCGAGAAATAAACCGCTGGGAGTTTTTAGATAGAAATATCTTATAGACAATATTATTATATTATTATATTATCAACACCTGGTCAAAATTGAGAGAAATTTCTAAGAAAAGGCGTTTTGGGTGAAACCCCCTTAAGCGCTACGCGACGCTCCGCCAGTGAGACTTGTGAAGTTGGCGAACAAAAATTATAAATATTAATATTTTTGATTGATCTTTAATCTAATCGATTCCTCCAGTTTTGCCGAATTAACCTCCGCAATTATTTTGATTTGCGGATTAATAGTTTAAAAGTTATTAGCAAAAGAAATATTGCATATCGGGCGCGGCGCTAAATTAAATTAAGAGCGAGTCCACATAATAGGCACAGGCCTGTACTTTTGTGCTTTTGTGTCAGGCGAAAAAAAATAGTTGTCCGACATCTAGCATACTCGTTACCCAAATAGGCAGGCAAAGCGAGTTTAACGCAGAAAAACGGTGGCACGCAGACAGGTTACCTATAAAATTATAATCAAATAATTTCTTCACGCATGCGGGGGAAGCGAATCCCACGCAGAAAAGTGGAGGCACGCTGAAAAGCTACAAATAAAGATTCAATCACATCTTAATTTCGACACCCAAATAGGCAGGGATAGCGAGTTATTGAGGTAAAACTTTATATTCTTAAGGTTTAATATTTTAGGTTGAACTTTTTTATTTATTTATTAAAATAAGATACCAACAAACTTTAATGAGAGCTTAAATATTTTTTTTAAAACAATCAACACGTTTTCTAAAAACTAATTTTTTAAGTACGTTCTATAACACCATAATTTGTCTAGTCCTTTTAATTCTTCTACTCTCTTCTATTCAATAAGTACTCTTTACAAATGGTAATAATTTTTTTCAAGACTGTACAAATAATAATATTGCTAGAATATAAAACTTTCTACGAAAGTATAAAATAAGGCAAGTATATAGACACGTTTTTTTTCTGGATAATCTATAAAAAACAACACAATTTGTCTAGTCCTTTTATTTCTTCGAATCTCATCTATTCAATAAGCACTCTCTACAAATGGTAATAATTTTTTTCATGACTGTACAAATAATCTATAAAATAATAATATTTATGATTTTGTAAAAGAAATCAAATAAATACGAATGAAAAAGTCTTTTAATTCTTTGAGTCATTGTATGCTGAACAAATTATATGTAAGTAAGTACATTCAAATTCTTCACTGCAAATCAAACAAACGAAAGTTGTGAAATCAATTATCGATAGTCAAGTAATGCAAACAACTCTCGGAAACTACTGTATGACTGTTCTCAGAAATATATTCAAATTTGTTCATCTTTCTGAGCTATACAAATTAAACACAAGAAAGTACTGAAATCAATTTATTGTAGTCAAGTACCGGCCATAAGTTAACTTGACTGACACAATAGAACTTTTCGTATCTAGCGTGTAAAATTACATTTTAAGCCCACGTTGTAACTTCAAAATTATTCAGCCAGCGGGCGCATAAAATACTACTTAGCGCCCAAGAGGCCCAATAGCTCACATACTCTTACAAAACTTTATAGAACCTACGCACTTTACGCCCGTGTGGGCGAAAATTATTTTAATTATATAACTATAATGCCTTCTCTTTATTTCTAAAATTCATAAGAATGTTTTTAGATATTTACGAAAAGTCAAAGCCTATATAAAAAATTACATAGTTACCAACACATCACTATTTTTCATGATTCTTTCTCAATTTTGAACTTTCTATAATATTACGCACCTTGGGAGGAAAAGAGAAGTCTAAAGCTGCTCTAGCAGGGGTGGTCCTCCGATCTCCCATACATACTTGGCGGGCCCGACGATTTGCAGTTTAAGGACGTTCTCCGGGTCGAAACAGCAATTTCAGTTTTTATATTTTTATATAATGTTTTATTAATTTGATAATCCAAGAGTAAGTACATGTAACAAATATATGCTTGAAAGAACATAAGATAATTTTTTTTAGACAAATTCAGGCAATAGTCACTGTGGTATTGTTACAATTAAAGACAAAAACTTTAAATTTTTTTATTTTTTATCCGATCTTAACGAAATAGAGCTTATTTTGTTCGTTAAGAAATTTCAGGGAGAGTATCGATGGGAAAATTTATGATACGAATTACCAGTAAGGCGCAATATCAATTTATTTAAGAAAAGCAAGTCAAGTTTTCATCAAAACTTTCTTAAACAAATTGATATTGCGCCGTACTGGTAACTCGTATCATAAATTTTCCCATCGATACTCCCCCTGAAATTTCTTAACGAACAAAATAAGCTTTATTTCGTTAAGATCGGATAAAAAATAAAAAAATTTAAAGAACTTATTGAAGTTTCTGTCTTTAATTGTAGCAATACCATAGTAACTATTGCCTGAATTTGTCTGAAAAAAATTGTCTTATGTTCTTTCAAGTATATATTTGTTACATGTACTTACTCTTGAATTATCAAATTAATAAAACATTATTTAAAAATATAAAAACTAAGATTGCTGTTTCGTCTCGGAGAACGTCCTTAGGTGTAAGACATGGTCATTTTCATATAAATATTCATATGTTTAAAGATCAGATAAAATGTATAAATGAGTTACTTCTACATATTAACTACTGATCCGTGAATCTATCACTCTGTTTTTAAATAGAAAGTGCAAACCCGCCTGAAAGTATCATATGAGATCTCATATGTAATCCCATAATATATAAAATTGCAGATGACATCGCGTATCGAGATCTGATACGAGATATGCGATGCCTGAAATTCTCATATGAGATCTTATATGATATTTACACGCGGGAAAAGGATACACAATAGGTTGCTTATAAAACGGTTAGTAAAATGTAAAGCACTTTAGAAGTAGACTATAAATTTATATGAATTTTTTATTTTATTCTCGTTAAAAAGGACGGACACAAAGAAAAATATTGAGGGTAATAAAAGTAAATCATGATTCTGCACATATAGAGATGTTGTACTTAACGGTATCAATTAAAAATTAAAGCCAATGTAATTATTTATAGTAGACTTATAGGTATAAATATTGTTAATGAATTTATGCAAAAATTTTGTATTTTATATTTAAGTAGACCACCGGTAAACTGCAAATCGTCGGGCCCGCCAAGTATGTATGGGAGATCGGAGGACCACCCCTGCTAGAGCAGCTCTAGACTTCTCTTTTCCTCCCAAGGTGCGTAATATTATAGAAAGTTCAAAATTGAGAAAGAATCATGAAAAATAGTGATGTGTTGGTAACTATGTAATTTTTTATATAGGCTTTGACTTTTCGTAAATATCTAAAAAAATTCTTATGAATTTTAGAAATAAAGAGAAGGCATTATAGTTATATAATTAAAATAATTTTCGCCCACACGGGCGTAAAGTGCGTAGGTTCTATAAAGTTTTGTAAGAGTATGTGAGCTATTGGGCCTCTTGGGCGCTAAGTAGTATTTTATGCGCCCACTGGCTGAATAATTTTGAAGTTACAACGTGGGCGTAAAATGTAATTTTACACGCTAGATATACGAAAAGTTCTATTGTGTCAGTCAAGTTAACTTATGGCCGGTACTTGACTACAATAAATTGATTTCAGTACTTTCTTGTGTTTAATTTGTATAGCTCAGAAAGATGAACAAATTTGAATATATTTCTGAGAACAGTCATACAGTAGTTTCCGAGAGTTGTTTGCATTACTTGACTATGGATAATTGATTTCACAACTTTCGTTTGTTTGATTTGCAGTGAAGAATTTGAATGTACTTACTTACATATAATTTGTTCAGCATACAATGATTCAAAGAATTAAAAGACTTTTTCATTCGTATTTATTTGATTTCTTTTACAAAATCATAAATATTATTATTTTATAGATTATTTGTACAGTCATGAAAAAAATTATTACCATTTGTAGAGAGTGCTTATTGAATAGATGAGATTCGAAGAAATAAAAGGACTAGATAAATTATGTTGTTATAGAATGTACTTAAAAAATTAGCTTTTAAAAAACGTGTTGATTTTTAAAAAAAAATATTTAAGCTCTCATTAAAGTTTTTGGTACTCAGGTTGACGGATCTTGAGAGAGAGGGAGGGAGGGAGATATAGATATACAAGCGTAAAATAGAC
The DNA here is from genome assembly GCA_036365515.1 of Torymus aiolomorphi. NCBI lineage: Eukaryota > Metazoa > Arthropoda > Insecta > Hymenoptera > Torymidae > Torymus > Torymus aiolomorphi. The sequence goes on along the minus strand of CM070873.1, from coordinate 44,945,807 downwards.
GACAAACGGAAGTGTCGTAAGAGCTGCAAACCGGATATCTGAACAAGGAGAAGAAAAGTTCGGAAAGGAAACAGCACATAAAAAAATTCAGCTCTCTATATCTTTTGAACGAGATAATATTTTTAAATCAAATCTTTTGATTTGAGTAGAGTAATGAAATGGCTTTCGATTAAGAGGGATATGTTATATAGTAAAAACTAACGCAATATACGCAAAAGCGCATTGAATTTTTCGTACACCCATTTCAATGTATATGTAGCACGGGTCGCTCCTTTTAGGCTTCTTCTATAACTTGCCTTCGGAGCGCTCCCGCGCTCCTTGATAATAAAGAAAATGAAGATTACGCTAGTAAAAATGATGCAGAAAAATATACTCCAAAAACAAAAAAACAAAAGACACAGCAGAATGCATTTATGGAAAAAATTGTACCGCCAATTGATGAATCTGCCAAGAAAAAAATAGCACTTACAGAAGATATATATGTTCAAAACTGTTAAATCATTGTGTGAATCAGTAACTAATACCATGAATTCTTTGGTGAAAAAGAAAGAGGACGAGTCAATCAACTTGAAAAATAATCATCAAATGACAATTATTGCATCTGAATTTCTGAGCATCGATGCAGAAAAACAGGCTGACTGCATGCTTGAGATTATTGAAATAATTAAGAGGTATACATAGAAACATAAAGTGTCTTATAAAAATTTAATTTTTAATCAAAATGTATTTTATACGCCTTTTTTAAACTTTTTTAATGTCAATTATAACTATTTTTTAATTTGTTTTGGAACTATCGAATTTACATCCCGTATGGAAATAATAAATGTATGAAACCGTAGGAAAACGTATAAAAACGTATAAAACTGAACCTTTCTATTGTTTTTTTGACATATTTTATACGGTTTTATACATTTTTATACATTTTTATACAGTTTAATACATTTTCAGACATTTTCTAGCTTACACTTCAGAAATTCTTCCATGTCAAGTTTGTAAAAGTTTAATATAATAAAACGTAGGAAACCGTATAAAAATGTATATTTCTGTATATTTCCGTAGATTTTTTCAAATTCATTACATTTTTATACGGTTTTATACATTTTTATACAGTTTAATACATTTTCATACAAAATAAAAAAAAAATAAATAGAAAAATAAATAAATAAATTATGTTTTTATGTTTATAAAAATGTAATTACGTTTTTCCGTTTTTTACAATTTATAAATTCTATAAAACGTAAAAAACCATATGAAATTGTATAAAATCGTTGCAAATCGTAGAAAACTGTATTAAAATGTTAAAAACCGCATGAAACCGTATCAAAACGTATCAAAACGTATTAAAACGTATAAATTTGTCCAAAAACCAATGTTTAGATCCGGTTTTATACGTTTTTATACAGTTTTGTACGGTTTTATACGGTTTCATACATTTCTTTTTTTCCATACGGGATGTTTGTAATATATATATATATATATATATAAAAATTACAAACATCCCGTATGGAAAAAAAGAAATGTATGAAACCGTATAAAACCGTACAAAACTGTATAAAAACGTATAAAACCGGATCTAAACATTGGTTTTTGGACAAATTTATACGTTTTAATACGGTTTCATGCGGTTATATATATATATATATATATATATATATATATATATATATATATATATATATATATATATATATATATATATATATATATATATATATATATATATATATATATATATATATATATATATATATATATATATATATATATATATATATATATATATATATATATATATATATATATATATATATATATATATATATATATATATATATATATATATATATATATATATATATATATATATATATATATATATATATATATATATATATATATATATATATATATATATATATATATATATATATATATATATATATATATATATATATATTACTAGAAAACCCCATTTTAAGCCATTTTAAAATTTTGACCTGTCACAGTTGACGTGAAGTAACTCATATATATATATATGGGTCGTTCCAGTACTTTTTTTAAAAAGTGTGCGCGGGGGGGTCGTCGATTTTGTCGACGATTTCTTTTATGAAAGTACATATAAAAAAAATAGCTTGTGCAAGATTTCAGCCCCATATCTCATTCCTAATTCCTGCTGGAATTTTTTTAAACCCTGATTTTGACCTGTTTTTAGCCAGTTTTCAAAAAATTCTAAAAGGCTGAAATTTTAACAAAATGAGGTCGGTGAGGTCTCATTTTTTTTGTCTTTCTTCAAATTTTAAGAAAAAAAATACACTGATATGAAATGATGATTTAGGTTTTATTGGCGATCTGTGATATGGCCATTGCATTTCATCATTTTTAGATCATCTTTAAACCTCTATATCTCGTAACTGGTTCCACATTTCTGAACTCACTAGGTCTCATTTTTTTTGTCTCAACGAGACCTTTAATTTCTTTTTTTGAGGACATTATTTCTAAGTAGAATTGTGAAGGTAGTTGAGCAGAACTATTACCAAGTATATCAGTATTGGTTCGGTTGAGTTTTATAAATTGTACAATTGTGTTTTGTAAGTGTTATCTTCTCAGGAATTGAAAGAAAATGATGTGCTATATTGGTGAATTGCATGAGGATGATAAATGTCATTTAGAGCATTACACAAGAAATAAATCTCTTAATCTAATTAGTAATCTTAGTAATGAATTAAAGCTGTATTTATCATTTAGGATTAAAAATTTTGATATTAATGTAGAAAATAAATTTATTTGCGACCATCATCTTCATAAATATGATACTCGATATACAAGTAGACAAAGGAAGTGTTGTAATTGTTTTAATAATCATTCAAAATCCATTGAGAATAATTTAGTAATGATTAGTGCTGATAAATGTGATAAATTTCGTAACATTTGTAATATAAATTTAGATCCAGGTAATAAGTACTGTAAAAACTGTGAGTTCAAAATTACATCAATAATAACAAAAAATGCAGAAAAAGATGAAAACACTGGGACTGATGGTTTAAACGTAAATAATAATGAGCAGCTTTCTTCAAGTAGTCAAGTTTCTTCAAGTAGCCAAGTGTGTACATCAGAAAGTTCAGAAGATATATTATTGAGCCAAGGATTTCAACGTTTAAATAAAATGCTCGATGGATTTGATCAACCTCCTCTTAAACGAGAGAAACTTAGTGATTATCGCTTGGAAAATAAAACATACAGTGTTTTAGAATCAATGAATACGAAATTTTGTACAACAGTTAATAAAACGTTGAATCTTAATTTGCCAACTCAATGCAATCTTAAACAGCTACAAGAGTATGTCATTTCACGGAATGATTGGAAACATAATTAAGTGTTATAATGAAGAAACTAATTTTGGTAAAAAAATATCGTTATTGACATTACTTCCAAATCATTGGAAATTTGAACAAGCAAAACATTATTTCCAATGTTCACGTTATATGTTTAATAAAGCAAAAGAACTTAAAATTACTGTAGGTAAGTTAAAAAATGGGTTGTAATAAATTCTTAATATCTTGATTATAGACATAGTGTAAACATATAGAATCGATAATCCTTTATACATTAGTTTACATATATTATATTACACTTGAGAATTATTAATAGAAAATTTTAGTTTAATTTATTAAAATCTATGTAATTTTTGTTCAAGCAACTATAATGATAAAGGGTACCCCTATAAAATATTTAATTTAAAATCCTCATAATTATTTATTTATATTACTCATGTATTATTACTTAAGTATTATTATTTATGTATTACTTACGTATTGCTTACGTATTGCTTAAGTATTGTTTACGGATTAGAAATTAATTAGAAAGAATCTATATTTGAGAAATCTCAATGTTCTCTCTGTTTACAAGCTGTAATCTCATATTTTTTTTTTTTTATTTTTTAACATTGAGGAATGGGAGAAAAAAATAATTTCCAAAAAATGCGATTTTTAGGCCTTACTGGTATAAGGAGGGGAGATAGGTCCCCGGAAAAATCGTAGAAAATTCTTTTTTTAGTATACTTCTATGAAATCACTGTCATTTTTCGCTTTCATTAATAGTGGCATTTTGCCTATCTTAACATGGGGTACCCTTCGTTATTCATTATTAGATAAAAAATAATAAAGTAATTATTGGATTTTAAAAGAACTATTAAAATTAATATAAAAAAAAAAATAAAAAAAATAAATTAATTCTAAACTATTTCTTTTCTTCCAATATAACAAGTCATAGTAATTAAAATAGAATAAACATTGAGCTAAATTTTATCGTCTTGATAATCGTTAAATTAAAAAAAATAATATTGTTATTATGATTTTATTTTGTGATTAAGTATACACTCTATGAAATTAATTTCAAAATATATTTTTCCAGGTGTCTTAGGAACTATTAAGCGTAAAGTGTACAGCATTCATTCTAATGAAGTTAGAGAATCTGTAACTCAGTATTATAGAGATGAAAACAATAGTAGAATATGTAGCGGCATTAAAGATTGCATCAGTGTTAAAAATCCTATTACTAATATCACAGAGAAGTTACAAAAAAGACTGTTGATGTATGATTTGAAGGATCTATACAACAATTGGGTGGAAGAAGAATATGAACAGCATTTTAAAGATCAGCGCAAACCAGGTTTCAGTATATTTGCTTCTTTAAGGCCAAAAGAATGTATTAGTGCTGGAGTACCTGGTACACATACAATTTGTGTATGTCCTATACACCAAAATGTCAAATTAAAATTGTCTGCCATCAACAAAAATTTAGCCTACCGAGTAATTTTAAATGATTGTGTTTGTTCAACAGATTGGAGAGATTGTATGCTACATCTTTGTGAAAACTGTCCTGGTAAAGCAGAAATTCTGAAAATATTGGAATCAAGCTCATGCGAAGATGTTTCAGAGATTGAATATCATAATTGGGTAAATAATGCTGAATCACAATCTAATAATAGAGTCAGTCTTATTATGGTAAAAGAACCTACAAGAAATTTTATTATAAATTTAGCCAATGACTTATGGGAGTTAACAAAGCATCATTATGTGACTGAAATGCAAAAATGTTATTTAAAACATTGCAAAACAATTATTACTCCAGATACATGTATTATACTTCAAGATTTTGCTGAAAATTTCTTATTTGTTTGTCAAGACTCGATCCAAGCATTTTATTTTAATAATACACAAGCAACTGTACACCCGTTTGTAGTGTATTATAAAGAAGACAATAACGACAAATTACAAACCTTATCTGTATGTGTTATTAGTGTTGTTTAAAACATGATGCTTGTGCAGTTAACACTTTTCAAGGGCAACTCATTGCACTTCTAAAACGAGATTTTCCGTTTATTGAGAATGTACATTATATGTCAGATGGAGCACCTACCCAATACAAAAACAAGTAAGAGTACTTTTATTGTAGTATAGTAATACGTATTATATGAACAAAATAGACACCTTTAGATTTTTGTTCATTAAATGATCTGAAAAAATTTAATTTTAATTATTAAGAATATGTCAAAGTAATATTCTGAAAGTATATTTAATTTGTGTGAAAAACTATTTTGAGACCCAGAACATCAAAATCCATAAAGATCCTGGACCTGCAGGTTACACCCGAGTTAAAATTTTACATTATGTAGAAAACAGCTTTAAAGATAAAATTACTAAAACAGTTCTTTATTTTTTCTGTATATCAAATTTAAAAAAAGCAACAACTTCTACGATGCAAGTTCAAATAATTTGTATTATTATGTACACAATATTAAACAGATTTATTTTATTTTTTATAATTTTTACCTTCAAGATAGTATTTATTTACTGTAGGAACAATTTCATTAATATCTGCCATCATGAGGAGGATTTTGGCTTAAAAGTTAAGTCGCACAACTTTTTTTCTACTAGCCATGGGAAAAGTCCGTGTGATGGATGTGGAGCAGTGGTTAAACGAACAGTACGCAGGGCATCCTTACAAAGAACATCAGAAAAACCAATTTTAAATCCAAAAGACATGTATGATTACGTTAGTGAAAATATTGATGGAATAAGGTAAAAATAATATAATTTAGATTTTTTGACTATATTATTTGATTATGTATTTGAATAATAAATCATTATGT